>OX451215.1:79980303-80225303 GCA_949628195.1 Phasia obesa
TCATGTGTTTTCTTGATTTCGATTTTCAATTTATGCAAACAATTTAGGTTATACACGATAACCCAAGCGATTGATGCAAACACAAATTAACTGTATCACGGCCAAGGCGAATTCATACCAGGTGTGAGCAGTAGGACAACAACTACAACAAAACAACAATTTTGACATTAGATTAGCAGATATGAAACAATGTATTTTTTGACAAGACATTAGCAAAAAAACGAGAGCAAAGAACAATCAGATGGGCTATCGACTCCATCTGTTATGAATTCGCCTTGACCACGGCACAGCTAACCGTGGAAGCCAATCAGCCGGTGCGAGAGGGAGACGCAAACTACTTCAAGACCGAGCAACAAGGACGGCTGGTTGACCTTAAACGATAATGACAATGACGCGCGAACGTGTTCCTCAATCCCAAGGCACATTCATCAGGTAACCTCACTACGAAGGGGAAATTTTAAGGCGAAAATTTTAAAATTTTTTTTATATGGGGAAATATTTTTATAAAGGGGAAATATTAAGGCGAAAATTTTTAAATTTTTTTTAAATGGAGTTTGATAGTTCAACTTCCATTTAAGGGTAAAAATTGTAAGTTTAACTGTCAAAATCAGTGTTGTCAGATTAGGGGATTTATCCCCAAATCGGGGATTTTTATTTGCAAATGGTGATTTAAAATTTGGTTTGGGTATTGGGAAATTCGTTGAGGATAACTTTAATATTTTGGGGCTTTTTAGGGGATTCTTATTTTGAATTCATATACTTTTTGGATTATTCTAATTTTATTATTATTTTAATTGTTTGTTATTTAAAATTTAAAGTATGACTGATAAATAAAGATAAAAAATACGTAACGAAAATAATTTAAGCAACAAAAGTTAATTAATTGAATTTGCCCTGGATGAAATGGATCTTGCTTACGATTTTAAGAAAGAACTGTAAAATTGATTGCACAATTCTTAAATTTTTCAAAATTTGTGTTACAATCAATAACATAAATTAGTTCAATAATGAAAATACTACAACCAGGAGTAAATAACAATGTTTTAAGAGACATGCATATATAAATCACAATTAAGAAAAATGCCATTAGAAAGTAAGAGCAACCTCGGATAATTTGGGCAAAAGTTTATACATATCTAGATGTCGCAGAAACGACTTTGCTTTTAGACCTCACTTTGCATACCAACTACCAAGCTTGTCTTATTTCAGCAAATATACGAATAAAATATTAAATAAATTGCAAAACTAGTTTGCTTGTCTGCAGAAAACACCTTTGGTGGGAATGAAACCAGCAACCCCTAAACTGATAGGTAAGATGCTGTACCAATCAGTCTATCGAAATTTGTTGTGTCCCTTTTAGTCCATCACAAAAAATGGCGAGGTAAAAACTCAATCAAACTGTATAATTTTATTACAATACAAATATACAGCTTAATGTATTTATGCGGTAATTAAAATTTTGGTACAATTAAATTTTTTTGGGGAATTTTGGGTATGGAATTTTTCAAATTGGGGATGGAATCCAAAAAATATCTGGGAACCCTGGTCAAAATCCATATAAAAAAATCGCCTTAATATTTCCCCATCGTAGTGAGGCTACCTGATAAATATGCCTTGGTAAGAATTTACAATATTGTTGTTAAATGTGCCGTAAAGTTTATATAATTTAAATTCTAGAATGAATAATAATTCATTCCATAATACACTTAGATATACGAGATTGATTTTTAGAAGAATAATGTCGTTAAGTTTTTTTAGAACTAGGTAGGACCAGTAGTGTAGCGAGGGGGGGGGCATCATGCCCAAGAGCTACCATGAAGGGGCGCCCCAAACGGTCCGCAAAACAAAAAATTGCTGAATAATTTTTATTTTAAATCACAAACACGATGGAGCGCCAGAAAACAAGTGCTTTGCTTTATCATCGATGGGCTAAAGAATATAGAAGAACTACTAGAAAAATTATCAGAGAACACTATTACTACAAATGAAACCAGAAGTGCAGCTACAATTCTGTTTCAAAATATAGGTAATAACTTTTAGTTTCATAACTTTAATTTATTTCTGGTATGAAATCTTTAGGAGGATTGATTTTGTGCAGCTCAGATTACAACATCCTAGAATGAATTTTAGAGAAGAATTTCATGACCTTGAATCATTTGCGACTGAGTAGAAAAAGCAAAGTCTCTGGGAAAAATGAATTGGATATTGATAGCAGGAATCCCAGATATTTTCGATTTCTCTTCCCAATTTGAAAATTGTTATCCCCGAAATTCCCCAACAAAATTTTAATTGTTCCCAAAATACTTATCTAAAAATTTAAATTATTTTCATTTAAATTAAGACATTGTACATACATTCTTTATACTGTATACTTTTATTTAAGTTGATTTATATTATTTGCAAACAGCGCCATATGTTGCTCAATCGTACTATCTGCTGTGCAATAAGCATTCAAGCAACATTGTTGGAATACAGAAAATTATGTTGAACAAAAAATTACATAAACACGATTCGCTACCTATAACAACATGCACAAATTATTTCCGTTGCTCTGCCGACGTCATGTTTATGATTTGGTCAAATTGATGACTTGTGGCGAATACGTGTTTAAATAATTTTTTGTTTAAACATAATTTTCTGTTTTCCAACAATTTTGTTTAAATGCTTAAACCCTGTTTAAATGTTTTTCATATAAAAAAGGTTTTTGTATATGAAGTTTGACTTTTGTTAAGACATGTTAATGTCTAATGGAGATCGCCATTTTGAAACGATTTTTTTGTAGGACTGAATCCTGTGAGATTTTTATGTGATTGAATCGTACCATCGTGTAGGATAGTGAATCCTGGCCTTTATTACACAGCAGATTATAGTAGTAAGGTTGAGAAACAGATGGTGATGTTAGCTCTACATTTAAGACTAGCATGATGTTAGCCTTAATGTTTTATGTCTAATGTAGACTGGAGCTAATGGTTCAAAAATTAAGATCAGATTCGTCACTATTGTTTTAAGCGAATTTTTAGAATTATATATGTACATATGTATGTATATATTATTATACAAGTGTGTATGTTAACATATTTTTATTTAAATTTGCCCTTCTCTAACATAGACACGAAGAATGCTGAAAAAATGTAGCGATCTAGATTCTGCTCGGATTTTTCGTTTCTTTATCTATTTATAATTTATCAGATATAATACCGAACTTAAGCCTAACTTAAAAATTATAAATTTATTTGTAATAAAATACAACAGTATTCGTAAAAAAATATTTTGTTGTGATTTGCTTAGTCGGAACTGTGGTATTGCCAACATTATTTTATATTAATTTTAACGTTTAGATTTAAGATCCCAAACTTGGCATCATTTGTAGATGGCGACATCTAGCCTCACGTAGCAATAAGTGTATAACATATGTTGTTTGACATTTATTATCAGATTTTGTTTTTTTTTTTTACTTATGCACGTATATTTAAACGTGTACAAAAAAACAAATCTAATTATAGATAAACAAAATACATATTTAATTTTGAAATGAAAAAGTTAATAATTTTTTAACCATTTCAGATTATTGGCGAAAAACGAATTGATTTGTATAAAAAAGCTAAAAACTCGGTTCAAGTGTTATTCTTTTAACTAAAAATGTAGTTTGCCGGTTTATAGTGTTTTTGAATGACTCCAACAGGTCACCCGCATAGTTGTCTTCATCAAAATCAAATGTTAATGATAAATTCTCTACATATTAAGATATTTTGTTGTTTTATTGTTTGTTTTTGGTTTCGGCCTATTAGTCGTACATTCATATCAAATCTACGTCACATTAGCTAAGAGTTGTATTGGACAAAAATACTTTTTACTTTATATACCTACTATCAACGTACATACAGGGAAATATATCTTTAGTCCGAGTGGAATTTTAATAAATTATGTAATTATTTTAATAAATAAGGCAATGATATATAATAAATAAAATAGTTTTATTGCTTAACGAAGTGCAACTCTTTAATAATGGATTTATTGCTATTTTTAATGGCCGCTGGGCATCTCGTCTATGCTCCGTATACAAAAGTGGAGGAAAGTTTTAATCTACAAGCCATCCATGATATTTTATATTTACGACACAATTTTACACAGGTATATGCCTACTTATTTCAATTGTAATCTGTTTTAATTTTATTCTTTTGATTTTCCGACAAGTACGATCATCATGAATTTCCTGGTGTTGTGCCTCGAACTTTTTTGGGTCCCTTATTCATAGCGATTCTATCTACACCATTCATTATATTATTTGAAACACTGAATATAAACAAATTTTGGGCGCAATATGTAGGTAAAAACACTTAAATTTAAAGTAACCTTAACTACCTATAACGTGTTTGTCCAACATAAATTTAATTGGAGCTTTGAGTGTTAGGAGAATATTTCAAAATTAATCATTTATGGCATCGGGTAGTATTTTAAAGCAATTGATGAATTAGTACAACTAAGACTATTTTAGTATTTACATTATAGGGAAATAATACAATTTTTGTCCTAGCACTACGCGGTAGCCAATATTGTGATATTTATGAAAACATTTATTTCGAGTCATTTTGTAATAAAAACGTCTCACAGAAACACCAATTTAAAAAAATCAATAAAATCAAAAATAAAAAATGTTTTCAAATTTACCACTCCCGATTTTATTGAAATTTTTCTTGCTTTTTCAATATACGTTCCAGGATTAAATAAGTACATTCTAATTCCAGTTCTATAAGCCCTAGGAAGTTGAGTAATAACTCATTGTAGAGGGGATTTCATACGCTTTAATTTGAGATCAATAATGTAAAAAACTAATTTTTTCTTTAAAAAAAAGTTTTATTATTTTTTTTAATTTACACGTGTTTTTTAATATGGGTTAGAGAGTAAATCGTAACAATTTTAAAGTGTTACTATGGTGGGACTGACATCTTTTTCAGTTTTAAGATAAATTTTAAATATATACATTTGGTCAATTTGTATGTATTAAAAAAATATCATCAAGCGGTTGTCAAAATAGTAATCTACGAGGAATTCTAAGAAGATTTGCCCAAGAAAACAGGTCCAAAATCAAAATCGAGCTTCCCGTTTTAATGAGAAACTTTGATTTTTTATTATACAAAATTTTAATTCTTATAGTATGAAGGTCAAACCTTCTTAGAATTCCTCGTAGAATAGGATTTGGCAACAGCTTGTTCAAAATATTTTTAATACAAATTGACCCACTCTAATGTATATATTTAAAATTTTTCTTATTGACTGTTTCTTTTCTATACATATAACAAAACTGTAACGACCATTACTGTATATGTAATATTTTTGAAAATTTTGTTATCGGAGCAGATAGTAATCGAAATGGCATGCAAAACAGCAATATTTAGAATTTTAGTCTGTTAATTTTCATAATTTTGTGAGGAGGTACCCTACAATCTCGGTTCCAATAATGGATATTTGAACCAGATACAAAAATATCTCATTTCTAAGAGAAAATAGAGAAAAGGTATCGAAAGTACGCAATTTAACCTATTCAATGGTACTGCAAACTTGGCACCACCTTTTATTTTTTTTCAGTGCGATATTTTAAACGCTATATAAATTTTATATAAATTTTAGAATTTAATCCAAGGATGGGCACCTCTAGATATATAAAATAAATAACTGAAGCACTTTAAATTTGTTTAATTTGTTTGATTACTTTCAAAGCAAAATCGAACAAAATTTTGTCAGGGCGCCTACGACGTGGCAGGCACAGCTAGTCTTCCTTTCAAACTATTTTCATCATCATCATTCAATTTCGAATGTAATACATCAAAATTTTTATTGTCTGAGATTCTCTGCTCTCTTTTCGCTCGTTTTGCCAGTAGCTTAAAGCTTAAAAGCGAAAGCCAATCTCTTAAAAATAGATTAGCTTAATTTTAACGCGTCATCTAACTTGCTTAAGTGCCCTGTTTTCTGCAAGAATCGCAACAGTACACATAACAGAACACATACATACATTGTGGGATCAATGCCCAAAACCTTTTTCTGTGGTTTCATATTGATTTATTGATTTTCTAGCATTTGATATAAATACTCACTTTTTACACTCTTAACACCTTTTATTTTTTGCAATAAACAGCTACATACATAGCTTGCCAGTCAATTTAAAAAACTTTCAGATTTTGTTTTTTCATTTGAAATTTCAAAGCTTCGATAAAAAAACAAAAGAAAAGTCAAAATTTTAAAAGTAAATTATTATAGCTCAGCTCTACATAATCAAGCTCGGTATATACATACATACATATGAATGCATTCAGCTAAAAACTACCATTACGTATTTCGATTCGAAACGGAAATCATTCGAATTTGTATGACTTTAACATTGTGTTTCGAAAAAGATTTCTTTCGAATCGAAATACGTAATAACCTCCCAGTACCTATATTTTTCTACTGGTTGTTTTTTCGCATTGTTGTTATTGCTTGCTCTGTTGCATTAAACATGAAAAATTCAAAAAAAAACTCAAATTTTCAAAAAAAAAAAAAAGAAATCAAAAGTTAAAAATCAAGATTTCACTAATAACGAGTGATTTTTTAAGAGCTTGAGAACTTTTTTTTTTAAAAAAACGCATAAAATTTGCAAAATCTCATCGGTTCTTTATTTGAAACGTTAGATTGGTCCATGACATTTACTTTTTGAAGATAATTTCATTTAAATGTTGACCGCGGCTGCGTCTTAGGTGGTCCATTCGGAAAGTCCAATTTTGGGCAACTTTTTCGAGCATTTCGGCCGGAATAGCCCGAATTTCTTCGGAAATGTTGTCTTCCAAAGCTGGAATAGTTGCTGGCTTATTTCTGTAGACTTTAGACTTGACGTAGCCCCACAAAAAATAGTCTAAAGGCGTCGCATGATCTTGGTGGCCAACTTACCGGTCCATTTCTTGAGATGAATTGTTCTCCGAAGTTTTCCCTCAAAATGGCCATAGAATCGCGAGCTGTGTGGCATGTAGCGCCATCTTGTTGAAACCACATGTCAAACAAGTTCAGTTGTTCCATTTTTGGCAACAAAAAGTTTGTTAGCATCGAACGATAGCGATCGCCATTCACCGTAACGTTGCGTCCAACAGCATCTTTGAAAAAATACGGTCCAATGATTCCACCAGTGTACAAACCACACCAAACAGTGCATTTTTCGGGATGCATGGGCAGTTCTTGAACGGCTTCTGGTTGCTCTTCACTCCAAATGCGGCAATTTTGCTTATTTACGTAGCCATTCAACCAGAAATGATCCTCATCGCTGAACAAAATTTGTCACATTTGAACATTTCGAACCGAACACTGATTTTGGTAATAAAATTCAATGATTTGCAAGCGTTGCTCGTTAGTAAGTCTATTCATGATGAAATGTCAAAGCATACTGAGCATCTTTCTCTTTGGCACCATGTCTGAAATCTCACGTGATCTGTCAAATACTAATGCATGAAAATCCTAACCTCAAAAAAATCACCCATTATAACTTATTAAAACCTGAAAATAAAAAAAAAATAAAATACACCAACAATATTTACCAAAATATCACCAAAAATTTGAATTCTATATCATTATAGATTTACAATTTTTTAAAAGTACAATTAAAAACGTTTTACTTTACAATAGTACAGTTCTCTGCATTTGCCTATATTTCTTTAAAATTAAAAAAATGTTTACTTTTTTCTTAGAAATTTCGAAACTCGATCATTTTAATAATCACCAAAAATTTTTCATAAGTTAATATTGTTTCTCAAACTTATTACCTCAAGATATTTATTTAGTTTATAGTCTCATTTTAAATTTCCAATTAAATTTATGTTGGACAAAACAACTAAAATTGTTAATAAAAAAAAAATAAAATTTTCAATAAATTCTTATGCATATTCATTTATTTACAGTACGTTTAATATTGGGAGCGATTGTAACAGTTGCCTGGACCAAACTGAAACGTGTAGTAACAAGGTTATACGGCTCAGATGTAAGTTTTTGGTTTAGCCTAATAACTTTAACACAATTTCATTTCATATTCTACATGAGTAGAACTTTACCAAATATTATGGCACTTCCTTTAGGTAAAAATCAAATTTTTTCTCTTCCAGTAAAAAGTTTGTTAATATTCAATTTAATTTCAGTTCTATATGCCTTGGCTTATTGGTTAAGCGGCCAGTTAAAGCCATTCATAATATGCTCCGGCATAGCCATATTAATTTTTCGCTCTGAATTGATTATTTTCTTAGGTCTGCTATTACTATTTGATTTTATTTTACATAGAATAACCATAGACAGGTGTGTATTTAATTGGAAAAATTTTTGCAAGGTATATTTATCCTACTAGGTAGTGTCGTCCGCCCAGCTGATTTAGTAGTTCGACATGTCAAAAGTTGTTTGTGTTCAGAAATTTTATAGTGTAGAAGTGAGAAAGCAATAAAACACATACGCGCCTTCTCAATTTTCTTATATGTTTTTTGACATTTCGAACTACAAAGCAATAACAAAATGCCATGTTGTTCTTGTATTGTTGTATTTGTTGTAGGGACGCCACTACCTAGTAAAATAAATATACCTTGATTTTTTGGTTTTAAGAAATTTTTAAATATTTTTTTCTTTTAGAATTTTTAAAATTGCTTTACCCGCTGGTTTAGTAATTTTGTCTACTTCCATTCTAGTGGATTCATTCTTTTGGAAGCGGGTTTTGTGGCCAGAAGGAGAAGTACTGTGGTATAATATCATTCTAAATAAAAGCTCCGATTGGGGTGTATCCTTTAAAAACAAATTAGAAAAAAATATTTTTATTTAGGCCAAATTTTATTATTAATTAGAACATTTATTTGTCTGATATCCAAGATAAAACAATGTACTTTTATTTAGTTGAGTTCCAAATTTTGACTTAACGGGTACAAGTAAAATTGTTTGCTTCTTAAATTGTATTTAAAAATGCTTTTTAACTATTGGTTTACCATAACATTTTTCAAATTCTCTAGACTTCACCCTTTTTGTGGTATTTTTATTCAGCTTTACCCCGTGCCATGGGTATCTCAATGCTATTTGTTCCTATAGGTTTAATTTTAGAACGTCGCATTAGACCTATAGTTTTATCTGCTTTGGGTTTTGTCCTCATTTATTCTTTATTGCCACATAAAGAATTACGTTTCATTATTTATGTGTTTCCGGTATTGAATTTAGCAGCAGCAACTGCCTGTCAACGATTGTAAGTGTCTTCGAATATTTTGATATTTTTTTAATAAAAAACTTACGACATTTTTATTTGCAGCTGGCGGAATAGATCAAAATCCATCTGGCATGGATTTTTATCCTTTTGTGCTGGTGGTCATTTAATTGCCAATGTTTTTATAACATTTTTCTTACTCGTAGTTTCGGGCACTAACTATCCCGGAGGAATTGCTCTAAGAAATTTACATAAATTGGAAGCACAAACTGCAAATGTTTCAGTGCACATTTCAAATTTAGCAGCTCAAAGTGGGGTGAGCAGATTTTTGCAAATACGAGATGATTGGAGGTGAGTTGAACAATAGCATCAGGCAAGAATGATAGAAACATGATTACATGATAAGGTCATGAGCATGAAAGGTTTTACGTGGGGTATGGCGTAAACTTGTTTCTATTATTATCGGTATCAGGTATGCTATGAAAAACAATCGATATTAAAATCGAACGTTTCGTTTAAAATACGTTTGGTCTTAAGAAAATAATTTCGATCATTTTTATTCTCAAATTATACAGGTTATAATTTCTCTTTGTAGGTTGGACTTATTATTGGATATTATTATTAATTATTAACATACTTTTTTTTCTATAATTTCTATATGTATTTATTTTGCAGATATTGTAAAAACGAATTTATGAATTATACCCAAGAGGAGACGATACATTATACTCATTTAATAATGGAGGCGAAAAATAAATTTAATACCCAATTGTGGCCATTACTTCAGGAAGATTTTGATACTTTGGAGTTTATAGACTGTTTTAATAGCATAGGAATTCAATATAATTCTTTTATACCCGTAAAGATCAAAACAAAACCCTGTTTGACAATTTTAAAAAGAAAATCAAATAGCGGATCCGTTAGAACTGTGGAGATTACAGAAACTCAAGAAGAAGAAATTAAATCCAAGGAAAATAAAGCAGAGAAAATAAAAAAGATAAATAAAAGGAATTTGCAACCTCAACTTGGCAAACAAGCTGAAGACATAGAAAATATTAAACAAGAAAACTTTGCTCAGGAAATAACAGATAGTGTAAAAGAGACATTAAAAATATTAAATTCTAACACTGAAGACTTAAAAGAAAATTTATCTGAAAATGTATCGATTCAAGAAGATAGAAAGGAAGACGATGCAATTGTGTCTACCGTTGATTCAAACGAAAATTTGTCTCTACTTTCTGATGAGGCAAATGATTCGATCCAAGCCAATAAGGAAATAAACTTTCAAGAATTACACAATTTAGCCTTGGGCCACGTTAGCCATAAAACACGAGCAACAAAATTAAAAATACGCCGTATTATTGAACAATATTATCGAGAGAAAGGAAAACATATTGAAAATGATTCCAAAGAAAAGAAATTCGGCATTACTCATTCGACAACATCGACCAGACATTCGGTTAAAGCCATTATAAAACAGGAACGTATAAAGGAAATGATAGAGCAAATTTCCACAATGGACTTGACAAAAATATGCAATTTAGAGAAGGTATCTACTAAAGATTGCCTGAAACTAGTAATTGATAAAATAGATGAAGAGGGCAGTCACAACACAACTAGTTAATTAAGGTGAGAGTTAAAAAAATAAATATTAATTAAAGCGCATTATTGTTTTCTAAAAATCCAAATGATATTTATTAAAAATATGTACACATCCGTAGTTGTTTAACAAAAATTTGGAAATAAATTTCTAAAAAATTTAAAGCCTTTGTTTAATCAAATAGATAACCCAACATAAATACAAGGCTGTATAATAAACCCACTCCTGCTAAGCTTACAGTGCTCAGATATAAAATTTTGTCGTTACTGCCTCCTTTAAGATGGACCGGTAAATCGTTTTTTTCTTGAAACAATTTTTGTGCGCGCTTCAAATTTGCCGGCAGTTTACCAGCTTTGCCGCACGCTTGCTGCATATTGTGGCTGGATATAGAAAGGCATCTGTGGCCGGATAAAGAAAGGCATCTGCGTAAATTGGCGCGCACCAAGGGCTAAAAAATAAGGGTTTTATATTTTTTTAAAATAAATAAGTGATTGAAAATTAATTCCTTAATTTACCCGTAATAAATATACCATCATTTCTTAGTTCTTCGATCAGTGCTTAAAAAATTTTTATATTTTTGCAGTTAAAAACAAAAAAAATATTTTTTTTAGTACATATAAAAAATTAAATTTTGTATGAAATTAAAACGAATACTAGATCATAATAATTTTAATTTAAAATAAATTAATTAATTATTTAGGCTTAAGTTCTTTATTATAAAGAGATAAGGAAAAATTAGACACCTGTAGAATATAATGCATTTTCATTATCTCTTTATAATAAAGCACTTAAGTCTAAATAATTAATTCATTAATTTAAAATTAGTACAAATAAAATTAAAATTCATATAATTTCGCAAAGCTGGCAGGGCTTTGATATTGTTAACTTCAACTATTGTGTTAATTATCAAAATTATACAATTTGAACAAATATATAATTGTTGTTAATTGCTAACCAAAGGCTTATAGCAAGACAGATATGTATATATATATGTACCAATTTCAATTAAAGATAATATATATATATATATATATATATATATATATATATATATATATATATATATATATATATATATATATATATATATATATATATATATATATATATATATATATTCTATATATATATATATATATATATATAGAATAAAATAAAGAAGAAATGTCTGCTTGGTGTATATCCATATATATAAAAATAAGTTGTCCTATGTTCGTGATTTTATAACTCGAGAACCACTCAACCGATTTTCAAACTTTCACTGATGGTTTATAAAAAAACGTCGAAAAATTTCTACGAATATGCGTTATACGCGCACTTTTATGATGGTGTGTTTTCCCTATATAAAATGTATTTTTTTCTTATGACAATTACATTTTGTCTGTATAAGGCTCTGCTGCTGGCGGGAACAGCTAGTAATATGTAAAGAAATATGCTCTTATGCAAAAGAAATAATAAAGTTTATATATGAAAATTTTAAGAGCGTAAAACAATTTCAAAAAGCTCTATCACCCATGATATAATAATACACGGTAGTTCCCAAGGCATATTAAACAAGGTGATAGCGTAAGGGAGAGGAAATTTGAGCAAAAAATTGTTTGAATTTTTTTTTATATGGATTTTGACAGTAAAATAGATATTATTCTCTCTTAAAAAAACCTGATTAATGTCAAACTCCATATAAAAAAAAATTCTCTTTAATATTAGCTCCGCCTTGTGGAGTCACCTGGTTAAATATGCCTTGGTAGTTCCATTTCAAAAATGTTTGACTATTTTCGCGATGATGTCTGTGAGTGGGTGGGTATGTATGCCACTATTTTTGTGGAGTTTGTACAGGTCATACCGTTTAACATATCAAAATAAAATTTAGTATGTGCCTTTGGTATGTGGAGATGAAAGCTGTATAGTTTTTGGGCATAATCGGGAGGGAGCAAGGTAGTTTCCTTACCCCCAAATTTTGTGAACGCTCTACAGGTCATACCGTATGACATATTAAAACGAAATTTAGTATGTACCTTTAGTTTATGAAGGTGAAGAGCTGTATAAATTTTGGGCATAATCGGGAAGGGGCAAGGGGTAGTTTACTAACTCAAAAATTTTGTAAACGCTCTGCAGGTCATACCGTATGACATATCAAAATGTGCCTTTGGTTTATGGTGATAAAGAGCTGTAAAAATTTTGGCCATAATCGGGAAGGGACAAGGGGTAGTTTAGCTAACGCCCCAAATCGAAAATATTTTTTTTTCGATTTGAATATACTTTGAACTTTTATTCTTTATGTAATATATCCATAAAAATATCTATTTCCATTTGGTATGGTAAAGTTGAGTGTAGGCCACTCCAGTTTTATTTAGTTTAGTGCTTAATGGATTATTGACCGAAAGATTTTAAACCGTAAACGAGTGAATGCTTAAAGAATTATTGCTTAAGTTTCAGCAACTCTTCGCAGATCTAACTGATTTTTAAAGGGATAAAATTCAATAAATAGATAAATACAAAGTAAAGAAGTGGTGTGTGTGCTCATTAAGTTTTATATCTTCATTTATCTCAGATTTTATTTAAAAATAATATTTAATTTAAGTGTTGGTTACTTATACTTATATAATGGTTAAAAATAATATACAATAGTGTTAATATGCATATTTGTTTGAAAGATGAAACAAAAGAATTTTAATAAAGGTAAAGAAATTGAGGGAATATGTTGATAATCTGTACAGACAACATAGGCAAAAATTTTAAATTAACATATAAGAAAAGAAAAAAGTTTGTTGGGGGCAAAAAAGGGAAACAACATTTATAAATTTAAATCAATAAATTTAAGATTTTAATTTCATTTTAGAATTTTAATAATTTACAGTAATTTCTAAGAATAACAAAAAGTTAATATGTTCACTACTCAGTGGGATCAGCAATTGAATTTGAAGCAGCCGAGGGTATTATTGTTGACGCTGTTGTAGTTGGTGCTGAAGTCTTTGAAGATGATGTTGATTGTGATGTGGACGTTGTTGTAGATGATGTTTGTAATAATGCTGGTGAAGACTCCTTTGCTGTTGATGGTTTATCACTGCCAGGGTCTTTACTTGTTTCAATTTTTGTATTAGCAGTTGTTGTTGTTGTTGGTGTTGTTGTTGTTAATACTTGTGTAGATTGTGTATTATTTGTTTCGTTTTCATCTATTGTTGCTGCTACATTATCAATGGCATTATCTTCTGGCTGCTGTTGGGGATTTTCTTGATTTTGCTGTTCTTGGTTTTCCAATGTCCGCCTTGTATACATAATGAAACCTAATAGTAACGTCAATATCGTTATCATATATAAATCCCAATTGGCAGCAATATTTTCATCCAGATAAAAGATAAATTTATAGGGCGACTGTAAGAAAAATTAATCGTTATTAATTTATCTAAAAACTTATTTTTTGTTGTTTAAAACTTAACAAAGATTAGGAAAAAATTATTTATTGAGTATGAGTTTTTTTTTTTTTTTTTTTTTTTGTAATGATTTTTTTAAGAAAATATGAAAACTTCTTACTTCTTTAATCGACTCG
Source organism: Phasia obesa (assembly GCA_949628195.1). Lineage (NCBI taxonomy): Eukaryota > Metazoa > Arthropoda > Insecta > Diptera > Tachinidae > Phasia > Phasia obesa. The sequence goes on from OX451215.1 coordinate 79,994,638, forward strand.
AGTTTTGCCAATAGTTGTAACTTTAACAACGCTAAAGCTACGGGTACTTTAGCGTCAGCATTTGTGACAGCTGCTAAATCATACTGACGTTTTGCTAAATGCCAATCTTTTTTCATGCCTAAGCCTTTTTCATGCATATAACCCAAATTAAACATTGCTTGAGCATTATATTGCTGTTCTGAGGCCTTTCGATATAAAGCAGCTGCCATTTCAAAATCGATTTCTGTTCCCCAGCCATAATAGTAATAATCGCCTAGTTTTACTTGAGCAGCTGAGTATCCTTGGGCAGCAGCCCGTTTCCAATAATAAAATGCTCGTATTAACTCCTCATTACGATCGTGAAAGATTGTAACGTCGCCACGATCCAAAAGATAAGCAGCGTTACTTTGAGCCACCTCATAGCCTATTTCAGCGAGCAAAGCGTACTTTATAAACGCTTCATTTATCATATTATTTTTATAGTTAGCATAGGCTTTCATTAAATATGAGTTCCAATTGCCACGTTCAGCAACATTTTTGAAAAACTGGCATTATAAAATAAGATATTTTCGTTAAAACAATAATTATTGCTAATATATTACTTACTTCTACAGCAGCTGCACAAGAACGCAGTATACCAATACCATAGGCGTGCATGATACCCAAATTATAGTATGCCAAAACATGACCAGACTGAGAAGCAAGATTGAAATATTTCAAAGCCAATTTGTAATCAGTTTTAACACCATTACCAGCTGTAAATTTTTATCAAGGATACAAAAAGCTTATTTAAATCAATTTCTCCAAGTTACAAATAAATAAATAAATAAATAAATATTATCAAGTTAAAACTTTACGACTGGTTAAGTAAATCCATTTACAATTTGAAGAAATTGAAATATACCATTATAAACTCCGAAATAATCGAGAAAGAACAATTTTATAGAACTTCAAGGGCGAAACAATTTTGGCATCACTTTTCAATTTTTAATCGATTTATAAATAAATAAAAATTAAGCTTCTAAATATACATATGCATTTAATATAAAATTCTGCTATATTTAAATGGTTTTAAATACTAAAAAGAATTGAAGTGTAAAATTTATATGACGTGTCTTTATTTATATGACGTGCCTTTATTAACATATCTGTATACATATTTGCAATGATCTTCAAGCTTGTATTTTTTTATACTCTGTGATTTGCATCTCTTCCTAAGTTGCCAAAATATGTTATATTTTTGGAAAATATATATAACTGTCTGTGTTCACCGCAGCTAAAAGTGCAGTATGTATTTCTAATAAATGAAGCGAAATCACTGGATGATGTTGTGGATGAGCTGTTTACTCCTGAATTCAAAAATAAAATCAAACCGATATTTTTAAATGCGTTATTTACAGAACAGCAACTATTCACCAGAGTGAATTCCGAAAAGTACATGTTTAAAAATTACCATCATTACAAAATTATCATTTCAGAACAGTTCTGATAAAGCTATAACTGCCGATTTAGTTCACGAAACCCTAAAATTTTTTTATAGACGAGTTAAGATTTTAGTGTATTCAATTTTCTAAAAATAAGAGTGATCTATTTACTCAACCAAGTCTACAACCTAATCCAGGCCGTTTTAAAAATATATTTTTTGTAGTTACACCTGTTTTTTATAAAAAAAACTTACTAAAATACATCATTCCCAATTGTAACTGTCCATCTACCCAGCCTTGATCAGCAGCCATAGTGAAATAGTTTAAGGCTTTCAAAGGATCTTTAGGAACACCATAGCCTTTTAAGTACATCAAACCCAACCCACTTTGACCCACAGGATCACCCAAATTAGCAGCTTTAGCAAAATACTATAAACAAGTAAAAAAATATAAACAGTTACAACCAACGATATTTATTTTAATATATGTACCTTAAACGCAGTTTCGTTATCAGCTTTTATATGCTCGCTGCCCTCCAAATAAATTTTACCCAAAAAAGCATAGCCAATAGCATTGCCAGCGTTTGCTGCCAATGTAAAATATTCCAAAGCTTTTTGATGATCCTGCTTAATCGCCTTACCACCCTGATAGTAAAGTTGGCCCAGACCCACTTGCGACTGTACATCACCCTTATCAGCCAACAATTGATAATAGTCAACTATTTCCGTTTCTTGACTACCGGGATTTTCAGATTCATCTAAAAGTCTTACTCGATGTACTAAAGGTCCGCTCGAAAATTTTACATTAGCAGCGACTTTTTTTGCTACTTTTTTATAATATGACAAAGACTTTTCACAACTGGCTGGTACATTAATACCAAATGAATAACGATAGCCCAAAGCCATTTCAGCCATTGATTCGCCATCCAAAGCCGCCAGGGTTAAATGTACTAAAGTCAATGGTTGACTTACATTTTTACCGCCAATTCCTAAAGAGTATAGAAAAGCTAGACCCTAAATCCAAAAAGTGATAAAATGTAAATGAAAAAAAATGAATTTTTTTCGAAATTATTTTAAAATCATTAAAGTTAATGATAAAATTAACTAATACAATTTTTTTGTTTCAAATGGAAAAATTTTAACTATTTGAACAAATTCAAAGTTAATATACTGAAGGCGCTACTTAAATTAACAGAAATAACTATAGTTTAAACAAATTTATGATATTCGGGGAATAAATTTTTCAAATAAAGGCACCTGAAATAATTTCTTTACACTTACCAAATGAGCCTTGGCCAAACCTTCTTTAGCCAATTCGTCAAACTCTGAGGCGGCATAGTTAAAATCAAAGTCCTCCATATTGTCGTCTATAACACGTAGCCATGCCAGTGCTGCACGAGCCTTACTATTTTTCATTTCAGCAGCTTTACGCAGCAATGTACGAGCTACACGTTTATCGGAACTTTGCCCATTAAGTATTTCCATGGCTTTCTCATACATACTTTGAGCTATAAAACACAAAATAAGTAAAAATATTTGTTTTGGTACTAAAAACAATAAACCTTCAATTTCTTCTTGTGTAGGATCGATCACTTCGATAGGGTCTCTTTTTGATTCGATTGTCTCGATTTGTTCTTGAAGTTTTTTGCGAACAACTTCTTCACTCCACAAACGCTCGAAGATTGCAAATTGTAATAGTTTATTTTTGCCTTCTCCACTTTCAGTTGGTTGCATAGCAGAAGCAATTTCTGCAGCTTTTTTTGCTGCAGTCATTTGGTCATCGATATACTTGGACGCTTTACGCTGATTATTAGGAGCTTCACTGGAATCTTCAGCATTTGTATCTGTATTAATGTCTTCATTTGACGACGAGTCCGGTGAATCTAAAATATCTTTAGCTTCGCCACTGGTAATTTGAGGACCCTGCAAATCTGCCACCACAAACCGCAAAAGCAATAAAGTTGCTACGGCAAGTGATAATCCCGATTTCATACTTAGCATCCTTATTCTTATAAAGCAATAAGAATAAAATTAAATTTGCGTTTCTTATTAGTGAAAAGAAAAAAATTTAAGTTTTTATTCACATAAATTTTCAGTGCTTTCGTTTACTCTTCATATTATTAACCATGTACTTTCGACGACTGACGTGTGCCTGCGGTACGGTGTTTTTGTGCAACAACAAATCTGTTCATATATTTTCTTACCTTTTTCTAACGAAAATTAGAAATGTTTCTAGTAAAGCATTATTTATTATTATATTAGACTACAAAAAATTTTTCTTATCGTTATTTTTCCAAGTTTTCACACGTAAGATGACACATGGTAGCTTTATTTTGTATGCAATATTGTAATTCAATTTAATATAATACTCTATTATACAACAGCGCATTTGTTTACAAATAATATGCAAAGAAAAATGGTGCAAAGCATAATTGTGAACAAGTGTTAGTGATGACATAAATTACAACGGTTTTTTATTTTATTATGTTTTAAAATAGTAAGATCTTTTCTTATCTTAAGTGGCAACTAAAGAAATTTAATTTAAAACTTTAATAACAACAATATTTTACAGACAAAAAATCCGATGGCCTTAGTTACTAGTGCTAATTTTCTTTAAGTTACAATTTTAATTATAACTGAAATGAAATAAATAATAGTTATTAAACAAAATAAAACTAATGATTTGTTAGAAAGAAACTTTTATAAAAGTTTTTTAAAAATGGAGAATTTTACTCATTCATATTGTTAATGTTTATTTGTTTTCAAAATGGGTTTTTAAAATGAAACTTGTTTTTAGGTTTGAAAAAAGATATTTTTATTTTTGGAATTTAACCTTATTTGCATGTTGTAAAATTATTTTAAAAATAAATTTAATATCAAATATTAAATATTAATTGAAACTAGGGATGTATCCGATACCGATATAGCGTTACTTTAAGTTTTCCAATATATCGTTATCGGCGGTATTATTATTATCAATTCAACTATATTAATTAATTAAAAATCAACTTTAACAATCATTTATCGAGTTTTATTTTTTACTTAAAAAAGTATGGCTTCTTTTTTGCTTCAAAAATAAATTTAAGAAATTATATTTGGAATTGTAATAAATAACATTATTTATTTATAAAAACCGCATAATTCCTTTAAAATTTATTAAATAACTATTTTATGAACGTATCATAAAATATTTATTTTCAAAAAATATAATAAAAATGCGTCTTTTAGAAATAAATAATGTTAAGAAATAGCTGTTTGTTTTTTGGATTTTATTTTTTTGTCAGTCAACAAAATTGTTTACCAATATTTTTTATTGAACGTGAACTGGTATAGAAAATAAAAAAAACGATAAGCGAAAGAGTCAATTATAATGTAAATGCCATCTTGCATAGTGTGTGTCCAATCTAAGTCAATCTCCACATTGACTTTAGCTTATTTGAACTGCTTTAGGTCGAATTATAACAAATAATAGTTATACAAAATTTAAAACTTTGTAAGTAGAAAATAGTATTTTAAATATAATAAAATATAACTTACTTTTCATTTTTAGCAATAAATTAAACTTACCAAATCGATATTATTTTCTAAAGATATAAAATATAAAATATCTGTTACTGTTAACCTTGGGCCATATTCTGTAATTCTCGTAGCTAAAGCTATCGCTAAAATTCTAAAAATGCATAATAAAATTTGGTGAATTCTTACATATTTTGACTTTTAATTTTTATGTCCTTAAAAATAGAATTTAAAATTAAAGATGGAAAAATATGAAGAATTCACGTAGTTTTTGTATGCATTTTTAGATTTTTAGCGATAGCTTTAGGTACGAGAATTACAGAATATGGCGACTGTACTTTATAAATTCCTAAATATTGATATACATATGTATGTACATTGTAACGCTATATGCATTAAGACGGTTTGCGTAAACAACAAGTTGCAGTAAACGTTTCTGCTTAAAGTCTCGTAATATGTACATATATCTAGAGGTCACATTCAAGCCGACTTGCGAAATCGCCGAAACTCGCAGTTTTTTTAATATAAATATTGCCAGTTCAAATAATGAGTCCATATACGTGCAAATCATATCTCTGTAGAAACAACCTTTAATTTTATTATTTGTTATAGCGGCCATGGTAATACACTTTCTATAAATATATCAAGAGCCTACCTATTACGATACAAAAAATAAGGCAATATACATACGTAAAAAACATGTCACTGACGGATTATTGTTATGCGGCCATTCAAACACATCTTCTGTAAAAATATTAAGAGTTTACCTATTACTGTTCACTTGCAAATCACGACAATTTCGGGATATCCATTAATATTCACTATTTGTTATAGAGGCATAGTAATACACCATCTGTGAAAATTTTAAAAGTCTACCTATATTATGGTTAAAAATTTGGTCATATCTTATATCTAAAATAAATATACTTGTTAGGTCCAATAAGAAGCATTATCCCTCCTTTTTAGTCGATTGTAACCAGTTCATTAAGTAAGTTACGGGACAGCGGATTTGGATTAACTGTTGGCACGCTTAGATCTTTGCGAATGTTAAAATTGAATTGTATGCCGAGATATTTCACGTATAAAAGCTGAGGTATCGTTTGGTTATTTATGCGATTGGAGGGCACGATTCCCTGCGCAGAGTGTAAGTTATATAGGTAAATTTTTTTCATTCACTTTATTCTCTATTTCTTCAACCATTTTTCTTGTAAATATCATGACCTTAGTCACGAGACTTTCGTGAATGCTTAAAAAAGCAGTTTCGTCAGCAAATGTCCATGTGTGGATTCGGTTACTAGTTGGCGTGAACATCACGGCACTATCGAAACACCCTTTAATTTTTACTATTTGTTATATTGGCTGTAGTAATAGAGCTTCTGTAAAAATTCAAAGAGTCTTGCTATTATCGTTCAAAACTAGGCCATATACAAGCAAATCACGTTACTATCGGAACACCATTTGTTTTTACGTTAATTTTTTAAACTTGTCTATATAGCGCACATAGTTATAATTACTGTTTGTAAATATTAAGTAGTTGCCTCCTTCAGTTTGAGAACTGAAGACATCTAAGCAAATAACACGTCACTTTCGAAACACACTTTAAGTTTTAGTATTTGTTGATATTACAGCCATAGTGAAAATTTAAAGAGTTTGCCTATTATCGTTCAAAACTTAGGTGTACATGCAAATCACGTTACTATCGGAAATCCCTATAATTTTTAGATTTAGTTTTTTTTAATTGTTTAAATAGCAAGCAAAGTTTTAATTACTGTTTGTAAATTTTAAGTGTATACCTGCTACATTCAAGAGATAAACACATATACGCTAATAACACTCTACTTTCAGAACACCCTATAAGTTTTAATAGCTGTTGCTATAGCAGCCACAGTTATACACCTTCTTTGAAAATTTCAAAAGTCTACCAATTACGGTTCTAGAGATAGAAGGCGCTGACAGACGCACATAGGGGTATTTTGGCAATCTAGCCGGACATCACTTTTATTTAGTTTATATTGGCTCTGAAAATTCATTGAGTTGCCCTACATTTATGAAACTTGGCGATTTTCTCTCTTATGGTCATAGGCAATTAAAGTAATAAAATAAGAAAAATCAGAACAAGAAGGAGAAAAATTTCCCTTGAGAAGAACTTATCCTACCTCTGAAAAACTAATTTTTTTAAGTTTTCCCATACTTTTTTTTAGCAAAAGCTACTTTTATAGTCAGCGAATCTTTAAAAACCTTAAACCCCTTTTGTGGGCGGTGACATCAAATATTATTAAAATATTTAATTATTAAAATAAATGGATTACATATGCCTTAATACGATAAAAATAAGATTTTTAATTTTTCCAATCCCACAATCCATGTGAATTTAAAAAAAAAAAATATTCTAATTTCCGAAAAATTATTATTTTTAAGCTTTTATGTTAAAGAAAAGAATATTAATAAAAGTAATTTTTGCAATTTATTACTTTATAGTATTTAGTTTACCAGAAAATAATTAATTTATTCGTTACTAGCTCTGCCGACCACACGTTAGAGTCCTCATTTTGCTTTGAAAGTAATTCACTTTAAGATTTAGACTCTTACTTTTATAGTGCTTTAGATACGGTTTATGTAATTACTTTACCATTGAATCGTTAAAATTGCATATTTTCACCACTTTTTCTCTGTCTTTCTTGGTAATAAGATATTTTTACGGGAAATAAATATCCTAAGTGATGAGGACACAAGCAGATAGACAGGCATAAAATCACATTTTTATTATATGTATGTATAGATAACTTATTTATATTAGTAACAATAAATTTTATTTAAAATAATAACAGTTTAAAAAAAACAAACGACAAAAAAATATTTTTTTTTTTAATTTCGAACGAAATATTTTATCATAAAAATTTAAAATAAAATTTTTCAAAAAATTAATATAAGTAGCTATTAATACAGCCTTTCCCAAAAAAAAATTCAATACAAAATCTTTATTCGTTTAGCAACAAAAAAATATGTTACAAACGTCTCAAAATCGTAAAAAGGCAATAAAAACGTATGCAATTTACTCAACAGTGTCCCAAAACGACTCTCGTAAAGTAGCTCTGGGTTGGGAAACTCGTGCGCGCATCATTGTCATTATCGCTCGGTAGTCGAGAGGTTTGCATCTCACTCACACTGTCTGATTGGCTTCCTAGAATAGATGTACTGCGGTACTATTATTACATACATACCCTATATCTACATAACTCGCATCTCGCAAACAATAGAAGTACATTTTTGTCTAGCAATGCCTGAGTTAAGATACATATGAGTAATTATTGAACAATAATATTTGTTAAGTACAATCCTTATATAAAAAAGATGCTTGAAACTAATATTATTTATTTAATGTTGATTCTAATTTTAAAGGAATAGTACTCATTACTAAAAGGTAGTTCTACTTAATTTTAATTATTATTGATGGAATTCCAGTCAACCGACAACTGTATGTTCTGATCGGATGTTATATATCTCGTAAACCAAAATAATATATTTACATTTTTCCAATTTAAGGAATGTTCATACAGAATTAGATGTGGCAACCAACTGTAACTGTCGGAATAATAAACCAAAAGCAAAGTGAACAAAATTATTGTTATTTCTTTATCTACTGACATTCTGCATACGCTAACCTCGAACATCCACTCAACTAATTATTTTCAATCAATTTTGCAATTTAGTTCCACATAAAAATCAAAAAATAAATAATAAAATAACACAACACAACACAACTTTAATAAAATAAAATTAAAAAACAGTAACACTCAATATGTCTGAAAACAATGGTAAGTAGGCAACAAAATATATGTACAATTAATGTGGAAAATTAAATTGAAAGAGTGTGGAAAAAAAGTCTGGCAGGCGGGTCTCGTCTAAACATCGAAAAGAAACAGGATAATACAAAACAAAGATAAAATATTTTGTGGTAGAAACTATTGAAAGACATTTTCTACATTTTATTATTAACTTTGCAGATAATTCCAACGAATCAAATAGCATGGGCAGTGATTCGATACTTCAGAGCTCTCGATTAACTGGTGGTGGTAGTGTTGTAGGAAATCCAGTGTTAAGAGCCGGTGTATTACGTCCTTCAGTTTTAGGACCATCTAGACTGAGCTCAGCCTTAGCAAACAGCACAACAAATAATGTGACGTCACCAAGCGAAGTTAGTGATGGTGCAGCAACAGTTTCTGGTGGATGTGGGGGCACTGGAGATGGTGTCGTTAAGAAATCGAATGAAAATTCTATTAATCCTTTCTTAAAAGATACTAAAGACGAAGAAGATGAAGAAGGTGATGAACAACAGAATACAGATTCTACTGCAAAGGGAAATGATAATGGTGAAAATAATGATGAATCGGACGAACGTTTAGATCCGTTATCATTGTTGCGTAAAAATGGTATAGAGCGTTCGAATCTTTTTGCTGCAGCGAAAAGTTCAATACCATTGGTAGAAAAATCAGGGTTTGTTTTTGGACAAAATGTCCATGAACGTGTTTTGGGTGTAAGTAGAACTTGTAATTAAAATTCTTAAGAATAAATATTTATGGTTGTGTTGTTGGGTTTTAGGAAAATTTAAAATCAGATTCTTCCACTACAGCTGATAATACTGAATCTTCAGCCTCAGGAGAAGGCCTTTTATTTTCTAATGTTATACAAAATGCCGCGGCCGCAGCTAAATCATCAGAAGGTTGTGAGTCTGCTTTGGGTAAAGAATCAAATTCAGAATCTAAAAGCCTTACAGAAGTGGCAAGAGAGTACGAGGAGAGTCGCGCTCAAAAGCGAAAATACGAAGAAGTTGAAACATTCACAGGCGAAGAAAATGAAGTCAACATTGTGGATGTAATTAATTTAAATTTTTACACCATTTTTAATAATTCTTTATAAAGAAATGTATTTTTTTACAGTTAAATTGCAAGTTATTTGCGTTTGTTAACAGCAACTGGGAAGAACGTGGTCGAGGTAGCCTACGTCTAAATGATTCTAAAATTGAACATGAGTGTTCCCGTTTGGTTTTTAGAACAGCTGGTAATTTACGTTTATTGCTTAACACCAAGGTAATAAGCTGATTGTAAATAATTAAGACAATTATAATAAATATTAATTTCCCTTTAAAAGGTTTGGGCTGGTATGGTTGTCGAACGTCCCAGTCAAAAGTCTTTACGTTTAACTGCCATGGACAATACGGGTAAAATAAAAATATTTCTGATCATGGCTCGACCTGTCGAAATAAACCAATTACATAGTGATCTGGTGGAACGTATATATAAACGTAAAGTTTCTCATCCCGATGAATTGTTGTGTACTACTGGGAACAATAGTGAGGAGCATGATACTGAAGAAATAAAAAATGGTTCAGCCAAACATTTGCCTGAGGAAGCTGCCGCTGCAGCTGAACCTGACCACGATGATTCTACTGAGCCTAGTCCCAAAAAACCTATAATTCCCGTAGACGAAACATCATTAAATGCACAGCAACACGAAGCATCTAATAATTAATAAACGAATATGAAAATATATTACAATCATTTTAAATTTAAAAGTATTTAAATCATAATTTTCATTAAATGTAATTATAAATTTCATCAAACGTTTTATGTTTTTCTAACTCATTATTTTTCCTTTTTTTTTTCTTCATTTCATTTTATGAAATTCTGTAATGATTTAGAAAAACAAAACCTAAAGAAAATTATTTTATCTACTAATTTAAAATGATAATCAAAAATTTATCTTTTTTTATTGAAAAAAAGCAAACCATTACTTACTATTATGAACTTTTTAATATTTTAATACTGTTAACTGGATTTTCGAAAAACAACAGCAATATTTTGATATTTCATTCAAAATTTTAAATATTATTATGAAGTCTTAAATGGAATTATACAAATTATAGTTCTTTTTTTATAGCACACTACATATATAGGTCAGTCATATACAAATAAAAAACAACAATTTGTATTATCTTTAAAATTAATAAATAAAAAACAAACAATAAAAATCAAGTTTAAAATGTAATTATTTTTAAATAAAAATAGAATTTTTTCGCATTGTGTTCCTTAAGATACTTAAAAGCTTCTTGTTTTATTTTATTTAAAAATTATATTATTTGTTAGTTTTTTTTAATGTTTTAATTGAAAGAAGATATGTATTCATTTTAATTCTTTACCTTGTTTACGAATCATTGAAAAATAACTTTTTATATACCATGGGGGTTACTTCGTAATTTCATTCGAAAGAAAAAATGTACGAGTTCGAACTATTCGTACTGTGTAATACGTTTTTCGTATAAATAGTTACGAAAGTGCGGAAGTCCTTTATACTCTAACGAAAAATAAAAATCCCTATATAAAGAGCAACTCTGTGCTACGAAAAACAGAAATCCATTTCGAAAGGTGTACTCTGTAGTACGAAAATAAGCTTCAATTATTATTTCAGAAATTTACAAAAATTACATAAATAATAACGTAAAAATTGCAGTGTTACCACATTTTATTAATTTTTCTTTTTGTTTTCGATAACATTTCTTCTTCGTTTCAATATATTTCAAGAACACGAATTTGGGAACGAAACGACGAAAAAACGATAAGGACATAGAAACGACTATGAAAACGAAAACGCCAACGGTAATAGGGCCGAATATTTAAAATTAATTTTTTAACTGCTTTTTGGTAAATGGCAAAGGTACTTGACCAAAGCACCAGGGTGTGATTGCCTTAGTTTCCTCTAAAATCTGCAGCGCGACCTATACCTTCGTATAGGAAGTGAGAAGCAACCACGTATACAGTACAACAGTACAGCTATTCGTGGAAGCCAATCAGCCAGTGTGAGTGAGACGCAAACCACTCGAAGGCCGAGCAACAAGGACGGCCTGATTGACTTTAAGCGATATTGACAATGACGCGCGAACGTGTTCCCCAACCCAGAGCTACTTTATGACATGCTTTTTGTTTTGGGTTATTTTCACCAAGTTTGACAATTAATTTGCAGCGCTACCAACTTTTCGTCACATTTTCCCATTTATTTCAAAATACAACCGTGTTTCGAAAAGATTGTGAAATTGCTTTGGAAAAATTTTAGTTTTCAAATCGAAATCGCAATAACCCCCCATATTGTTTTACAATAATATGAATAACACAGAAATGCATACCATCTATTGTATGTATCTACCTTCTAACTTTTATCTGGCGATCCCTCTTAAATTAAACTTCGATTCATCAGAGAAAACCAGCGGCCTAATCACCGCATTAGATATCGAGTAAACTATCGTATCGAATAACAAATTCGATACGAGTCGAGTAAGCTTATTATGCCATTCGACATGTATCGAATCGTTATTTATATCAAATTGTAGTAGATTAATAATAAGTCAACAAGTGAACAAGAAAACACGGTTTAAAAAAGATTCCTTTCGAATGAAATTAATTTACTTTTTATTCGATATCGAGTGCCATGATACCAAAATGAAAAATTACGACAGAATTTACTCGATATCGAATGCGGTTTACTCGATCACTCCCGTTCAATTCTTCAGTAAATTTTACACCAACCTACCCTTAGATTCCTTTTCCTGTGTGCGGTCACACATAGAAAATAAAAGCACTTTAATTTTTTTGTTACTAAAACTTTTTAATAACAATTCATTTACTTTTTTTTTATTTTTAAACAAAACAAAGAAATTTATTACAGTTTTTGTTACATGAAATTGCAAATTAAATTATAACTAATAAAAACAAATAAAAAATAAATATTTCTTATGTATTTTTGTTTAACAAACAAACTAATATTTTAAATTTAAATCGATAAATGCTTACTACTCATACTACAATAAAAACCATAATGTAATATTTTTTAACAAAAAACTGTTTGCAAAATATGAAAACTAAATGGAAATATAAAAAGTAACTTTTCTAGCTTAAAACTGTGTTACGCTTCTAAGTATTTATGAAATCAAGAATCTTTTAACGAAAAAGTTCTAAAATTAAAAATCAAAAATATTCAATTATTATTTTTTATTTTTAATATAAAACTTTGGTATTTGCAACATTGTTTTAGCACTTTTACTTTCATATAAAAAAATAAAATTTATGGAAGTGATTTTATTTAGTAATTTTACATCAACAATTAGCAGGTTGTTGATCTACCATAAAGTATTATTATCATTATTATTCATATTAATTATTCATAAGATTGTGCGTGCACACATTTATTTAATTTATTGTTTTTAAAACCTTTTTTACTTCAAGTTAAAAGTAGTTTAAACTTTAAAGTATAATTTTGATTATAATATTTTATAATAAAAAAATAAAAAAAAATATTTATTATATTACAATAACGCCGTTTTTATTTGAATTTGTTTCTTTCTCTTCTTTTCTTTTCTTTTCTTTTCTTTTCTTTTCTTTTCTTTTCTTTTCTTTTCTCTTCTTTACTTTACTTTTTTTTCCTTTCTGATTTAATTTAATTAAATGATTTTTGTTGTAAATTAGAAACACAATTATTATTTTTTTGGAATATAAAAACTGGCAAGTCCAAACAATTTTTACTTTTCATTTGCAATAAAAATAATTCCAAATTATTTTTAGAACTATTCACTTAGAAAAACTGGCGCTATAAAAGAATTACGAGATTTTTTTTCTTAATTTGTATAAAAAATAAAATAAAAAAAATAAAAAATCAAGAGGTAGTAAATAGCATTTTGAAATTATATTTTTCATTATAATTAAAGTAAATTTTCTTGGATAGGGAATCGTTGAAGTTTTAGCTTATTTTACTGCAGCTGGAAACTGTAACATTTAAAGGATTATTTGCATTGATGGTATTTATTTTTGAGCTTACAGCTATCGAAGATCTGCAACAAAAAAAAGATTTAAAACAAAATTAATATGAAGAATTTTATTTCGAAATTGCATTTTTTAAATTTTTTCTCAATTACCTATTATGCCTCATATGGCTTTTGACTAGATCGCTATTGACCAAAGCGGCCATTAGACTTAATTCACCTGCCATCACAGTCGCACATACAATTTGTGCCAATTTCTTAGCATTTTCTCCGGGTTGTGCCACATTGGCACCCCTAACGCCCAACATATCGAGACAAGCACTTTGTCCGGGTAAACCAGTACCGCCTCCGACTGTACCCACCTCCAGAGAGGGCATCGTACAGGTCATATATAAGTCTTCATTGTTTTCACCCCAGCATTCCATACCGGTTGAACAATTACTTGATGTAACATTTTGTGCTGGATCTTGACCAGTTGCCAGAAAAACAGCAGTTACCATGTTGGCGGCATGAGCGTTATTGCCTGAAATTAGAAAGATAATAAAGATGAGATATAATAGAAGGAAACGTAACTTATCAAAGTTGCAACAAAAATTGCAATTTGTCAAAAATGATCTTACACATTAAAACCCCAACATAAGAAATATGAGGCGGCCTATTATCCAATGGAAATTAAAAGAAACTGTAATATTTACAATGTAATGTAAAAATGTACAACTGCTTGTAAGAGTTTTATTTTTTACACTATTGCAATACATTTTTGTGAGGAGGTACATATATTTGTATGAAATATTTGGAATCACTGAAAACTCAATTTCGTAAAAAAATGCGAGTTAGGGCCTTTTTAATTGAGACAATCGATATGTACCTCATTCAGTGCTATATGATCTCCAAGACGTTATTTTATTTATTTTTTTAAGACAACACAACCTGCGAATCTTTTTGCTTGTCTGCAGAAAACATCCAGAGTCTTTGGCAGGAATCGAACCAGCCCCAGACTGATAGACTAGCGCGCTACCAATCAGTCTATCGAGGCACTCACCCTAAGTTGATCTGATGTCCATAGTGACAGCAAACAAACTATTGCAACAGCAGGCGTTTACGGTTACCATGCAATAAAGTCCTGAATCAACACCCACCTGCGAAATCGGATAATGAAAAACACGATAGACACAATGGATAGGTGAACGAATAGCTCCTGGCACTTTGAATCGTTGCTGTTCACAGAGACCTCTTGATACCGTGAATTTATTTAAAATCCAACAACGCGACTCTTAATAATTATTATATACTAGCTATCCTCGGTGCGCTTCGTTACACGCATTCAGAAAAAATACAATAAACACTTGAAAGAAAAGTATGACCAACCTTTTAACTTGAAAACGCACGCTATTCTCACATCGAAAATGTTTTAGTTTACTGTTTTCATTCAATCAGTTTTTTGCTAGACTATATGTATTAACACTATATTAATTTTTTACTTTTTATGGGAGATACGACTCCAACTATCCTAATCCAGTCTGCATTTTGCTAGACTATGCACATTACTCTGAGGGTTACTTGTGCAAAGTTTCAAGACTCTACCTATTGTAGTTCTCCAGCTACACGATAATAATTATTCACTTTGTATAAGAGGTACCACGCCCACTACCCCAATCCAGTTTGTATTTTGGTAGACTATGCACATTAGTATAGGGGTTACACATGCAAAGCTTCAAGGCTTTATTTATTTTAGTTCGTCAGAAAAACGATAATATTTTTTCACTTTGTATGGGAGGTAACACGCCCACTATTCCAATTCAGCCTCTGTTTAGCTAAAATATGTACGTCAATGTGATTGTTTATGGTGCGAAATTTCAAGGCTCTACCTATTTCCACTTCGTATGGGAGGTACCACTCCTAGTGCCCTAATTAGCATAGGAGTTACTCGTGCAAAGCTTCAAGGCTCTATTTATTGTACTTTGCCAGGAACGCGATAATAATTTTTAACTTTGTATGGGACGTACCACGCCAACTATTCCAATTCAGCCTCTGTTTAGCCCGACTATGTACGTTAATATATGAGTTACTGGTGAGAAATTCTAAGGAGCTACCTAATTCAGTTCTCTAGATACAGGATATTTTTTTACTTTGTACGGGAGGTACCGCAGCCGCTATTTGATCCAGTCTATATTTCTCTAAACTATGTATGTTAATATAGATATAAATTTAATGTAACAACTTCTGACAGCAACAGAGCTGTTACAACAATAACAAAATGTGTCAAACTATAAACTGTAATTTGTTTTTACGTTTCTCTGCAGTAACTTTTGGCAAATCACCATGAACAATATGACGATCCAGCAAAGCTACCAAATTGTTTAAATTTATTTTAAAAAACGTTGCTCCTTTCAACCGAACTTGTAGAGCACTTCGTAAATAATAAGTTGGGCAGAATCGTTTCTCTGAGCGACTAAACATTTTCGTATCACTAATTCGCTACATGACATTAAGCCAACAAAAAGATAAAGAAATGTTCGTACCGAGAAAACCATTGCCGAAATAATGTTCAGCTTTCGTACCACTGTTCCTTAAAATTATGGTATATATATATAGTATAATATAATTAATTAAACAAGCGTTTATTATGTATTTTAAAAGAAAAATCAACAAACCTACCTCCTATACTCCCAGCCATGGCACTGCCACCCATATTCTTTAATTTATTGCACTCCACTAATGTTTTAGCATCTGTTTTTAATACACTGCGTAGTGTTGCTGCTGGTATTATACATTCCGTGACAACACGTTTGCCACGACCCTTAATCCAATTTATAGCTGCTGGTTTTTTGTCACAACAGAAATTGCCACTTAGCGATATAATTTGCATATCGGGAAATTCCCGTTTTATACACTTCAGTGCCATTTCGGCGCCCTTCGAAACCATATTCATACCCATTGCATCACCAGTCAAGGCAACGAAACGTATATACAATTGGGGACCATCCATAACAATGTGACATTCCTTGAGACGGCCAAAACGCGACGTCGAATCAAATTCTGTTTTGATACGTTGATAATTATGTTCCTCGTTAATCCATATTTTAGCTTCGGCAGCTCGAGTAACACTGGAAAAACGTACACACGGTGCTCGAGTCATGCCAACGTCTTCAACATACGAAGTGACACCCCTGACAGATAAAGCCTTGCAACCACGATTGGTAGATGCAACTAAAGCACCTTCTGTTGTAGCCATAGGTACATAATATTTTGCTCCATCTAGCAGTAAAGGACCCGCATAACCGACTGGTATGGGCACGTAGCCCAAAACATTTTCACAACAGGCATTCATAACACGCTTATAGTCAAAATGTTTGTACGGAAGACATTCTAAACGTTCTGAAGGCATTTTGGCACGTTCACATATAATTTTGCGGCGAATTTTAACACCTCGTACGGGATCATCAACAACCGATTCGATTTTATGCAAGGGACAATATTGGCCACCAATATTAACAAGATTAATAATTTCCTCATCGGTCAAATTGGCGGCTCCACCATCTTCTTCAGTAGAATTTAGTATTTCTAAGCATTCGTCTAATTGGCGTGGTGGACGTAATTCATTGAAAAGTACCAATTCAGTACTATCGCTGTCCCTGCGTTCGCCATCAAATAAATCAAAGTCTGTTTGTGTAGTTGCATTTGTAGTGTTTGATTCTTCGATGGTAAATAATGGTATGCGTGATGGTGGCTGTGTCGGTGGTGGTGGTGCTATTGCCTGCAAATATTTAGTAAATGTTTCAATAATGATGTTGAACAGAGATCTGTTTATAATGATTGAATATCTATCTATACGTACCAGAGAGTTGTTGTGATGCTGCATTAATTCAATGCGTTTGGTTTCAAGTGTTGCAGCCATATTGAAATCTAGCGCATCAAGTGGTTGAGTCTGGGATGATTTGGCAGCAATTGTAACAACAGTCGATTGTCGAATTTGATCATGCAAATCTTCACGATTTTCAAAAAATATGAATTTAATTACCAAAGCAATCAGTAGTATAAGTATGACAATTTGATCGGCACTCACTGTTAGCCATCTGGAATAGTGGGAAAGAAATAAAGATATCTTTATATGGGTCACTTACAATAGCAGATTAAATTGCATTTATTACTTTTAAATTTACTTAATTTTAAGTAAAAACAATAAAACAAAAAAAAAAAATCGAAAATCAACCATTTTCAAATAAAAATTATTCGATTAACTAAAGAAGAAAATTATGTTTTTCCTCGAATGCATAAAGTTTTCAATTTAAAATAAAATTATAAATTTCCTATTATTCCTATTATTTATCTTATTATAAATTTTTAAATAATATTTAATATTTTTGATAAATTTAAAAAAAAATGTATACGAATATCTTTAATCCTAACAATTTAAAGGACTTATAACTCATTTTCCTAAAAATAACTTTAACATATGTAATGTGTTTTTTTTTATTTTTTTTCTGCAAATAGGTACTATAAATGTTTTTTTAGATTTTCATATTGTAATATTAAATTATTCGAATATTTGTATTTTTATTCGTTTGATTCAGTCAATATAAAAGATAATTTTTCTTCAAAACAGATAGAAGGGCACCAATTCTAAACTAAAAATGTAGGAAGTAAGTTGTAAGCATTAGATTTAAACTAAATAAAAGATGCGCCAAAAATAGAGGATAAAAAAGTAAAGACTATGTGAATGTCAAGCCTCTCCCTATTACTGTTCAAAAGTTAAACTATTTTCACCAGCATACGTCTTTTATGGGGACACCATTCAAGCCTCTGTCTATAACGGTTTCAAAGAAAGGGTCACATAGATCAAATAACACCACCTATTGGGACACCGTTTAATTTACAATTTTAAATTAAAGACCTGTTGTTGTATAAGACTTGGCCGCAATGATTCTTTGTAAATTTCAACTATCTGTCTATAACGGTTCAAAAGTTTGGCCATATATATCAAACTACATGAACTATTGGGACACCCTTTACATTATAATTTCAAATATTTATACTTGTTATTATACTAGACAAAGTAGTGGACATTTTGCCTAATTTTACAGTGTTTGTCTATAACGGTTCAAAAGATAGGGCCATATAGGTCAAATTACATTATTTATGGGGACACCCTTTAATTTCTAAATTCAAATTATATACATACTTATTATAGTAGTCTGGCAATATAGGTTCCTTGTAAATTTCAGCTGTCTGTCTATACCAATTCAAAAGTTAGGCCACATACATACATAGAATCCACATACATACATAGAATTACATAAACTATTGGAACACCCTTTTATTTCCAAATTCAAATTTTATACTTTGTTTATAGCGGACTTAGCAATACAGGTTAATTGTAATGCTCTGTGTACAATTGTTAAAAAGTATGGCGATATACATAAAATTAACTAAACTATTGGAGCACCCTTTAATTTATAATTTTGAATATTTAAAGTTTTTTATTATAACGGTCATAGTAATCGACATTCTGTCAAATTTTCAAGGTTTTGTCTATAACCGTTAATAAGATAGCCCCATATAGGTCTAATTACGTCACCTATGGGGACACCCTTTAAATTTTAAATTTCTGTTATTAATTTCTGCATTTGGGAGCTATAGCGTCACGCAATTTTTTAAAATTTTAATTTGTGCCCTTTACGGTTCTTAATACATGAGAAAAACATGTTTGTTGTATGGGGACACCCTTTAATTTTTAATATAATGAACTGTTTTTAAAACGGGACCAAACTGAAAGTATAAACTTTCAAATAAAGAAAAAAATTTATAATCGGTTCAGAAATGGCTGAGTTCTGCGGGTACATACATTCATACATACATACATACATACATACATACATACATACATACATAAAAAAGCAACATTCAGACGAATTGATAAAATCTTTTTTTTGAAGTCGGTTAAAAACAAGTAAGAATTATAGGCCTTTATTATGAGTCGCATTCTATTTTCGATCTTCGCTGGCTAAAGAACATTGAATATCGAATGTCAAATTCGTATTATGAGTTGATATCACTGTCGAAAATTTCGTTGTATAACAAATTTTCTATCGAACATTAAAATTGCTTTCGATGCTTATTGAAAATATAAGTATTTGTAAAACAATTGGAAAAATTCTTTTTTCTAATGGAACGAAACCCTCAGCTGGCTAAATGAATATGTACAAGAGTTAAAGAGGCAAAAAAAACACTATTTCCTCGGTTTTTACTTCATTTGTACAATTATAATACAAACAAGTAATAGTGCTCTATGCTAGGTTGCATTACCCTTAAAAATGATCTTTTATGTGTGACCATAATCAGAAGAAAACATATTAATATTGGCCTACTACTAGAAGGAGGGTTCTGGCCGCTCCACATCCCGAAACCTATCCGTCTGTGCTGATATCTTTGGTGCTAAAACGGTCAGACCTACGTAAATGAAAAATAAAAACGACAAAACCAAAGAAAAATGAAGTCAATATTCACCTCAAACAACCACCTCTCCCCGAAAAGGTCCCATCGCCATTCCATTGGGCTCCGTAGGACCGTCATGCAATTCATATTGACTTAGAATGGTCAGACTAAAGGAAAAAACTTTTAAAATATTTTTTGCCCATATTGCCCCGCCTCCAAGGAGCCCATGGGCCGCTCCAGGTTCCCAGTGGCCACCCTGTAGGTTTATTGGCCACCTCTATGTTTATTGCTTTCTATAAAGGCATTTAATACAAATCAAAGCATAAAAACCCTATCAACCTAAAAACAAACTCAAAATCGCCCCTACCAGGGGGTTATTGCCACCCGAGATCTGTATACGATCTATTGGTCGACGTCTAATATTTAGTAACAAAAAAAGTTAACAAAAATCATTACAACCGGGGGAAAAATAAAAAAATGTGAGAACATTTTGGTAGGCGAGGTTTTTGGCCCGCAACCACGAATGAAATGGTCTGATGTTGATGAATTGCAATAGCAAAATTTTCGAAACTATGCCTGGTAGATTGATGGGCTTAAATTTTTCGTATCTCTTCTGGTGCCTTGGCAAAGTTGATTTCAACCCGAATACAGACTAACTGATGGACATTGCTAAATCAACTTCTCTATGTATAAGAATCCAGAATATATGTATTCACTTTATGGGGTCGGAAATGAATATTGTGAAAATTAACCGCGGAATGACAAACTTATATACATATGTACGAGTATGTACCAATTCAACCTGTGGTGAAAGGTATAAAAATTACCCGATAAGATGTTTTTCGCACGTATTGCGAAAACGGTAAATAGTTCATCGAATTGATAAAATGCATGTAATGTCCGATTAGTTTATCGAATTGAACCTTGACTTTCATATAAACAATTTATGAAGTGTCGAATCAGCTGTCACAGGAATCAGTGTTGCCAATTTACTGTTATGAATCTCTAAAAAAAAACAATATATGCATGCAATGTACATGCCGCTAAATTTCAGAAATGAGTCACTGTACGATCAAGTAAATTATATGCTGTGTGGCTACCACCTACTATTACCTATTACAAGCATCTATCTTCAGTTGGTGAGAACGAATACAATTTCTTTTTCGAATAGAATTTCTCGTATTCTATTATCTGAGTTTGGTTGGTTAAATTATGTTTATAACTACACACTACCAAACATGTAAAGATAGATAGATACGAAGAATGCTAAAGAAGGATATAGCGATCCCGAAAATGCATTACATTCTACCGGTGCCTATAATAAAATTTTTCTCATTTTCTTAACACTATGTTTACATCTGACAATAAAAGAATACGTATTACAGCTAAACCTAAGGCTCTGTAAAAATCCAATTTTGACAGAGCGTTAGGTAGAGAAGTTGGGTGCAAACAAACTGCTATTGTTTTTTTGCTACTTTCTTCTTATGAGATTTTACTTTGAAAAATATTTTAACATTAATGTTTATTATAGAGTGTTGCGTTCTTATTTAGGTTTACTCAAAGCTAGGCGCTAGACGTCGTTACGTCTTATACTTGTTTAGGTTTAGCTGTTAGAATGTCAAGAATGCTGACAATTGTCTCCGTAGTGTAGGCGTCCAGACAATAATTATGACAATTCATTTAATTTTTTGAATTTTCCTTTTTGATTTTTTTTACATAAAAATTTGAATTATTGTCGGCATACCTCAAATCACTGTCTTATTTACTATCTTCAAAATATTCAAGACAGTAATACAGACAACTGATAGTGTGCATGTATTATCGGAAAAGTGTGTATGTGTTGTTATTGCCATTACATCATTGTTAGGTGTAAACGCAGTGTTAAAAACTTATCACCTAATTTTTGAAAGTTTTTTTTCAACTCTAAGGAGCATTTGGAAAATATACAAACTTAAGCCTACTTAAGAATAATTTAGTTTAGAGTCTACAGTGTAATATTTTTACGAACAGTTATGTTCGGATATATTTTAAATTTAGAAAACAAAGGTGGGAAAAAACATAAACAATATACTCACTTAATTATTAAATCGCTCAACTCTGCCGACTCGGTTCGATTGTTATTCACATTCATATTTAATTTTGGCGTTAAAGTCTTTTCAACACTTTCGTATTCACTGTTCGAAAAAACCATACGACTATAAATGTGAACAATCATCAAGCCAGTGGTCATTATAATTTTGACACGTTGCACCACAGGATTGTTCTTGTGTTCCTCCTCATTTAAGGCCTTCAATAGTATCGAGTCCTTAGCTTTAGCTCTTACCAATGACATGTCCACGCCATTGCAAGACAAATCCAAAATTAACGACAAACATGCTGGATAGAATGTCATAAATACAACATAATTGACAATGACTGACATCACGGCGAAGGTGCATAAAACCTCCAAACGTTGAACACCCGATAGGGTTCCAACACCAATGACCAAAGTTTCTACAATTGTGTCTAATGAAATGGCTGGCCCTAAGAGTTCCAAGCCACGGGCAATATTGTGGGTAACTTCAGCTTGGTTAGTGCCGGCTAAAGCTAATTGAGCTAATGTACCCGAATTCGATAGATCTATTAGTAGTAACAGGAAAAATAAAGCATCTCTGCAATGAAATTAGAAGCAAAAAATTAAAAGAGTTAAGTTTGTTTTTTAGATTAGTTTATCTCACTTTAAGTCTGAAATATCACTGCCCAGGAACTTGATTATTGTCGTTGTAAATATAAAACTAGAGAAGACAGTAAATAATCCAGCAATGCCTGAAATTGTAAAAAAAATATGTTTAGTAATTAAAGAGAAGTTTACTTAATAATAATATAATTTTTAATTATAATGCTACTGATTTACATGAGTTTTTTCCAATGGCTTGGAATTGGGATTATTTGAAATAATTATAATAAAAAAAGGTAAGAGAGCTATATTCGGCTGTGCCGAAACTTCCATACCCTTCATCACCGCGATTTTTATACAGACATGTACAGCATGATCTATATTCTTGACTCTTTACATAAATTAAAATAAGTCGTATCAGAAAAAAACTCATTATTCAAGCTACGCAGCTAAATGAAAACAAATTCCGTTGGCTACAATTGTCACCGTGTAGTCAGCTACCTAATGATATTGAAGACGACAGCTACACCGTAAACTCTGACATTGTTGTAGAAATACCTATTTTGCTTTTATAAAATTAAATAACTTTTTCAAAAAATAATAAATATTTCCTCCAAAATTTTTGTTTGTATATGAATTTGTAATTTATAATTTCGTGACATTTTCTTTTGTTGAATAAAATAAAATTGTCGCTTATTAAAATAGAAATTAGCCTAAGTTGACTACAGCCACAAGGGTGGTCGTACAGCCATGTAGCTTTGCTGGATTCAAAATAATCGTTTACCTATAAACTTGTGTATTTTATTTTTGGCAGTTTGTAGTCGGTATCCTGATGTTGTCTATGTGTTTAATGCATCTAAGTTTTAAAACAGAGATCTCATCTATTTAAGAATCAAACGCATTTAAACAAAAATGTTACTCTATATACAAATATTCTTAATATTAAAAATATGTTATGTTACAGTCATTATTTTCATTTTCATAGAAATATTGAATTTTTTTTTAATATTTTGATATTTTAATGATTTAAATAGATGATGCTTACAACTAAACACAATCCTAAGTAGATTAGATACAAGAATGCTGATAACGGACGTGGCTGTCTAGAAAATGTCCATTCGCTCCTGCTGGTGTCTAAAAATTAAATTTTCCCAATTTTTCTTTAATATTATCACCTAATTTGTAATTTAATTACTTCTTTCTTAGAGAGAATAAAAACGAACTTAAGCTTGACTATAAATTTCATAGTATATTTTGAAAATTGTTTGTAAAAATTATTGCAAAAATTTTTTGTAAAAATATTTTTTTGAAAAATTTTCAGTAAAAATATATTTTTGTAAAATTTTTTAAATTGTTTTGTAAATTTTTTTGTAAATATTTAAATTTTTTTTCTAATTTTATTGATTTTTTTTAATTTAATCTATATTGAGTTAGAATGGTCAGACTAAAGCAAAAAAAAAAAAAAAAAAAATTAAAAAAATTTAACTGCTCCTGTTTACCAGTGGACACCCTGTGGGTATATTGGCTATCTCTATGAATATTGTTTTCTATAAAGGTCTTTAATACAAATAAAAAAAAAATCGCTCTTCGCAGAGGGTTGTTGATCCCCCGAGATCTGTATGCACTCCTTACGATCTACCTGTAGCGGTTTAATATTTACTTGACGATAAAAAAGCAAAAGAGAATCATTAAGGGCGAAAAAAAATGGAAAAAAACCTGAAAAAATATAGGTGGGCATGGTTTTTGGCCCGCAGCCTCCAAAGGAAAGATCCGATGTTGCTGAATTGCAATCCCAAAATTTTAGAAACTATAGCTGACAGATTGGTGTGCTTAAATTTTGTATAGCTCTTCTGGTGTCTTGGAAAATGACATTACGACCCGAACACGGAGAGAGGGACATCGCTTAATCAAATTCTCTATGTATAAGGATCCAGAATATATATATATATATATATATATATATATATATATATATATATATATATATATATATATATATATATATATATATATATATATATATATATTATGGGGTCGGAAATGAATATTGTAGCATATAAAAGGTATAAAATTATAATATTTCACTAAGAACACCAGAACACGAGCCTTTCTGATTTGGATACAAACCTCAAATTAGCTGCCCAACATACGACAGTAACCTGACAACTAGGCAGATGCAATCAAATTTATTCTGTAGATGTCGTGGCTAGTGCTGAAGTAAGTAATTGGAATTTTGTGATATTGAAAGGGCTATAATTAATTTAAAACCCAAAAAGCCCCTGGCTTTGATAAAACCAGTAACAAGATGCTAATTGTGTTCTTGAAACCAGGTAAAGACCACACAAGAGAATCATACAGACCTATAAGCTTTTTATAAAATATGTTAATAACTAAGCTGAACCCAATTCTAAGCGACAAATAATGTATTCCGAACCATCAATTCAATTCGGTTAAAAAAACATAGGACAATCGAACAAACACACAGGTTTATTAACGTATGGCCTCTGAAAAAAGGAAATACTGCTCTGCGTTTTTTTATCAACGTTTCTCAAGCATTCGATAGAGTATGCCATGAAGGCCTAACATATAAGTTAAAACTGAACTTTCCCGTAAATTTATATAAGCTGTTAGAAAGGAGTTGATAGTGAAAGAGGAGAGAGCTCACCTTAGCCAATTGAAGCCCTAGGTAGGCTGGCAAAGAATTGAGTAGTCGGTACCGAGTATTTTTGTTAAGACAACACTACCTGCGAAGCATTTTTGCTTGTCTGCAGAAACACCCAGAGTCTTTGGCGGGAATCGCACCCGCAACCCCACGACTGATAGGCTAGCGTGTTACTCTTATGTACACATAATAAAAATAAAATGTAACGACTTCATTAAAACTGTCAAAAGTATTGATTATTATTGAGTACACAATTTATAAGTATCGAGTAACTAAAAGTACTACAAGGTAGTATATTGGGACCCATTTTATTCATATTGTATGCTTTGGGCATGCCAACTAGTAACCCAGTCCACACGTCAACATTTGCTGATGACTTTTTTTTAGGATACACGAACGTCCCGAGTAGCATCACAGTATTTACAAGACCATGTTCAAGAAATGGAAAATAAAGATGAATGAAGAAAAATAAACTTACATAACGTTCACACTGCGTATGTATATGCAGTATGGCGTATGCCCCCCAATTCGTATAAATAATCAAATTATACCTCAACTATCAGAAGTCAATTATCTTGGTATACATATTGGAAAACTCATATAGAATGAAAGTTTATACAACTGAAGTTAAAAGCAGTCCAACTAAAAGGGTTCACACGACGTGTATAGAATTTACACATGGAAAAGTGACAAGTCATATGACAAATACACGCCGTGTAAAACCATTTTAAAATGGCTTATTAGCAGAAACTCTATCCTCAGTTTATATTACAAAATTCTACTGTACAAGTCGATGTTCACACCAATATAGTTTTATGAAATTTAGTTATGGGGCACTGCCTCAGCTAGACGCCAAAATAAGATTCTACCGATGACAACAGTTGCTCCCTGGTATATAAAAAAAAGGACATTCACAAAGATCTAACCATGACAGCAGTTAAAGCAGAAATAGTAAAATTAGTAGAAATAGCAAAAGCTTGAAACTCACCCAAATCCGCTGGCCCGTAATTTACTAAATGAACGTTGTTACATTTGATTAAGAAGGAGGAATCGTGCTTCTTTGTCTATCAGTGATTTATTTAGATATAAGTAATTATCTAGTAGTAAACCTAAAAAGGTCTTCTCACTTCAGGCCTTATATAAGGTATGCTAAGAACGATCCCTACGATCCTCATTTTTCTGTGCCTTCCAAAGAAGGCCTTGAGTCTCCCTTCTAATCTTCTCGTACACATTTCTACTTCCCTTCTCGTAGAAGAGAAGCGAGATGTTGTATTTTTATATCTCTCATTTTACATGGCGAAAACTTAATTTTCTATTTGTTTTTGTCGGGATGACCCACACTTATACAAGCATTATGCCAGAACTAGATAATTATATTATGGGAGGGAAGAAAGCGGGAATAGTGTTTGTGGACATTCGATTTAAATTTGCCTACGAAAAAGAAAAGCCTGGTTAAGGTATAAACGTGAGGTATTGGGAACAAATTCCCAAGTGAAATTCGTTCATTAGAACACATACCATTGTAGTAACGATAAAATAGTGAAATACAACACGATGCTCCAGTGAATCTATAGAGTTATATACCCTACTATACTAGAGTTATATACGCCTCTCCTGAACGCGGTCTAACTACTCCAAAATAGACTTTGGGGCACCCGCACATACATACATGAGAGTTGTATTCCATTTTTGGCCAAGTATAGGTTATATAAATACCCTGAAGGAAATTTGGGGCAATTGCCCCCATTTCACCACTTTTGTCAACTATTATGGTGACTCTTTGGCGACATTGTCACAAATCGTCTACTTTTTTATATTTGATAAAAATATGTTTATTTTAAATATTCAAAAAATCAATATAAATTGTGTTTCAAATCATCAAAACGGCATAACACCTTACTGGACATTCTGGCGGAGTATATAGTTTTGCTAGACAGAATTGTTAAGTAAAATATGGTTGCTACAAACCTTATTTTTCCCAAGTAGGAGTGAGTAAAAATTAAAAGAAATGGACGCTATTTTAGCCATTAGAAAAAAAGATATTGCGTGATTAAACAGTTTGTTGTTTGTTTTAAGTTTTGTAATATTTTGACAATTATATTTTTTTCACAATATTTAGATGTTATTTCAACTTTTAGTGAATTATTAGATAAAACGCTTCGAGCAGCATTTCAGCGGCAAAAAAGGAAACTTTTTAAACAAATAGGTCGAGACAAAGCAAAATCAAACGGAAAACAAATGGATTAACATTTTTTTAACTGAAATTTTTTATAATCATACTCTTAACAATCTTATTGAATTGTTCGTAATAATTAATTTTAACTTTTTAACTTAAATATTTTATAATCATAGACTTGAATTGTTCATATTAACATACGAAAAATTTATATTTTAGATTTTATGTTAGAAAACTGTTATGAATTAGTACTTTTTAATAAAACCACAAAAGTTAAGAAAATATGCATTTTCATTGTCCAATCTATTTCAGAAAAGTACCAAAAGTGTAGACTAGAAAAATGACTAAAATGTACTAGTGAATCACTAGTTCCAATGTTTACATATGGTCCCAAAAGAACTACCTAGTCAATAGTACCAATGTCAGTAGTGGATTTTCAACGACATGCACATGTTAAATGTCTATACTAAATAGCATTGTCTGGGGTATAATGACACTAGTACTGGTGACTGTGTCAATAGTAAGTCAGTACAGATCACTATTGACATTTCCTGCAGGGTAGTAAGAAAATCGGATGGAGTGAAGTATCTTTTACACCGTTTTAAAAAACAAAGCCTCTTTAAAAACTTGAAAAATATGTTTAGGTCATCTGGACTCACTTATATGCGTAAGCATGCAACATTGAGTCTTACGGACATTAAAATCGACTAAATTCACATTTTTAGATTTCTCATTTTTAAAAAAATACAAGTTCATTTAATTCGCCTTTATTGAATTGAATGCTGCTTGCCATTTAAATGCCTCGATAGACTGATCGATTTCAATTAAAAATAAATTGAAAATTCTTAATAAAATTAGAAAAACAGTCAAAACAGTTTTCTTCTAAAGAGAATTAAAAAGGCCTTATAGGAGGCCTTCATACCCCTTATTTTTACCACTGGGTATTGTTAGTTCAAATATGTACATTGAAGATACAATAAATAAAAATATGAAAAAAAGAAAAGTTTTTTTTTATAAATTTCTTAAACGACAATGAAACAGTTTTACAATTCCCTATGCTCAACCACACGATTATTGTCCGTTATTTACATATTTTCGAAGCATACAAGAAACTTGTTTAACAAAAAGGATTTAAAATAATGACAGACTGGTCTGTAATATTAACAACTTAAATAAATTTATCATACGAGTACCAAGGCATACATACATATGTATGTACATATGAGTATGTATGTCTCTTATGATGTTTAATCTCATATTTTTTAAAGTGACCTTCAATATGATGGGTTACCATCATGGTTGGTTGGCAGACAGCTTAACGCAATAAACAGTCAAATAATCGAAAGGAGACGGAAAGAAGTAAAAGTGAATTTTGAACAGAAAGACACGTTTTAAGCAAAAATAAATTCCATAAGGTGACATATACATAAGGTTGCACTGTAAGAAAAATTAGTAAAAATTATTCCATTTAAATTTTATAATTACGAAATTGTTGAGATCAAGATTACAAATCTGTACGTAACTTTAGAAAAAAGTTTTTTTTTTTAAAGAGTAGCTATTCCCGGTATGCTTCGCTACAGCCATCCACAAAAAAATACAATAAACACTTGGAAGAAAAGTATGGCCAACCTTAAACTCGAAAACGCACGCTATTCTTACATCAAAAATGTTTTAGTATATATGCATTCGACGACCACTGTATTTTGTCTGTATTTTGCTAGACAATGCTGACGGTTACTTGTGCAAAGCTTCAAGGCATTATTTTTACTTTTTATGGGGGGTACCACGATCAGTATCCCAGTATCCAACCTATGTTTTTCTATAGTATTCACATGTGTATGAGGGTTACTTTTACCTACTTTCCAGAATATACCCATTAAAGTATAATTTAATAATTTTTCACTTTGTATGGGAGGTATCACGGACACTGTATTTTGGTAGATTTTACAAAAAAGGGATCCATTAAGAAAGTTGTCTTCTTCGATGTTCCCCCTACATTAATAATTAAAATTGAATAATAGCAAGCAATCGTCAAAAGATAGAAAAACCATCCTTATTTGGCATCGGCAACATCGTTCTCGATTTTGAGGCAACATCACTTTAACATACAATGTAATTTGGTATTCCCTAACAATGTTGTGTCGACGTTGCCTGTTTATCGATAATGTTATAAAATACAACGCACATACATAAAATTGGTTAAACTATTAGATATAAAAAACGACGTCGTTTAATATTGCCGTCGCCAACTGGAATAAGAGTTTATATCTAGGAGTATTATTCAAGCTATAGAGGAACAAAAATACAAGCGTCTAAAAATGTAAGCTTGAAGAAAGAAAAAGGAAACCAGGTATTGCAGAACCAGGGATATCTACCGCGTGCTAAAACATTCTGATTCACCCTTATTCTAGTTGGCGACGGCATTATTAAATGACGTCGTTTTTTATAGTTTGTTGTAAATCGGTATTCCCGTTGGCAATATTGCCATTTATCGATCACTGGCAACATGTGTTTGGTATTTTGTAAGGAAATGTGTCATTGATGTTGCCATAAATTGGCTTTGATATTGTCGTCAGTGTTTTTGGTGTTGTGTAGAACAAAATAATGAAACAAATTAAAAACTGAATAACGTTTACATATGTAAATATAATTTGTTGTTGGTTTTACTACAAAAAAAATTAATTGTTTACTTTTGTCTCTTATGTTTCATTTAAATTATTTGTTCAAATTGAAAAATATCCTTTATGAGTAAAATACAGATGTTGGTGTTTTTGTTTACTTGGCTAAAATGTATGCGAGTCCGTCCATCAAAAGATGCAGTTCGACTTCCTTTTTTTAGCATGTGTCATGTTGATCTTCATCCATACTTTTGTTCAGCTTTCCATGTCATGGCATTCAAAGTTTTAGACAAAATTTTGACATCATTTGCGACTTTTAATTTACCACTAACTTTTTACTTGCTGATAATTTAAAGATGTTTAAT
Organism: Phasia obesa; assembly: GCA_949628195.1. Classification (NCBI taxonomy): domain Eukaryota; kingdom Metazoa; phylum Arthropoda; class Insecta; order Diptera; family Tachinidae; genus Phasia; species Phasia obesa. Next base: position 80,025,274 of record OX451215.1, read on the forward strand.
TTTCTTTGAGATGTTTTCCATCGGAAATAGGTAATATTTTTATTTTAATGTAAACAAATTTATTTTAATTTATACACTTTAATTTTTTCATAAACCTTTTTAACGAAAACGTAAACCAAAATTAATTATTTGGTTCAAGGATTTGATATGAGTGGTGTATTTTATTAACTTTATCAATAAACTGGCAACGTTGTCACACCATTGTTAGGGAATACCAAATTTACAATGATGTTGTGTTAAAGTGATGTTGCTTCAAAATCGACGATGATGTTGCCGACGCCAAACAGAATAAGGGTGATTATTTAATTAGTCAAAACCAGAGTCCGAAAACACACAAAACGTTCACTTTTTTTTCTTTGCAGTGAGTGATACAAAAATAAAACAGAAGCAAACACAAATTCATTAAAACGCACAGAGGTGGAAAAAAAATTGTGAGAACAAAACAAAAATAACTTTGAGACAGAACGGAAACGTTTTAAGAAAAAAAAAACTTTCGCTAACGTTTGCTAAATGATTTGGTCATTATGATAGGGAATGTATCTCAAAACGGTATAAAGACTAAAATAGCCCAAGAAGAAAAACACAATAAAAGGGAATTCAAGAAAACAAGTCATAAACCAAATCAGCAAAATCAAAAAAATAAGTTTCTGCTTTTATTTTGTTCGCAGTTGTACGATTGTAATGTTATATCCAGGCAAGAAGACTGAAAAATTGTCTTAGTTGCGTCTTTTGCATTTAAAAAGTATTTGTTTTGGTTTTGTTCAGGTACAAAACGATTTAAAAAACTGAAAAGTTTGTATCTTTGTCTGAAACGTTTACGAAAAGTTTTATTTGTTTTCATACACTGGTCAAAATTTACCAACGAAGAAGAAACGTTGCTAATTTTGCGATCCCGGATACTACTAGTAAAGAATTATATATAACTTGCAAAAATACAAAAAAAAGTAGAAAATTTATTTTAATCGTCAGAAATTAAGCGATTTAATTGTAATTTATAAATAGTCAATTTAACAGCTAATCAAATAAAATAAATCGGTTAACTATTCATGCAACATACCTAAATAGTATTTGTTTTCTTAATATATAATACTAATATTTCTGGCAAACAGTTTGTTGTGTTTATTTTTTTCAAGGTTAATTTATTCACTAATAACTAAAGGTTACCTCTTGTTTTTCAATCGTGTATGACTATGGCCTTTAGCATAATAAAGTCAATATAAAATTTTTAATTTTAAAGATATTTTGTTAATATCATACATGTATCTTTACCATAAATATAACAATATAATCTGTTTAGAACAATCTTATTTAAAAAAACTTTGCTTGCATCAAAATAAGGTCTAATTAATAACCTTTTTTTGTTTAGTTTTAATTTATTGTAAAGGCAAATTTGAAAAAAAAAGAGAAACAAAATGGTTATATTTGACACAGTATAATATTGGTAATATGTGCTACCTACCCAAGCTCGTTATATAGCTCATTACTCACTCCCACTTAGTTTCAGATTATTTAGACAGTTCCTTCGTTTTCTTGCCAGCTCGAAGCAATGATCATACATATGCCATTTAAGCCATTTTAAGTTCACAAATGACAAGCTATTCCCAATCGGAATAAGTTTTTTTTTCACAAGGAAACCAAAAACAAAAACAAAGGTATACTACTATGATGTGTAGGATGTATTCTTTTACGAGGGTAGCTAATGTAATTAGAAAATTTTATAAGAAGCTCAAAAAATTTAAATTTTAAAGAACGTAGGTTGGTTTCCAAAAAACCGTAAATATGAAAAAACGATTGAAAAATATATAGATTAATTCGTAGACTTAAAAAACCGCTTGATTCAGTCAACCGATTACAAGCTGGCTACCGACTACAAGCTGTTAAAACTAAAATACACACGTTTATATGAAGACGGTTATGTATGTTGACGCCATCATAACTACACGAACACCCTTGTGGCTGTAGCCAACTCAAGCATATTTCTATTTTTCTTTGTGAGCATTTTTTATTAAGCAGAAGAGAATATAAAAAAAAAATTACTAATAGGGCCTTTATACTAAAAGGAAATCTCCTAAACTTGAATTGAAATCTTTTTCAAAATCTACATCTTTTACACTGAATTTTTTTGACACTCGTTACCAAGATTGTTATTTATAACGGGTCTGCCAAATAACTTTTTTTTTTTGAAAATGCTATAAAAAAAAAACAACTGAAGATTTTCTCAAATTTCTTTTTTTATTTGAAAGTACAATCCTTCCGGTTATTAATGGAAAATAACTTCATTCAAATGGCTGCCTCGGCTGGCCATGCAGTGGCATACACGATCGGTACAATTTTTAAGCACATTATCTATTATGTGCAGCTGTATTTCACCAATGGCTTCACGAATATTGTCCTTTAAAGCGTCAATTGTCTCTGGCTTGTCGGCGTAACACTTATCTTTGACGGCACCCCACATATAATAATCCAACGGTGTCAAATCGCAGCTCCGAGCTGGCCAAACGACATCAGCTCTGCGGCTGATAATACGATCTGCAAAAACAGGGCGCAAAACATCGAGTGTAGTTTCGGCTGTGTGGCACGTAGCGACGTCCTGTTGAAACCAAATGTTGCCAATATTCTCCTCTTCAATTTTTGTGAACAAAAATTCGTTCAACATGGCCCGATAACGATCGCCATTGACTGTAACGGCAACTCCTTGCTCATTTTCGAAGAAAAAATGGCCCAATTATGCCTCTGGACCAAAATCAGCACCTCGTTTTGAGTGCATCGGCTTTTCAATGTATGCGTGCGGGTTTTCTGTGCCACAAATGCGATAATTTTGCTTATTTACATACCAGCCAAGATCAAAATGAGCTTCATCTGAAAAGATGATTTTTTTGGTAAAATCGGCAAAGTAATGTCGCAATATATCCCAGCGTTGTTCAAGCGTATACGCAACCATATTCGTTCAGCGGAAGGATAAAACTAATTATCTGTCAAATCAGACATGAGCTAAGTGTTACCATTCACGAAATAAGCACTAGTTGAAAAAAAAAAAACGTTAGATGGCGGACCCTTTACTCTCCATTTTTCTTAGTATTTTATCCAAAATTTAGTAGTTTTAAAAATTTTAATTTTTGCATTGGCGTAGAAAGGACATTCTGGGGGATTGCAGTGCCCCCTCCAGACTTCCGGTTGCTCCCCTAGAAATTGTAAAAATTATACTATACATATATTTATTTTCAGAACACTTTTCTCTAATAAATATGATATTTTTTGAAAAGGTTACTTTATTTTTATAAAAGTATAGTATGTATGTACATATGTGTGTATTTCTACAACAATGTTGAGTAGCTGTCGTCTTCAATATAATTAAGTAGCTGATTACACGGTGATTTGTTGCCAAGGGCATTAGTAACTATGTAGCGGTCTAGCTACTGTCATCTATGTGTTTAAAGCATTAAACTTAAACGTTATATTTTTAACGACATACGAAAATTTCGTTTGTATCACTGTCTTGTTTAACTGAAAAAATATCGTTACTCTGGACCTTAATTCAATTATAAAATTACAACATGTTTTTAGAAACATTTTTTTGTCTCCTAAACCTTTATTAATTTTGAGCTGTGACTGTTTATGATTTAGTGTGCGATAATATACACATATCTGTAACAGGATCGTGTCTGTACGTGATACATTTTTTAGTGCAGAAAATAATCGATATGGAATACAAAACAGCAATTTTTAGAATTTATGTACATATCATTGGCTGCGTTCGCACCACGAAACAACTACTGGATGAATTTTATTAAAATTTTGTGGATTTGTACTTTAGTGCCAAATGTGTTCAAATATACTTTTTTCCCGTAAAATTGTCTCATTTTTAAGAGAAAATAGAGATTAAATAGTGAAAGTATGCAATTTTACCGATTTAATTGCCCAAAAATTCAATGAAAGATGAAATTTCCCCAATTGTATAGGTGCGGTTGATGGAAAACATATTGTGATGAAGGCTCCACGGCGGTCTGGAAGTACCTATTATAATTATAAGGGTACTCACAGCATAGTACTCATGGCGATTGCTGACGCGGAGTACAAATCCCTTTACATTGATATCGGCTGTAATGGAAGAGTTTAGGACGGCGGAGTTTTTGGAAAGTCTACATTTTAGAATGCTTTAGACAATAATACTCTTGGACTGCCTCCACCGCAATTTTTAGCAGGCCGTTAACTCGCAGTTCCACACCTTTTAGTGGCGAACGATGCTTTCCGCATGCAAAAACATATTTTAAAACCGTATCCAGGTAAAAATTTGAGTGCTGGGCAACGCATATTCAATTACGGATTGTCACGGGCCAGACATGCTGTTGAAAATGCATTTGGAATAATGACAAAGAGGTTCCAAATACTATATCGTCCGATTCAGCTAAGCGTGCGTAACGCAACCCTACTTACCAAAATATGCAATTGCCCGATGAATAATGCAATATCTTCAAGTATGGAGTTGTGTTTACATTTACTTATAGGAAATTAGTGCTGCCAAATTTCAAAATTATACTGATATTTAATTATAATTAATTACACTCTGCTACAGTCAAAAAACTTGTCTGATGTGATATGGTGTAGGTTGTAGGTCTCGTCGAGTACAACTGAAAGAAATATTTTTTTTTTCATATCGGTCTTGATTGGGCACTTTGATTGGGCAGTAAGTGGCAAAACAAAATATCGGTACGTTTAAGAATTTTTTCTGTCTTCATTGGTCTGTGACTATCTGAAAAATATTTGCTGTCATTCACACGATCTGCACATAAAAATGGACAGAAATCTGTACAATTGATCAATCGTGTGATTTCAACTTTTAAATTAGGCGTAAATTACACTCAAGGAAAATCTATACATCTATACATGTAATAAAATAGTAACTCATTTCCGTATGTCTGTCTGCTTTTCATTTGTGTTCGCATTACGTAAAAACTACTGCATGGATTTTAACAAAAAATTATGAGGGGGTACCTTAGTATTCCGATTCCAATTTAGGATACTTTTTTTCCGAAAAAATATCTCATTTACAAGAGAGTGTTGAAAAAGCAGTGAAAAACGCAATTTCCGGTTTAAAGGTACTGAAATTTTCGGTTTAAAATTGGGATATTTTCCACACGGTTATATTTTCAACACACCTTTTTATTTTTGAAAGTTGTATATTTTAAAAACTATTGCGTAACATTAGGCGCCAATTGAATATTGTATTTGATTTGTATTTTTTACTTTGTGGAATTACAATGTTATTAAAATAGTTTAAACACCTTTTACAGAGGTTGACAATCATTTTTAGAATTTTTTATAAATTTTAAAGTTTTATCCAGGGATGGATACCTTTATATAAAGTAAATACATAAAACATAACTGAAGGACTATAAAAGTAAGGCCCATTACTATAACTTGCCTTTAGTTAAAGTTAGGATTTTGTTGGAGCGATAAATAGTTTTTCGTTATTAAATGTAAGCTAACAACCACTATTAAGGACAAGTTATAGCAATGAGGATTAATTATCCTCATGATTATAATGAAAAACAACTAATCGCTCCAACAAAATCCTAACTTTAGCTAAAGGCAAGTTATAATAATGGGCCTAAGAGTCTTACAATTGGGGTGGATCACTTTGAAATCAAAAGCGAGCAAAATATTGTCAGGACGCCCTCGACGTCGCGGGCACAGCTAGTATAATATAAATAAATACAACGTGGCAGACATTTCTAGTTAAAAACAAATTGCATAGTTAACATTTTTCAAAGCCTAAATAAACTGTTAGCTCTAGTACTTTTAAAATTCATATTTTGGAGCTGCCTCAATAGGAGTGGAAAGCTGCTTTTAAAATGTGTTAAATCGTATGAAAAAGTCTCATAAAAAATACTTTTAATAATAATTAAATTTTTTAATAAAATAATAATATTATATGTTTTTTTAGCGAACGAATGAGGGAAATTTAAAATTTTTCATTTAATTTAAACATAAATTTAAAAAGTAACTGATGTCTAAAATTGTATGTTTGAAGAGAAAGCATCATTATTGCCCAAATTATCAAGTTTTTTGGTAATTATTTTTATAGGCGCGTTCAACTTATAGAAATGAAATGCTACTAAAACTTTTCTCAAATCCATAAAATCGTTTTGCAAATTTTCAATGCCATTAAAATATTATTTTTTTATGACTTTTTCGTCATAAACGAAATTAACAATTACAAAAGAGGAAGTCGTTACAATTTCAATTTACTTAACAAAAAAAGCAACAAATATACGAAATGATGAAGAAACAGCCCAAATACCAAACAATTATTTTCAAAATGAAATTTCTTTTCCAAGAAAAAATAAAAATAAATGAATAGTTATTAAAAAATATACTGAAGAATACAGTTTCATTTTCAAATTTACACATTTCAATGTAAATTAACAAAAAAAAAAAAAAAAAAATCTAGCCAATCATCTAAGGGTCAGATGAAATATTCCTGCTTATTATGCATTGAAAATCTGAGTGAAATACTGACCTATACTTGCAACAAACAGCAGATTATTCATGATGACATGAACACAAGAAAAAAACAAATTTGTTTCATTTGCCATGAATAAAGGCAAAAAAAAGCAGTTCAGATTACTCAACAAAACAATTACACACAATGTTTGAGATCTTCAAATGAGGAAAATTACAAAAGAAACTGAACGAATAAAGAAAGCAAAAAAAAGAAAAAAAATCTTTAACAAATGAAAAATTGAAAAAATCTTTTACAACGTATACGAGTGAGTATCTACATAAACCGCAATCTATGACAATCACAACAATAGATATAAAAAGATACAAACATCCAAATGTTTTTAAAAGTATGTAAATATGTAGTTGAAGAAAACGTTTTAGAGCAAACAACTGAAAACATTTTAAAGCTAGTGAATTGAACTTAACGCATGATACATACATACATATATCAGTGTATGAAAACAAATAAAACTTTTCGTAACCGTTTCATGTATTACCGTTATTTTTAATAAAGTATGTCGAAAAACCTGTGTAAAATATTTATATGGTGCTAAATCCACATATCAGCACATAAAGCGGAGAAAACGATTCATAAGTTAGGATAGTGGATAAGCAAATCTATATGATGAGAAACAAATTAAATTTTTGGAATTTATAGAAAAATGTCATGTGAAACTGAATTAACAGATGAAGAACGTGGATTAATCAAGGGAATGAGTCAATCCGGCATGAAAGTTCGCCAAATGGCTGTTTCTCTAAAGAGAAACCAAAAGCGAATACAAAATTCTTGAAAAATCCAGATGACTACTGTATTAATATAAGTAGCGGACAGATATGCTCTATTGATGTTAGGAGCAAACGACGCATACAGCAGTTAGAAACTCATAGCCACATGAGTTGTAGGCCAATAAAAGTGGAATTTGGTCTAACTCTATTTAAACAACGTGTTTATCAAATAATATTACAATAAATAGTGCTAGGGGTGATAAAGATTTATTTCAATGCCTGGTGGTCTTAATGTGTCGCTATGCGCCCATGTCGCGCATAGCGACACAAGATGCAATAATTTCAAAACATGGCTATCTGGGCCAATACTCTCTTGAGTACTGCAATTGGACACTGAACTAAATCGCGCCTTCTGTGATTTAGGTCCAAATAACAGCCACCAGGTTATTCTTTAAAGGGCCTCATCAATAACCGGTTACAAAATTAAGGGGGAGCCTCTGTGGGGCTACCGCTTCCCGTGTAATCAGTTGTGTTGGACACTGGGCATACCCTGAAGGTTCTTGCCTGTCAGTTTTAGGACCATGCTAGCCTTGGGGACTGGTGGTGAACAAGACAATGGGCCTCATGCATAAAAACGAGTAAAAGCGCTGAGTTGCGGCAGGTGAGCAATTGCTCGTAAGTCGAGTTCAATCAAACAGCAACAGCTTTTGCTCAATTTTGTATGCATAAAAATGAGTTCAAACCAATTGCAATTACTTGAGCAAAGGGAGATCAAACGTCTAATTGTTATTGAAGTGCAAATATGCCGTCAAGTGAAAGTAAAGTAGAATCAGAATTTCTTGCTGTTTGTTGTTGTTTGATATCGTTTCCTAATTGCCATATATCAGTATTGTTGTAATCGTCATTGATAAGGATATAATCGTCTTCTAAAAATTTAGCTATGTTATGGAAAATGAAACAACTGGCTTTTACGTGGGGCGATAACTCTGTCGATACCCGAATTTTGTATTGAAGTATCGAAAATCTTTGCTTCAATTGCCCAAAACACCGTTCTATAATGACACGTTCTCTTGTAAACACTTTGTTGAATGTTTTTTCTATGTCAGTTGTTGGGTTTCGGAATGGTGTCATTAGCCATGGGCATATTCCACAGCCCTCATTCCCGAGAAGTAATGCATCGTTCGTTGCATTTTGCATTATTCTACAGACCTCGCTGTTTCGTAAGATGCGTGAGTCGTGAACTGAACCAGGCTAGGATATGTCAACGCTTGTAAAAAGTTCTTTTCCATCACAAGTTGCTGCACATTTATAGAGTGGAAGCCTTTTCTATAAATATACTCATCGCTTTGATTTGTTGGTTTTTTTTTTTTAATTTTTATATGAGTACAATCAATCACTCCAATTGCAAATGGAAAGCACTCGCTTGCTTTGGCAGATATAAGTTTCACAACTTCCGCAATAGTTCGCGACACAGTTGATTGATGGACTCCAATATCTGTGGCTACACCATTTTGGAAGCCAGGATCTGCACAAAATCTTAAAAACAGTCGAATTTTATCAATCTTGCGTCTTCTGAACCCTCAAAAAAATAATTAGCCAACCAGCAACTACTATAATCAAACCTATGTATTTATCATTTTATTATTAATTATATAAAAAAATTAATAATTAAGAATACAAAACTTTATAATTTTTTATCATCACTTGCTAAATTTGTTTTACGCTGTTGATAACATTTTGTATTTCTTTGTGGCACAAAATATTCAGCCATGATTCCTTTTTAGTGTACGCGTGTCAATTATAAGGCAGACTCAACAAAATTTGAGCAAGAGCTCACAAAAGAAAGCAAAAGCTTGTTTTCATGCATATGAAAATGAGCTCAAGCTCATCTCACTTAGTTCAAACTGAGCACGACGAGATCAAACGTGAGTAAAAGCAAATACTTCAAATTTTATTATGCATACGACAAGCACCTTTTACTCAAAAAATCGAGTCCGAGCTCAAGCTCACGTTTTATGCATGAGACGCAATATAATGCTCCCGGAGTGCAGTTGCGATGGCATAAACATACTTTGTATTTGTTTCGAATTTTTGCTGCTTCCACCTTAATCTTTAAATTTCGCTCCTTTTCTCTTTTCAAATTTAAAAAAGTACACGGGCAAATAAAGGTTCAAGTCGAGTTTGAAGGTCATCTTCACAACAAAGGCATATTTTAAGGACCTACAAGAAATCTTAATCTTCTCCACTGTCAAAAATGGACGAATTAGCCTATAATAAGTCTAATGTCGTTTCACTCATTCTCAATAGCTTTCAGCAGAGCAAATGTAGGTACCATGTATTTTTTTTAATATTTATATTTCCTCGTTGAACTCAAAGACTCTGTTTTCTTTTTAGTTTAGTTTAGTTTTAAAGTTAAAACATTTTATTTAATAATAAAATTAGTAAATGCACGTTTGCACAAATCTGATTTCCGAGAGGTAATGTTTCTTCTTTTCCACCTTCGTGCTCATTCAACTTTATTTATTCTTTATGTTTGCGCCTTAGTCGCAATTTACATAGGACAGAAACAGGGCAGACATTTTTTGAATTCTCTTTTGCTCTTGCTTAAACAATTTACATTGGACATAAACAAGACAGACAGATTTTTGCACATTTTATTTTCTGTGTTATATTCTTTACATGTTTGTGTGTTTATAAAGTGAAGCAACAAAGAAAAAAGCGAAAAGCAGAAAAGAGAAACGAAAAAATGTCCAGTACACTAGTCATGAAATACACACTCTACCTCTTCAACCCCTTGCCTACAAATCTCGTCTGTCTGCCCATTTTTCTGTCTAATGTAAATTGCGACTTATCAATTATCTATGTGGAAATATTTCTTAACTAAATACAGTGTTGTATTTAGTTGGAGTAAACAGAAATGTTACCGAATTGCACTGTTGCCAATTTGGAGATTTTGCAGCTAAATCTAGCGTTTTTGCAATGCCAATCGTGGGGAAAATGGCCCCTTAGCGGTTAGCGGGAAATCTAGCGATTTTTAAATTGATTTTGTCAAATATCCAATGCATTTTTTGGGGGGAGCAAAAACTTTTTTTGTACAGAGTGACAGTTAAAAATTCTTTTCGTGACTTTGTGGTTCTTACATCTTTCATACGAGAACCACGACTTCTCAGCATTAGCACGTTTAGGCTGTTTTTTTTTTTTAAATAAAATAATATGTAAGTGCTAAAGAACTTGCTCTGGGTTAACATTTTATTCACAATAAATCGATTGCTACGGTGACTATGTGGTAGGTGACATGGTATTTTTCAAAACATTTACAAATTGTATCGAATACCGTAAGTAACAGCACAAAAATAATCTTGAATATGTGAGACGAATTACTCCACCAGGATGAGATGCAAACAATGTGCTCCGGTAGCAAGTAAGTGATCTTGTATTTTAGTTTGCGGGTTGCGTTTGTGTCACTGCAGCAAAAGGTATTAGTTACTACTCTTATAAAATGAAGTTACACTTTTGAATTTAATTGCAACTGTATTGTAACAAAAAAGCCTGAGGGCAATAGAATCTTAAAAACTTTGTGAGTATTTTCGACATTCCAAGTTCTGTTTGCTTACATAACCATTTAGAATGGGCTTTGATAATAAACGTTGAAAATAGAACAGTATTAAAAATGACCTAAGCAGGGTTTTGTCGATTGGACGTATTAATTGAAACTAAGTTTTCTAAAAATTTTACAAGTTGTTGTTTGAGAAAGGTTGAATAGTCAGGAACGAATAAAATTTGCCTAGAATGCGACAAACTATCGATTACCTGAATAATTTTCTTTAATTTTTATTAAATTTCCCTTCGTCATTATAACGAGTGATTTTTTAAGAGCTTGAGAACTTTTTTTTAAAAAAAACGCATAAAATTTGCAAAATCTCATCGGTTCTTTATTTGAAACGTTAGATTGGTCCATGACATTTACTTTTTGAAGATAATTTCATTTAAATGTTGACCGCGGCTGCGTCTTAGGTGGTCCATTCGGAAAGTCCAATTTTGGGCAACTTTTTCGAGCATTTCGGCCGGAATAGCCCGAATTTCTTCGGAAATGTTGTCTTCCAAAGCTGGAATAGTTGCTGGCTTATTTCTGTAGACTTTAGACTTGACGTAGCCCCACAAAAAATAGTCTAAAGGCGTCAAATCGCATGATCTTGGTGGCCAACTTACCGGTCCATTTCTTGAGATGAATTGTTCTCCGAAGTTTTCCCTCAAAATGGCCATAGAATCGCGAGCTGTGTGGCATGTAGCGCCATCTTGTTGAAACCACATGTCAACCAAGTTCAGTTGTTCCATTTTTGGCAACAAAAAGTTTGTTAGAATCGAACGATAGCGATCGCCATTCACCGTAACGTTGCGTCCAACAGCATCTTTGAAAAAATACGGTCCAATGATTCCACCAGCGTACAAACCACACCAAACAGTGCATTTTTCGGGATGCATGGGCAGTTCTTGAACGGCTTCTGGTTGCTCTTCACTCCAAATGCGGCAATTTTGCTTATTTACGTAGCCATTCAACCAGAAATGAGCCTCATCGCTGAACAAAATTTGTCACATTTGAACATTTCGAACCGAACACTGATTTTGGTAATAAAATTCAATGATTTGCAAGCGTTGCTCGTTAGTAAGTCTATTCATGATGAAATGTCAAAGCATACTGAGCATCTTTCTCTTTGGCACCATGTCTGAAATCTCACGTGATCTGTCAAATACTAATGCATGAAAATCCTAACCTCAAAAAAATCACCCATTACAATCGAATAATATCCATAATTAAATGGCGTAACCTACTAAAGAGAAATCGCTTTAAAATTTAAATAAATTTAAATATACTGGAATTTAAATAAAATTTTTATATTTTTAGCTATTTTTTCACTTCAATTACCGCTAAACAAATAATTTTGCGGTTTCTAGCGTTTTTCAGTATAAATTTGGTGGGAAATCGTAAGGAAAAGTTGGCAACAGTGCCGAATTGTTAAATTAGTCGTTAGAATGAAAAGCAAAACTGCTTATGTCTAATGCTGTCTTTTGAAAGTTTATTGATTTATTCCCATTGTAGTTACGAATATATGTTTTTATCGGGACCTTATAAATTATGAATTCCCATTAATAAAACATTGAAATAAATGAGGTATTTAAACAATAAAAAAACTCAAGAGCTTAAGTCGACTGAAGCAGTAATTTGTTTTTTTTTAACCGACTTCAAAAAAAGAAGGAGATTATAAATTCGTCTGAATGTTGATTTTTTATGATTGTGCCTGCAGCCATTTCTGGACCGATTTTAAAATTGTGTTCTTTCTTTTGAAAGGTTACGTTTACAGATTGATCCCATTTTAAAAACAGCTTATTATATAAAAAATTAAAGGGTGTCCCCAAACAACAAACATTTTTTTTTTCGTGTATTAAGAACCGTAAAGGGCACAAATTTTAAATTTTAAAAAATTGCGTATCACTATAGCTTTGAACAACAAAAAGTAATAAAAAATATTAAAAAAAAAAAAAATTAAAATTTAAAGGGTGGCCCTATAGGTGAGGCAATTTGACATTTATGGGTCTATTTTTTGGACCGTTATAGACAAAACCTTGAAAGTTTGACAGAATGTTGATTACTATGACCGTTATAATAAAAAGTATAAATATTCAAGATTATAAATTAAAGGGTGCTCTAATAGTTCATTTAATTTGATGTATATGGCCTTACTTTTGAACAATTATACACTGTCCGTTGAAATTTACAAGTTGTTGTTAAGTCCGCTATAACAAAAAGTATAAAATTTAAATTTGGAAATAAAAGGGTGTCCCAATAGTTAATGTAATTTTATGTATGTGGCGCAACCGTTATAGACAGACACCTGAAATTTACAACTCCGCTATAACAAGTATATAATTTGTAAATTGATGTAATTTGACCTATATGGCGCTTTCTTTTGAACCGTTATAGGTATATATATATATAGAAACATTTGAAAGTTAGGCAGAATGTTCACTTCTTTGTCTGGTAAAATTACAAGTATAAATATTTAGAATTATGAATTAAAGGGTGTCCCAATAATTCATGTAATTTGCTATATATGCCCAAACTTTTAAAACGTTATAGACAGACAGTTGAAATTTACAAAGAATCTTTGTGGCCAAGTCCTCTATAACAACAGGTCTTTAATTTGAAAATGGTAAATTAAAGGGTGTCCCAATAGGTGACGTTATTTGATCTATATTGCCCTATCTTTGAAAGCGTTACAGACAGAGGCTTAAGATTTAAATAAATTGTGTTTTGTTATGTCAGTGTACCTGACGTATTTTCACTATGTGGCCTTAATTCTTGAACCGTTATAGACAGACATTTGATATTTACAAAGAACATATATTATTATAGCAACAAGTATAACGTTGGAAATTAATGGGTGTACCTAAAGTTAATGATATTGGGTCTATATGCCCTTATCTTTTGAACGCTTATAGATAAGCATTTGAAATTTTAACAAACTGAATATTACTATATCCACAATAAAAAGTTAAAAAAACTAAAGGGTGTCCTGATAGGTGACGTAATTTGACTTATATGGCCTAGTCTTTTGAACCTTTATAGATATCGACTTTATATTTACACAGAGCGTGTATTATTATGTCCGATATAAGAATTATAATATAATATAATGGAAATGAAAGGCTATTCCTATAGTTAATAAAAGTTGATGTATGCGTTATCTTTTGAGCCGTTTTAGAAATTTACACATAATGTGTATTTCTATGGTCACTATTACAGCTATAACAATTTGAAATTATTTGGTGTCGCCATAAAAGACGATGATGTTGGTGAAAATAGCTTAACTTTTGAGCAGTAATAGGTAGATGCTTGAATTTCACATAGTCTTTACTTCTTTTCTGCCAATTTTGACATTACATTTTTATTTAAGAACTAGTGCCCAACTATCTGTTTTGAATTCAGTTTTTTTTGAAGAATTATTTTAATTTTATTTTTAACTTTTCATTAATAAAAATTGCAACATAATTGAGTTTGGCATTATTTTGAGAGAAATTTTCAGGTAATTTACGCACGAATCAAGTGAATGCAAATAAGCCTGTTTTAGGCTTAAAAACTATTACTCGTCAAACTGTTACCCGTTTTGTGCAGGCATTTACTTGTTCTTTTTCTAAAAACGATCCAGGTTGGTAAAATACTCCGTGGAGGATATTTAAGTGTTGTTGTATTCATTAATATGTACATATGTAGGTCCAAGCAATTTTCATCCAAATCCCAATCAAAAGCTTATTTCATTTACCCTTTCTTTGGAATCACAAAATATATAACCCTATTAACGATTATTTACTAGAATAACTGACAATATTTATAACTAAAATTTTTTGTATCTCATTGTTAATTTTTCGTAATAATTATTACTTACAACTGCTTGACTAAGTTTTATTATGGCAATAAAAAAAAAATAGAAAAACTACTTACCCAGTATATATTTTGAACCCAATTTGTGTAAACTACAAAATTGATAGTAACAGTAGAGTACAGCAGCGCAACGAACAATTGTCATCACAATTACATCGGCTGCATTGTATTCAGCCTCTAGACCTTCACATGACTGTGTCCAGCCATGACATGGACGATGTCGACTGGATGTGGCAGACATTGGTAAACTACTACTACTGCCGCCACCTCCGCCTCCACCAGCATCTGAAGTGGTTGTAATATATTGTTGCTTATCAACTGTCAGCATACATGCTGTCACCGTAAGCAATGCCACAATAACCTCCCATGGATGTGATGCACAAAATTCGCCATGTGCTCGAAATAAACGACCAATCATGATGTTGATAAATTTTTGGTTCCAAATAAAATTTGTTGAAAACTGAAAATTTTGTTGAATTTTGCTAAAACCGTTTGCAAATAATTTAAATGTAAAATATTGTGTTTTTTTGTTTGTTGTTGATGATGATGTCTTCAATTTGTTGTCAACTATTTGTAATGATGGAGATGATAGTGGTGACAAACTATTTTCGTTGGCTAATAACTCGTGTTATAGCTGAAAAAAAAAAGATTTTATTTGTAGTTTTGTTTCTTTCGATTTTTCTTTTTATCTTTTTAATTTTATTAGTCAATAACGGAAACAGCAGGAAATCAATCAATTGTCAATCAGTTACATCCGTTTTTCTTCTATACTTTTTATCTTGTTTATAACTATTATTGTACGCTTGTGACACAAACATTTATCTTTTCTAGTTGAGTAATTAATTTCGTAAATATAATTAATTATTGCAGTTGTTGTTTTTTTTTTTTTTGTATATTGTATTCTTGTTTTGTTTTAGTTTACTTTTGATGTGTTTTTGATATTTTCAGTTTCAGTTTCTGTTGTTGATTTTGATTTTTCTTTTTGTTGTTGTGGTTGCTCTTTTTGCTACCGTTAGATTGTTTCTGTTCAGATCCTGTCAGTTACAGGTGTTGATGGTTTAAAAAATCTTTTAAGTTTGATTTACTCGTTTTGTTCTTTAACTCGTTTTTTGTGCTGCAATAATTTTTGTTGTCTTGCCAATTAATAATTTTTTTGCTGATTTAAATAATTTGTTTAGTTCTGTAATAAAAAGAAACAAATTAAAAATTGTTATGTTGATTGGTAATAAATTTGGATGATATAATTTCTACCAGTTTCATAAAAAATAAAAATTCACAAAATTTTAGAACCAAGCTATAAATTTAATTCTTAATTGTTATTAACTACAAATTATAATACTGGACCCCAGTATGCTTCGCTACCCCATGGTTAAATAATAAAATACAAATTTTTAAGTTAAAGACTTTAACTTAGAGTATGGACATCTTTAAGTCGTAAACATACTCTATTTGAAATATAGCGTATGCAGTGTTACCATATTTTTTTCTTAAAAATCTTCAAGTCAAACCATAAAATTTTAAAAATCTTTTTGAGCGATACACTCTTATATCCATATGTTTTTTAGTTCTAATATTTGAAGATACTATAAATAAATTATTGAAAAAAATATATGACTTTTATTCATTCATTTATAAATTTTTTGTTTCATTATACATTTCTTAATATCATAATCTTTTACAGACTAAATTTACTAAATATAGCAGTTTTATAAATCTTTTTTTTCCTTTTGTCTTGTCAAAAAACTTTATAAATGGTAACACTGTACGTATGTCAAATAAAGAAGGTGTCACACGTTACTCTCCTAATACACAGTTTCAACAGCCTGCCGACTATAATTCCGTAGAATCACAACAATAATTTTTCACTTTGTGTCAGGGTTGTCAGATTTTTTTTCACCTATTTCTCCTCAACTCGATGTGAAAAATCGCCAAAAATAGCTTTTGTTAGATTTTGCTAACAATAAACTCGTATATACAATTTTTTAAAAATAGAAAAATATCTACATACATACATATATACAGTGAGGTGCACAATTTGGAAAAAGTTTGTACTATTTTTACAACATAGAAATAAAAATAATAAAGCAAATTCAATTTTTTTGTAGTTTATTTAGTATTAGGTTCTAAACTAAACAGTGTAATATTTAAAACTTAAAGCATCAATTTCTAAGAAAAAAATAAAGAAAACGAAAACAACTCAATTTTGCACCGTTGAAAAATCTTGCGGAATACGAATATTTTGAATACTTAATCCAAAGCTCTTTATTTTGTTAGACATCATTTACGCGATTTGGCATACTATCCACCAATTTCTGTAGAATTTATTTTGGAATATTTTTCCATTCATTTTAGATTCGCTGTCAAAGCTCGTCCAAATTGGTAGGGGATGATTGGTACTGTCCCAACCATCTCTTCACGATTGACCAAAAATTCTCAATCGGATTGAGGCCGGGACTGTCTGCTGGCCACTGCATTAATTAATTTTGCTTACCAACAAGCCATACTTTCACGATTTTGCAAGTGTGTTTTGGATCCCCATCCTGCTGAAAAATTACTTCTTCTCCAGGATAGGCGCTCTTATATACAAAAGCGGTCCAAGGTCCCACCACGAAAAGTTTCCTCCACCGTGCTTCACAATTTGCTTCGCATGGCGCCTTTGAATATTTTCACCAGGGCGGCGCCAGCAATATTGTTTACCGTCAGATTGGAAACGGTTAAATTTGGATTCGTCTGACCAGATCACACGTTTCCAGTCGTCCACTGTCCAAGTTTTGTTCCCTTTGGCAAATTTTAACCGCCTTTACATTTTTTTCCGGCAATGCAGGTTTTTATTTTTTTACTGCTGCATTATAACCAATGTCGCGAAGGGTTCTACATGCCGTCCACCGACTAACGGGTTTTCCGATTGCTTACGAAGCATCTTTTGGTGTTAAAAACTTATCTCTTTTCATTTCTCTTATCATTAGACGTGCATCCGTATTAGGTAGAAGTTTTTTACGACTTCTAACTTCAGGCTTGGGAACAACGGAACACCGTTTTTGTACCCTAATGACCACAGATTGACTCCCTTTAAATTCTTTAGCAACTTCCCGGGTAGAACAGCCTCTTTCAGTCATGGACCGGATGCTCTCCTCGGTGGATTTTGAAAGTTTCTTCATTATTTATTATTGTTAGGTATTTATTTGATTTTTGTTCCAAAATTTGCAGAATGTTTTTACCACACGAATGTCGTAAATTAATTATATAATAAATATGTCTTCTTAAGAAAAACTAATAAAACGCAAAAAGATTGAAAAATAACGGTACTTTTTTATTTCTTTTCTTCAAATTCTTCATAAAATGCAGAGGAGCAAAATTGAGTATATAAGAGTTATTTTGGTTTTTTTCGTTTTTTTTTCTTGGTGCTTGATGTATTTTGTTACAAATTTTTTTAAATTTTATTAAGTACTAGATACCGACTTCAAAAAAAGAAGGGGGTTATCAATTCGTCTGAATGTTGCTTTTTTATGTTGGTGCCCGCAGAACTCAGTCATTTCTGAACCGATTTTAAAAATTTTTTCTTTATTAGAAAGGAAATGCTTACAGATTGGTCCCATTTTTAGAGAAGTTCAGAATTTTGAAAATTAAAGGGTGTCCCCATACAACATACGTATTTTTTACGTGTATTATGAACCGTAAAGGGCACCCTTTTAAAATTTTAAAAAACTGCTTATTACTATAGCTGCCAATAACAGAAATTAATAAAAAAATAAACTTAAAAATTAAAGGGTGTCCCCATATGTGACGTCAATTTAAATATATGAACCATTTGAACCATTGTAGACAATCACTTGAAAATTGGACAGAATGTCAAATATTTATAATCAGAAATTAAATATTTATAACTAAAAGTTAAAGGGTGTCCCAATAGTTGGTGTATATTGCAAAACTTTTGAACCGTAACAGAGAGACGGTTGAAATTTACAAAGAACCTGTAATTCTAAGTCCTTTATAACATCAAGTATATAATTTAAATTTGGAAACTAAAGGGTGTCCCCATAATTGATATAATTTTACCTATCTAGCCCTATCTTTTGAACCGTTATAGACAAACACTTGAAAATTAGACAGAATCTCCACTACTATGTCCCGTATAATAACATTTATAAATATTTAAAATTTTAAAGCCTGTCTCAATAGTTGATGTAAATTGATGCATATGGCCAAACATTTGAACCGTTTTAGACAGACATTTGAAATTTACAAAGAATCTGGCCTTTAAAATAAGTGTTTAATTGAAAATTGCACATTAAAGGGTGTCCCCTAGGTGATATTGTTTAAGCTATATGGCCATATCTTTGGAACGGTTACTTTTATTACTGTGTCAGTAATAATAAGTGTACAAAATATAGGATGTCCTCATATCTGACGTAATTTGTCGAATATGGCTTTATCTGCTGAACCGTTATGGATAGACATTTGAATGCACAGAACGTATATTACTATGTCCGTTACTTTTATATTTATGAAACAATAAGTGCTCAAAGTACAAACATGTACTCATTTGTGCACCTCACTGTATATACACAGAAGAAATTTCAAAATTATTTTAATTACTAAAATGTTTCATTTCATTTTAATTACTAAAAATGTTAAATTTTGCACCTTTCACCAAAATGATTATATTAATTATCGAAATTGTAACATTTTAAAAAATTTTATTTTTTTTTCTAATTAATGTTTTTTTTTAATTAAAAATCTAATAAAAATTTTGATTTGAGCAATGTTGAATGAATCAACATATTAATTTATAGAAAATAAATATTTAAATCAATTCAATAAATCAAGTTAATTGATAATAAAAATAAAAACAATAAATATAATAATTGTATTAAAGAAAACAGTAATGGAGTTTTTTATTTAAATTAACTAAAATCTGATTAGAATTTTTTTAATTAAAATTAGAACCAAAAAAAAAAAAAAATTAAGTGCATGTTTAAATGAAGCAAATAAATTATAAAATATAAATTTTTAATTAATATTTGTTTTTATTAATAAATTAATTATTTAGGCTTAAGTTCTTATGCATTTTCTAGACAGCTACGTCCGTCATCAGTACTCTTTGTATCAATCTACATTGTTAACTTCAACACTATTGTGTTAATAATCAAAATATACATTTGTAAAATAAAAAAATATCTAATTGTTGTTAATTGCTAACCAAAGGATAGTTAATAG
Organism: Phasia obesa; assembly: GCA_949628195.1. Lineage (NCBI taxonomy): Eukaryota > Metazoa > Arthropoda > Insecta > Diptera > Tachinidae > Phasia > Phasia obesa. The sequence goes on from OX451215.1 coordinate 80,045,159, forward strand.
CAAGACAGATATATACCATTTTTAAATAAAAGAAAATATATAAAGAGAATTAAAATAAAGAAAAATCATTGCTTGGTAGTATAATATGAAAAATAAATAGAGTTTACAAGTGTAAAACAATTTCAAAAAGCTCTATCTTCTATGAAATATAATGTAAAATTAAAATTTCTCAGATTCTATTTCTTTGATAAGTTTGTTTAAATAGAAAATTAATAACAATTGAAACTACCGGGTAAATTGATACAAAGAGTACTGATGACGGACGTAGCTGTCTAGAAAATGCATTCTGCTTTGCTGGTATCTAATTTTTCTTTATCTCTTTATAATTAAGAACTTAAGCCTAAATAATTAATTTATTAATTCAAAAATAGTTCAAATAAAATTCATATAATTTTATTTTTATGGAAATGCTGTGATGAAACGATGTGATGAATTTAGCTCGATTTTGAGAGATAAAGATAAAACTCAAACATATCAAGAGTGTAGACATGTATTTGTGGAACAAGATTAACGTGAGTACCTGCCTAGTCGGCCTAACCTCACGGTGGTCTTACCACCGAGTGAAACTTAGGCGTAGACTAGCGCCCCCATTGTGTAGTATAACAACACTTTACGATTGCCACCAATCGCTTTTTGTGTGTGATACAGTCACAATGAGTAGCATTTTATATAATATGGCAAGCCTTTCCAAGGCAAGCCTAGATCCACATTATAACCTCTTGCTTAGGGGTTTGGAGACTATCCAAACTCTGTCTGTTGAGAGTGCAACAGCACACTTGATCGACCGTGCACCATACCTACATAAATCGATCTTAAACCACAACCACCACGTGTACCCCCGAAGATGTAGACATGTATAAGAAATAAAAGAACTAAAAAGTGATTTTTTTTTTTTTTTTTGAAAAAGAAAGTATATCACAACACTTTTAGCTTAAAAATCATTTCGCTGTCAAAATCAATTTCTATCACACAACTGATTGTTTAAAATAAATTTAAAATCTTCCTAAATTCACTGGAATCCAAATAAAAAAGATAGAGTAAAAACAATAATTTATTTTAATTGTTTTATTTGTTCATTGTAATAAGTATAATATATAGGGAAGTAATATTGTGCAGATTTGTTATTCAAGTTCTGCACAGTCAGAAAGGGAATTTTCAATGCCATTACCAATGAATTCTGTGATAGTGGAGATCAAAAGATATGTAGGTTGGAGTTTGAATTTTGAGTTTTTCGTTTGCGTTATTTGATCATCTAAAATTTTGCACCAGTAACCTAGATAGTAACAGACATAGTTTAGAGAAAAATATCCTAAATTGGAATAGTGGGCGTGGTACCTCCCATAAAAAGTGAAAAATTATAATCCTATATTTAGAGAACTGCAAGCAGCACCTTGGAATTTCGCACCAGTAACCACCATATTAACTTACATAGTTAAGCTAAACATAGACTGAATTTGAATAGTGGGAGTGGTACCTCCCATACAAAGTGAAAAATTATTGTCTTGTTTTTGGCGAAATAAAATATATAGCGCCTTGAAACTTTGCATGAGTAACTCCTGTGCAAATGCGTATAATTTACGAAAATACAGAATGAATTGGGACAGTACACGATAATAATTTTTTACACAAAGTGAAAAATTATTATCGTTTACATAGAGAACTACAAAAGGTATGTCTTGAAAGTGTACCCACTTTAACTCCCATACCGTTGGGTATACATTGAACGTGGTGACCCCATACAAAGTAAAAAATATTATCCTGTATCTAGAGAACTGAAATTTTGCATCAATAACCCACAGACTGTGATGAAATGGTGGGCGTGAGCGTGGCACCTCCTATACAAAATGGAAAATTATTACCGTATAGCTGTAGAACAGTAGAGACTTGAAACTTTGCAGGTAGAGCCTTGAAACTTTGCACAAGTAACCTACAGAGTAATGTGCATAGTCTAGCAAAATACATACAGGATTAGGATAGTGGGAGTGGTACCTCCCATACAAAGTGGAAAAATTATTATCACGTATCTAGAGAACTACAATAGGTAGAGTCTTTGCATACTTAACCCTCATACTAAAGCACATAGTCTAGTAAAATTTACACTATATTGGGACAGTGGGCGTGGTAGCTCTTATACAAAGTGAAAAATTATTATTGTGTATCTAGAAAACTACAGAACTATGTCGAGTCTTGAACATTTGTACAAGTAGCCATGTGCATAATACAGATTGGATTAGGATAGTGAGAGTGATACCTTCCATAAGAAGTAAAATATTATCGTCTTACTACGCATAGTCATAGATGGGAACAGTGGTCCTCGTACCTTGCATATAAACTGAAACAGTTTTGTCGTGATAATAGCGTGCGTTTTCGAGATAAAGTTTAGCCATACTTTTCTTCCAAGTGCTTATTGTAATTTTTGTGGATGGGTATAGCGAAGCGCACCTGGGATATTTAGTGAATAAATATTTTAACGACTAAATGTAAATGTAAAAACGTAAAGAAGAGCATGAATAAATGTTTAAAATTTATTTTTTTTATTCTTAATTTGTTGCTAAATATTTAAAGTGTACCATTTTTATAAAACAAAGCGACACACAGTGGTTGGAAAACGATTTATTTTGCACATACATACTTCTATACCTCTATATATCTTAATGATATAACAAAGAGGCAAAGCAGAGGTGTTCCTTAGTGGAGCTGCGAAAGGTCAGTCCCCTATGGTAAAGGGGTAAGCCCCCAAAGTTGGGTTCCTCAGGTATATATTTTTTTGGAAACGTCAAATTTTAAGATTACATGTGCAGGTTATCTCATTTAGTTTGGGAGAAAATTGTTTTAGAATTATTTTTTTTTAATTTTGAGCGACCTTAGTATTTTTGGATTTTAAGGTTTTACCCCAAAAAGGTGGTATTGTTTTTTGCTTATATAATTTAAACTTACTTCGGTACTAGTAAATTTTTTTTAACCATTTTAAAGACAACCTATAGCAAATGCGAATGGAAGAAAAATGGGGCCAAAGATTATAACGGTTCTCCCTCCAGCCCTATCTAAATACAACCAATTTTAACCAATTTTAAAATTCTGAGTTATTGTAAAATTTCTCGGAGTGCAAAGCACCGATTAAAAAACGTACACGGATTTCCAAAGTTTCAGTTGTTGGCTACATACTCCAAAAAGGATTTGACAGCCCCGTATTTTATTAAGGCAGGGTAGCAACTTTTTTAAAAAAACCCAATTTTAGGGACTCATCATTCTCGTTTTTGGAAATCAGCTGTTAAAATAAAAAATATGAAATTTTTTTTGCTATTTGATTAAAAGCTTTGTTATTTATGTCAGTTTAAAATTTTGTAAGAATATCTTATACCGATCAGAAGTTATGTCAATTGCAATTATATAGCGCATTTCTCAAAAAATATGTCTTGTAAAATTTACAATTTTAATGGTAAATAATATTTAAAAAATACAACCCGAAAAAATTTTAACAAACATTAATCTAGAAGTCATACACTTTCTTCTGATACCAATTGCTTGTATAAAAAGTATGTAATTAAGCTTTTTTTTTTTTTTTTAATTTCCTTATTAAAATGCAGCTTCACTCTGGAACACCTTTGCTTGCCTTTGTGTAATTTCATTAATATATCTTTAATGGTTCATGGGATACCGAATTATATCCAAAATAAATCCCGACACAAACCTACTTTCTTGAAAGCATGCTAGCATGATTAAAAATTATTATATGTTTTGTTCTCTTTGTGAGAGGGGTTTCCGTGGATGAGTTAACGAATTGTTTATAATAAAACGTTTTTAAACAACTGTGCGGTTGATTTAGAGAGTGAATAAAGTGCTTCATGTTGCCGTGTAAACTAAACATAAAACACTTTTCAAAGCAGAACTCAAAGGACATTCCTCAGGTAGCCTCACTACGAAGGGGAAATATTATTGTTTTTTAAATTCCTAATTTAACTTTTTATTTTTCTTTTCTTAAGATTAAGTTAATATGTATTTTTATGTATTGTAAGTATAGAGTGGGAATAAGTACAAGCATGTAAATACTCTAAGTATACTTAGAGTATTTTATAAATATATTTAATTATATGTATGTATTAATTATTTTACAATTTAAAAATACGTTCATTCCTTCCTTCATCCTAATATAAAACTTATTTTGGTTTTCCATACTTAACCAATGTTCGATTATAAACAAAATATTGCCAAACATCATACACCTTTTTATACACACAATTCCTAAAAGTAGTTGTTTTACTTATAAATATACTTACAGTATTATAACTAATTTTCCATACTTGTAAGTATTAGGTAGTTATAAGTATGGGTATGACAGATACCCATCACATTATCTACTTACAACCAGTTGTACTCATACATGCATTACGTATACATTTTTAAGATCGTTGTGTATAAATAAAGTTTGTTATAAGTATTGAGTACATCCATACTTATTTCACTGCAAATAAGTATGTGTAGGTATTTTCTGTGTTATAAGTATAGGTATAACTACCCTGAAGGAAATTTGGGGCAATTGCCCCCATGTCACCACTTTTGTCAACTATTATGGTGACTCTTTGGCGACATTGTCAACAAATCGTCTACATTTTTATATATGAAAAAAATATGTTTATTTTAAATATTCAAAAAATCAATATAAATTGATAATTGATAATATTAAATAAATAAAAAAAGTGTAACTCTCAAAATCCATATAAAAAATGAAAAATGTTTGCCTTAATATTTCCCCGACGTAGTGAGACCACCTGATGAATGTGCCTTCGCAGAACTAGTTGTATCAGAAAAGTTGTATATATGTATTTGTCTTAATTAAAATTTCTAATGGCCACTAACAGAAGTAAATTTAGAATTTTCAAGCGATTTAAAATGACTATTTTTCAAAGACTAAGATTTTCTAACGAAATACTTCCAAGATCTTTTAATTTATGTTCTCTATTTATTATTAAGTTATTTGCGGCCTTTAATGAATCAGGGCCAATTTTTTTTGCCACAAATGAAAGAAACAAATTGAATAAAAAAATACAAATACGAGTATAAACATGTTAATGAAATCAATTGCAAATTGTTTATGTTGCGAATGGATTATTTTCTTTGCGATTTGTTTATTTTAAGAGTGAAAAACAACGAATTTTTACGACTTTCAGTACCCGTATACATGTGAGTACAAGGAAAACGTTTCTATTTTATTTTTATCTCTTCTCCTAAACTTTATGGCCCATGTTCACATCAGAAGCAATAAAGAAATAAATGTATTGAAATGATGGCGATGATGGCCGCCTGCATTGTTGAAGGCCAGCAAAGCACACAAAAAATAATGATGCATCATAGAGTGCGTGGGTATAGGCTTGAGGAGCAGAAAACCATAATAAAGTCAAATTTTGCTTGTGGAAAATAGAAAAGAGTAAATATAAATTTACAATTAAAACGACATGTCTACAAACTACAACAATGATATTAAAATTTGATTGTTGTTTTCAGAAGTGATTATAAATTTAATAAACTTTACAAAAGAATAGGTGGCCCATTATTAATGTGTATTAAATTAAATTTACTTTGATACGAAGGGTGGTCACGAAGTTTCTACCAAAAAGTAAACAAAAGCACTACACTGTTTTGAGTGAAATCGTTTTTTTATTTCTCATTGGACTAAAATATTTTTCCGACTAGCCGATTTTTTACAATTTTAAAACAGTATAAATTCGCTGGGAGCAAAATCATATACCCTGTGACAGCAAATCGAAACTTAAAACATGTATCTTTGCTATTGACACTGGCCGAGCTTGTATTATCTTCATGGTATATCACTTTTTGGCTAACACATTTGAGAACAGGGAAAGCCTAAAATTAAAATCCCCATTATAAACTTTTCCCTGCGAACAGGGTGATAAAATAATAAGATTTTTCAATAATCAGCTAATATATATTTTCGGTCTACATACTTTAGTAGACTCATGTTCAAAATATTGAAATAATAGTTAATTGTTTCTGAATCTCGTAACGTGCCAAGTAGAATCATTAACCGATTTTCACAAATTTTAACAAGTAAGGTTTATAGCAAATAAAACGATATGGATATGGATCTAGATATGGACAAAATCAAACGGACTCAGCAAGAGCCCCTGAACGAATGCAATTAAAATATTATTTTACGTTAGTTTGGAAGTAATTTAATGCGAAACCATCACATATGCTTATTACTGTTCTCTTTAAGCCGATTTATGACTTAAATCAAAAAAAAAAAATCTGGAGTGGCCTACACTTAACTTTACCATACCCAATGGAAACAGATATTTTTATGTATATATTACATAAAGTATATAAGTTCCAAGTATATTTGAATCGAAAAATTAATTATTTTCGGTTTGGAGTGTTAAGTTAACTACCCCTTGCCCCTTCCCGATTTTGCCCAATATTTATACAGCTCTTCATCTCCATATATCAAAGGAACATACTAAATTTAATTTTGATATGTCAAACGGTACGACCTGTGGAGAGTTCACAAAATTTGGGAGTAAGTAGGCTACCCCTTGCTCCCTCCCGTTTATGCCCAAAATTTATACAGCTCTTTATCTCCATATACCAAAGGCACATACTGAATTTTATTTAAATGTCATACGGTATGATCTTTAGAGCGCTCACAAAATTTGGGAGTAAGGGAACTACCCCTTGCCTCCTCCCGAGTATGCCCAAAAACTATACAGCTCTTTATCTCCATATACCAAAGGCACATACTAAATTTCATTTTCATATGTCAAACGGTATAACCTGTACAAATTCCAATGTATGCCAATAGTGGCATACACACCCACCCACCCACAGACATCATCGCGAAAATAGCCAAAATGGATTCAGGAGACCTCAAAACGTATAAATCTGTCGAAATCCCGACCTCGATTTTTTTCATAATTACTATACTTTACCTTATGCTACGTATGGTAAAGTAAAAAAAAAACTATTTCCAACCCTTTATATATCTTCATTTATAAAGTTGACTAGCTGTGCCCACACACGTTGTGTTCGTCCTGACAATATTTTGTTTTGTTTATTCATTATGTATTTTAAAAGAGCGCCATCTGTTGCGCAACCATGTTTAAAATATTCCACTTTCAAAGTATCTTATATAAATCTTAAAGTATCTTATATATTTTGTCATTACGTACTTTAAAACGCCGCCATCTTTTTCTTCACTTTCTTTTGGAATTAGGATGCTAAGGTAACTCCTCACAACATTTTCTTAAAATCCATCCAGTAGTTTTTACGTGATGCGAACAGAGACAGAAAGACAGACAGGAAATGAGTTACTATTTTATTATAAAGGTTTATCCATTTTGCGGTTTCAATACATTTTACGTTTAAATAAAACGTTGACATAATGTGTAAAACACTACATCATTTAAATAACCACCACGCGAAGTGTTGCAAGCATTGATTCTTTTGAGGTAATTTTCGACCACTTTTTGACACATAATGGGCGGTATCTCAGCCATAACCTGACGAATGTTGGTTCGGTCTTTTGCGTAGACCCACAAAAAAAAAACCTAAGGGTGTCAAATCGCATGATCTTGGTAGCCAGAAATTACGCGGCCAGGAAATGTCTCTTGCAATAAAGCCATATTCGCTCGAGTTGTGTGGCATGTGGCACACAGTTGTTGTGTGAGCTGGACTTTATATGGATGTAGGTGTAGGTCCAAATGCAAAATACGCCATAATGTGCCATAAGACAGTCCTGTTTCCTAAGAACGACGAGGAATGGACACATTCGGATCTTCTGCAACACTTTCACTTACAGCAGCGATATTTTCAGCGGACCGAGCGAAACGATGATGCACAGGCCTTAAAATACCTGTAACCGCTAAAGTCTCTTCAAATTTCTTCAACATTTTGCCAATTGCTTGCGTAGTCGGACGATTATGTAAACCATAATCTCCTCTTAATGCACGATATGTGGCTGTTCCAGAATCACCATTTTTGTAGTAGGTTTTAATAATTTTTATGCGTTGTGTGATAGTTAAGCGATCCATTTTCGTCAATGTCAGACTTTCAACTGAAAAGAATACAAGTAAAAATGCTATATTCGGCCGTGCCGAATCTTCTATACGCTTCACCACGGTGATTTTATTTATACAGACATGTACAGCATTATCAATATTCTTGATTCTTTACATAAATTAAAATAAGTCGTATAAGAAAAAACTCATTATTCATGCTACGCAGCTAAATGAAAACAAATTCCGTTGGCTACAATTGTCGCCATGTTGTCAGATACTTAATGTTATTGATGACGACAGCTACATCGTAAACTCTGGCATTGTTGTAGAAATACTTATTTTGCTTTTATAAAATTAAATAACTTTTTCAAAAAATTATAAATATTACCTCCAAAACTTTTTGTTTGTATATGAAATTGTAATTTATTATTTCGTGACATTTTCTTTTGTTAAATAAAATAAAATTGTCGCTTATAAAAATAGAAATAAGCCTAAGTTGACTACAGCCACAAGCTTTGCTGTATTCAAAATAATCGTTTACCTATAAACTTGTGTATTTTATTTTAGGCAGTTTGTAGTCGGTATCCTGATGTGTATGCACGCCTTGCCATCTACCTGTCACGGTCTAATATTTATTTGACAAAAAAAGACAAAAGAGAATCATTAAGGCAAAAAAAAAAATTACAAAAAAGTGGACAAAATTTAAGTGGGCGTGGTTTTTGGCCCGCAGCCTCCAAAGGAATTATCCGATGTTGCTGAATTGCAATCCCAAAATTTTAGAAACTATATCTGACAGATTGGTGTGCTTAATTTTTTTGTATCTCTTCTGGTGCCTTGGCAAATGACATTTCAACCCGAACACGGACAGACGGACATCGCTTAATCAACTTCTCTATGTATAAGGATCCAGAATATATATACCTTATGGGGTCGGAAATGAATATTGTAGAAATTACACACGGAATGACAAACTTATATATACCCTTTCCACCTGTGGTGAAGGGTATACAAATTGGTTTAACAAATTAGTTTGACAGATGTCGAATTCCAACCCTATACTTTTGAAACCACGAAATGGATATGTATAGATAGAGATATCTTTCGTTGAAGTCTAAACTATCATCACTTTAAAAACAAAAAAAAAAAAAAAATAAAAAACAAATGAAAAGTTTTATACCTTTGACCACCTGCCCATCTGTGATGGTGCAAATGTACCAACAAATTTCGACTAACTCATCCTTGATGTCTTCAGGGTGTTTTGTTCTTCAAGTAAAAAAGTGTTTGATTGGAGCATACAATTTTTTTAATTTCTGTTTTTAATTCTCATCCAATTGATTCTTGAATTTTTGCTGAAACCTACTCTGTGCATCTTATAAATCTTAAAAAAAAATATTTTGACTACCCTCGTAGTAAATAGTTGTTGTTTTTAGCAATTGTTAAATTCATATTTATCATGCAAATGATTTTCTGAATTATTTTCTGATTTATTGCCAGCTCTCTTTTGGCTTAAAGTATTTAAAAATATTCATTCAAAATCAAGATTTATTAGTCTACATTATTTTACAACTATAATACTCGCAACAGCCATAAATATTGCACTTATAATACGCATACAAATTTAGGCTGGGTAAGAATATAATTTACACAAAGGCACAAAAGCATTTGGGTACCCCCCCTCTCCTCTTACGGGTAGCATGTATTTCTCCATCTCTACCACTGCCATCATTGCTTGCAATCATCTGCATTATTTGTTTTACTATTTTGGTCACGTTTTTGAAACACAATTAAATTGAAGCGTCATTATTTATATTCAGCTAAAATTGAATATTGTAATGTAGTAAAATTAAAACTAGCAACACTATATCGGGCAAAAAAGTACCAACCAGCTTTTTAAATTTTACTTTTCGAACAGAAATTGCACTAAATATTGTTTGTGAATTTAAATTTAAAATCAACCAACCTTCTATCGAGATATTGGACAATTTTATTCATCTGAGTGCATGGACATAGTAGTGCTGGCAATTTCTACTACTTTCAATTGCTCGATACAACTCAATACTTTTCAATTGGGTACACAATAGTAATCAATACTTCCGTTTACATACTATCAGAGGAAATTTATCGTCGTAGTTGTCAAATATTTTTATAAATTTATTTCTAAAAGTAGAAGTATCGATTTGTGTATTGTGAGTACCCAAAAAAAAAAAAAATGATCGAGTATCGAGTACTCGGTACGCACTACTCAATACTTTGCCAGCACTACACCATAGTTCTGAAGGCGTCTGAGATTCTAATGAAATTAATTGAATGACATTTTATGCTCTGATTATTGCATTGGGACTGTATAATGGAAGTTGTCATAGTGATGAGATTGAGGAAAAGACGTTTTATCTGTCAAGGTTGCCCGGTATATCGTCCTTTTATACGATCTCTAAACTATAGACAGTAGAACTGGATAATTTTAATATTTTCTTTAATTGTTATTGTGGTTCCAGTAAGGAACCCAGACAGCGGGATTTTTGGAAAAAAAACATTTTTCAAGGTTTTACTCGCTATTTTCGTTAAGTTCATCTTTATTTGATTTCTTTCATTTTCGAACGATTCAAATCTATGTCTAAGATAGTTTTCCTATTTTCGTCACAGTTAATACAAAGAAACCGTTATGCTGGAATTTTTCGCTTTGAAGTTGAATATTTGTTTAATAACAAATGAGAAGGATAAAACTAAAGTTTTTTGATGTTCCGAAAATCTAAAAAAACAACAACAATAGATATTTAAACGTAAAGCTAGCAAAACTTTTAAATTGTACCAAATTAATCATTTGTGTACCATTGTACTTTTCAAGTTTAAAATGTACCAAAAAAAAGTACAGTTGCACCAACTTTACCAACCTTAAAAAATACCGTATAAAAGTTACGAGTATAACTAATTTTATATTTTGGGAACTAATTAAATGTGTTTGGAGATAAATTCGAATTTAACTAGCAGAGACAAAAACCAAATTTTTTAACAGAGCTCATTCTGCAGTCAACAGAACAGAGCACATGTTATTAGTTTAACATTCACTGTAAATATCAATCCAATTATTTTGGAGGCTACAACTTGGAATTTTTCCATATTGACCACTAATCTTCCCCAGAAATTTTCAAATGTGACTCAGTTTTTTTCCAAGTTCTAAGATTATTTCAGATATCCCACTATTATAGGCCCATTAAGTACTCCCTGGACCACCATTTGTATATGGTGTGTTATACCAGCCTATCACCATTTTTCTATATTGGCCACTAATCCTCCCCAGAAATGTTCAAATATGATTATTTTTAAAAACTCAGCTTTTTTCCAAGTTCTAAGATTATTTTAGATATCCCACTATTATAGGTCCATTAAGTACTCCCTGGACCACCATTTGTATATGGTGTGTTATACCAGCCCATCACCATTTTTCTGTATTGGCCACTAATCTTCCCCAGAAATTTTCAAATGTGATTATTTTTAAAAACTCAGCTTTTTTTCCAAGTTCTAAGATTATTTCAGATATCCCACTATTATAGGTCGATTAAGTACTCCCTGGACCACCATTTGTATATGGTGTGTTATACCAGCCTATCGCCATTTTTCCATATTGACCACTAATCTTCCCCAGAAATGTTCAAATATGATTATTTTTAAAAACTCAGCTTTTTTCCAAGTTCTAAGATTATTTCAGATATCCCACTATTAAAGGTCCATTAAGTACTCCCTGGACCGCCTATCACCATTTTTCTATATTGGCCACTAATCTTATCCAGAAATTTTCAAATTTAAACTCTTTTTATTGCTTTTCTCAAGGTATTTTGGAAATTCCAATGTTTTAATTTCAAAAATTATCCCTTCTGGAACTTTTACCGATTCCAAGTTATAGCTTCCAAATAATTGGATTGATATTTACAGTGAATGTTAAACTAATAACAGTGCTCTGTTGACTGCAAAATGAGCTCTGTTAAAAACGTGGTTTTTGTCTCTGCTAGTTAAATTCGAATTTAGGATAATACCATAATTTCGATGCCCTGATGGACCTTGATTATAGGCAAGGATTATGAGTAAAAGTTAGATAACTACAGTATCTCCTTAATAGCGTTTAAACATTGAGTTAAATAATTTTATTTAGCAATTGCTCCTTAGAGAAAACTAAAATAAATTAACATTATGGTTAGTTCCAAAAGTCCCATAATTGATTTTTGAATTGACTAAGACCAGAAAAAAATCAATAGACTTTCGATACAAAAACTTGTTTTAATTTATTTTCTTAGTGTCACCTAGGCGTGGGTCAGAATTTATATATTTTTATTGTCGTTACTTTATTTAGTTTTTCTAACAATAAAAAAAAATTTCCTCTTTTGTATTTTACAAATTTTACTAAATTGTTCTTTTTTATTGCGACAATCTTAAGATTTTTTATTTTATTTTGTTTGTTTTTCTTAAACGTCACTGTCAGAAGCAGTAAATTTAGCTTAAGTATTATGAAGAAAAGAAAAACAAAACCTCTTTAAAAGGCCAAAAAGAAATACAAGTGTATTGTATATTTAAAATATGCTTTAAAATCTATATTTTAATATATTGATGTAAATAAAAACGTTTATATTTTATACTTATGAACGAACATTCATGCCGTTTGTGTTAAATAAACAGTTCTTTAAAGGAGATAAATCATGATGCGAACAAAAATATGTATGTATATGTAATTGTAAAAATTAGACCAGGTTAAGTTCAATACATTTATACTAACAGGAACCCAGTGGTAAAAGGAAGGAGTATGAAGGCCTTCTAGAAGACCTCTTTACTTCTTCTTTTGGAGTCACGAGGACTTCCATTCGTATTCGTATTCGCATTCCATTCTATCTTCTTTACACATGTTTTTATAGCGGAGCAGACCTTCTAATATAGCTTTTGCCGGCAAGTGTTGCAGAGGTCCTTCAATTTAATGCCTCGTAGCTAAAACTAGGAAGAAATGTTTTGGACAAGATTGTTTTTATTGGTGTTCTAACTTTGTTAAGCATTTTTAATTTATTTTTATTTGAAATATTTAAATTATATATATTTAATTAACTATTTTTTAAATTATTTAATAGTTATTAAGGCTTAAGGTCTAAGACATAAAGAAATATGAGACACTGGCAGTGTGTTATGCATTTTTCGGATCGCTACATCCCTCTTGAGTATTCCTATTTCTTTTTTTTTTTAATATAAATATAATAACAATTGAAACAACTGAAAAGAACTTATACCTAACTTTAACAATTCATTTATGCAAAAATTTTCTATTATAAATTTTCCGTTTTTACTTTACCATACGGGTAATTCCATGTCAAATCAACAAAAAAAAAAATTCTTTTCAAATTTACCACTTCCGATTTTGTGGAAACTTTTGTTGTTTATATTCTTTGACTTTCTGAAGCCAAATATAATTTTAGAAAAATTCTATCTCTTAGCTATACAGTTATCAAAATAGGAAAATATCGCTTTTTTGCATATGCGCTCGAGGATTAAATTTATTCTAATTCCAGTTCTAAAAGCGCTAGAAAGTTGGTTAATAGCTCATTTAAAAGGGATTTCATAGGCTTTTATTGGATATCAATCATGAAAAAACCAAATTTTTTAAAAATCTTTTTCTTAAATTTAAAAAAAAAGTTTATAAAAATCTTGGAGATAGTGTCTTTTAATTTCTTTAAAATGTATATATATTTATATATTTATATATATAAACAATCAACTACAAAAATGAACCCAAGATCTCAATAAACAACTTTCTAGAAGATATGAACTTCCTAGGAATGATTCTTAACACCGTTTAGGTAGCCGCAAAAGTGAAAAATTTCCCGAAAATTTTTTAGCTACCTAAGCGCTCCCTAAACGGTGTTAAGAATTGAAGTTTTTTTGATTTTATATGTTCACAATTTTTGTTCTTAATGACAAGAGCTACAACTTTGCCTCAGAGAGTATATTAAAATTCCAAACGGTTTGCAAAATATGAGCTTGAGTAAATGATCATTTTTTTGAAAAATGACATCGAGGCCCCACATCTTTGAGGGCCCATAAAAAAAACCTGGAGGACTTTGGGCAAAACTGGGAGACAGGGGTCTTTTTTTTGGTCTTTTATCACGTAGTGGTGTAGGTATATGGTTATTTTTTTCCGTGTTGCACTGTGTTATATTTGGATTCAGAGAGTCAAGGAATATAAATAACAAAAGTTTCAATAAAATCTGAAGTAGTCATTTTGAATGCCTTGTTGATTGACGTGGAATTACACATACGTAGTATAAGGTAAAAAAATATAGTAATCATGAAAGAAATCGAGGTCGGGATTTCGACGGATTTATACGTTGTGAGGTCTTCTGAATTCATTTCGGGTGTGTATGCCACTATTTTTGTGAAGTTTGTACAGGTCATACCGTTTGACATATAAAAATGAAATTTATTATGTGCCATTGGTATATGAAGATGAAGAGCTGTATAGTTTTTGGGAATAATCGGGAGGGGGCAAGGGGTAGTTTCCTTACCCCCAAATTTTATGAACGCTCTAAAGGTCATGCCGTATGATATATTAAAATTAAATGTGACTTTGGTATATGGAGATAAAGAGCTGTATAAATTTTGGGCATAATCGGGAAGGGGCAAGGGGTAGTTCACTTAACACCCCAAACCGAAAATAATTATTTTTATGAACTTATATTCTTTATGTAGTATATTTATTAAAATATCTGTTTCATTGGGTATGGTAAAGTTGAGTATGGGCCACCTCAGATTTTTTAATCAAAGTTTGTTTCATAATCACCATAAATGTAAAAATAAATTTTTCTTTTAGAAACTTATTAAAAACTAAAATCAGTTTCTGATTTATTTCAGATTTTCTTTATCCTTAAGATTCTAGGTCACCCTCAAACGTTTTGCAGAAATCTCCCGTTATCTATACATTTAATAAAATAGTAACTTATTTCCTGTCTGTCTGTCCTTCTTTATTTGTGTTCGCATCACGTAAAAACTACTGGAGGGATTTTAGCAAACATTTTGTTAGGAGGTACATTAGTATCCTGATTCCAATATAAGATAAAAAAATATAAAAATATATTATTTCCAAGAGAAAGTTGAGCAAAAGCAGTAAAGGAAGTACGCAGTTATTTTAGTAGTAAAGTAAATACATAAACCACAACTGAATCACTAAACACTAACAGATGGCGCTGTTCTATAAAGTAAATAGATAACCATAAGTGAAGCATAGTTTAAGGCGGCACTAAAAAAGTAAGGGTTCTGGTGTGGATTGCTTTCAAAGCAAAATCGAACAAAATATTGCAAGGACGCTAACGAAGAACGGACACAGCTATAACTACTCTTAGAACTAAGTTTAATAAAACATTAATTTTACATCTGAATTTATTATATTAACCTAATTATTGTAATTGATGAAAGTAGACTTTAATCAGTCTATAGTAAGCAATGTATCATTGTTGTGTTCATTCATAATTTTTAGTTTGTATTAAATGAAAAACTATCAAATGTACATATTTATCTCGGCGAATTTTTTGCCTATTTTTGGCGAATTCAGCAATTTTGTTTAAATTTATTTTTTGTGATTTATTAAAAATATTTTATATAGTTTATTTGACCTTTTTGTTAATATTAATTTAACTATTTTATTTAAGCTTTAGGTCTTTAAATAATTTTTATTTTTTCGATATTTCGCTACTCCTTTGTGTAGCATCATCAGGAAAAATTAACAAATTAACGTTATGAAAAATTACAATTAAAAAAGTATTGAAAAAATTTTCTTCAAAGTAACATATTTCAAAAAAAAAAAAAATTTATTAAAAATATTTTTAAATTCAAAAATAGTTATTGGCAAAAATTAAAAAAAAATCATTTTTACTGATTTTTGGCATTAGGTTTCGCAAAATAGATGTGTATATACATGTGTATTTTAAGCGTATTTTTTTTTTTTAAGACAACACAACCAGCGAAACTTTTTGCTTGTCTGCAGAAAACACCCAGAGTCTTTGGCAGGAATCGAACCCCCAACCTCCACAAAGATAGAATAGCGCGCTACCTATCAGCACTCGAGAAAGGTACATCCAATTGGGTTAGTTAAAAAAAAAATATCATTTAAATTCCTTTCAAGTCTTACTACACAGAAAAAATTGTTTGCACCAATTAAAGGTTTTAACTAGTTTTAAATTAAAGTTGAATTAATTTTTTAATTGATCCAAGTATATACATAAGTGATTAAAACAGAACACAAAAAAATCTCCTAATTAAACAAATAATTGAACCAATTAATTATTTAATTAAGTTTTAATCTGAAGCCAATAAAAACCCTTAATTGGAGAAAATATATTTTTTTCTGTGTAATATCATTTTTCATTTTCATTTTTCAATCTGATGTTCAGGAAGTTGTGGCAACACACAATTACTATTATGCAAAATTGAACAGTTTGGGTTTTTCTTGTAAAAACAAAGGCGCATTGAAAATTTTATAAATCAATAAATTTACGAATTAATACTTTTAAATTTCTGTCATGCAAATACTTTGTAAACATGAGGCCAAAGCCTTTAAAATTGTTTTGTGCTTTAGAAGCACAATTCATTGACAAAACCATACACTAAAAGGAACTTCAAATGGCATTAAAGCTTAAAAGTTTATTAAACTATTTGTTCTTTTTGCCTTTATGCTGATTGTGCCTGATTGTGCTGCGCAAAGAATGACCTTCAATATTTGCACATCCATCCATTCAATAACAGAAGTTGTTAATCTTTCCAAAATTTTAAATAAAGAATAATTTTTCTTTTTATATAATTTTTGATTTGATTTATGTCTCAAGTGTGTGTGTGTGTGTGTTACAAACATATATTTTTTTTTTTAATTTTATCATTGATATTCGGTACTTATTTTTAAGCCATAATATTTTGTAATTTGATATATTTTTAATATGTCCTGAGAGACTCACAAGCACATACAAATTAAAAAACAATTGTTGAGAACATTTTCTAGGTCTAATAAATTAAATTTTTAATCTCTTCTCATTCAACACACAATAAATTGATAAAAAAAAATATTGTTTAAATTGTAAACAGATTGTAAGTAAGAAAAAAAACAATCCAATTTAAATATCATACAGTTGCGAGCACAAAAATTCCGACACTGGTTTATTCGTCTTACTTATTCGTCTCTTTTTTGAAAACAATAGGGTTCCGTACCCAAGGGGTAAAAACTTAACCTTATTGTTTTCGCTACAATGACGGTCCATTCATCTGTCCATCTGTCAGCGCCTTTTATCTCTGGAACCGTAATAGTCTGATATAGCAACAAATACTAAAACTTATTGGGTGTTGCGAAAGTGACGTGTTAATTCCGTTTATGTGTTTATTTCTTGAGCTGTGGAGGCAACCACTTAAAATTTGCAGACAGTAATTAAAACTATGTTCGCTTTATTAACAAGTATACAAAATTAAATCTAAAAACTAAAGGTTTTTCCGATAGTGACGTGAATTGCCTATACGTATAAGGCCTAAGTTTTGAACGATAATAGATAGACTCTTGAAATTTTTACAGGAGGTGTATTACTATAGCCACTATAACAAATAGTCAAAATTAAAGGCTTTTCTGACAGTGCCGTGATTTTCACGAGTATAGCTTTTTTTGAATCTTAA
This sequence comes from Phasia obesa, assembly GCA_949628195.1. Classification (NCBI taxonomy): domain Eukaryota; kingdom Metazoa; phylum Arthropoda; class Insecta; order Diptera; family Tachinidae; genus Phasia; species Phasia obesa. Next base: position 80,062,849 of record OX451215.1, read on the forward strand.
TAGGTAGACTCTTGAAATTTGTACAGAAGATATGCATGCTGCCACGGCCGCTATAATAATTATTAAAAATAAAAGGGTGTTCCGATAGTGACAGGTCTTTCACGTATATTGCCTTATTTTTTGTAATCGTAATGGGTAGAATCTTGATATATTTATAGAAAAGGAATTGCCATGGCCGCTATAACAAATAATAAAATTAAAGGGTGTTGCGACAATGACATGATTTGGACGTATGTATATGGCTTTATTTAATAGTCAGACTCTTGAAATTTGAACCGCAATAGGTAGGCTTCTGATATTTTCATAGAAAGTTCTTATATTTGAACAGTAATAGGCTGACACTTAAAATTTACACAAATTATATTTTAAAATATCTACTGTAACAACAAGTAACAAAAATAAATTAAATAAAACTAAAAAGGTGTTTCCTAGTTGTCGCGAATTTGAGGAATTTGACCTTCTCTTCTAAACACACACACTAACGGCAGGCACTAGATATTTACACAGGGTATTAAGTACTTTGCTGTAGTATAAAAAATAATTAAAAAAAAGTGAAAAAATTGTAATGTAATTGTAAAAAATACGAAACCCTACGTGTGTGAGTCTGACTCGCACTTTAAACATTTATTTTAATTAACAAAGTTCTGTATTCTTCCGTACTTTTAGCGTACTCTGCCTTAGTATGGTGGCCGAAGAGCAAACAGGGGATGACCAGCATAATATTTGATAAGTTCTACCGCCTGATTAGTGTCTCTATTACTGGGGCCATAAAGACTTGCCTCACGTATGCACTGCACATAACAGTGCAAGTGGAAGCGTTCAGAAGCGCTTTCGGCTACTGCATATTTCTGAAAACATAGGGGACATTTACGCATACTTCTGCTCTTCATAAACGACCCTTGCCTTAGGGTTCTGATAACATTCAACTGATGTCCTTTTTTTTCGATATACTCCGTGGGGACAACCAGAATTGGTGGCAAGATATAGCGGAGCAGATTTGGTTTACTGACCGCTCCAATCAGGAAAAAGGTGACACAGAAACCAGTTTTCTTGGCCCAAAGTTTTAATGGGGCATTTCCATGGGTAAAAAAACCCAACGATCTTTGAGGGAGAGGTATACGCCATCTTTATTTGTGCCAGGAAATGTTTAAGCAAAAAGACAAAGAGTAAAAAAAATGTATCTGATGTCGAACAGAAAAGCTCTTTAGCGCAGCCTTAACCATGGCAGTAATCATGGATTGTGTGGCATCTCTAAATGAACTCGGTTCCCACAACAGTTTAATAATCAGAACCCTTTTTTGGCATATCCACTGGATACGCTAAGGAAAAACTGATTCCTGGGTCCAAACAGACTTCACACGTCAATGGAAAGCTCTGACAGGGCCCAGGCAAGCAAAACGTTTTATCATGTTATGTTGGTTTAGATGCCAAAAGCTACTATTACGCAATAAGAGAGACTACGGGATGGCTTATCAGTCATTGTGGTCTTCTTTACCATCAATATACACTAGAAAACATTGAAATCAAAATTGACAGGTACTGTCAGCTGCACGATGAGACTTCAGTACACTTACCTTGTGCGTGCCCTGCCTTATGGTTTCGTAGAACAACATTTCTAGGAAGCTCCTAATTGTCTACAGGGGATATAAGTGATCTCTCACCGTAAAAGATATTGGCTTTTGTAAAAACAGTACAAAAGATCCCTAGGGTCCTGGTACTTACGGCCTATTACTTTATAACAAACAAAAAATTGATTTCTGTAGGTGTTTGCCTCTCAGAAATAATCGATGACAGCATGAAATTAATTTTTTCTATTTTCCAAAAATAATAAAAGTTGTCTCAAGCCACTAAATTTTTTTTAAGACATTTTTAATTACCCTCGTATTATTGCATTTGTATTTTTTAATGTCATTTTCCAAATCGATTTTCATCATATATTAACATACGGTTTATCGAAACCTGATTTTCGCTTCGAAAAATTTAATTGAAATAAAATTACGATAATTGTGTCTTTCAACGATTTATGGGAAAATATAAAGCTGCTTATTAAAGTTTAAAGCAATAACTTTTTTAAGAGCTCCTCAATATGTCAAAACCATTGCGAAACATTAAACATTTTTATGACATTTTCAAATAAAATAAATAACAAACTTTTAATTTAATTAAACAAAAATATGTGGCCAAACACTTAAATATATCGTCGACAGAAATGCTCAACCTCGTAACAATCACGAGACAGAAAAAAATATTTTAATTTGATTATATTTTGTAGTAACATTCAATGGATTTTCTCTCACAAAATTCATAATTTTTATAAAATAAATTTCGTTATTATTATTGAGTATATAGATGATGCTGATAACCATCATAAACAATCAAAAAATCCATTTCGAAATGTATGTTAGTTACGTGCTTTTGCATTTCAATCGACGTTATATAGCCATAAATATTTTTCAAAAAAAAAAATGTTTAAAAAGAACAAAATAAATTATTATTTTATTAAATATTTAAATTAACTTTTTAATAATTAATTTTTATAATTTGGGGATTCATAAGGTGTGCTATCTGTCATATTGTCATAATATCCTAAAATATTACAATACCATAGAAATATCGCCGCCGTAAACAATCACCCCTATCGCGAATATTTATTCCCATGAAAAAAACTCCCAAAAATTCTATAGTGAATGATTTCTATCGTAAAATACAAGTAAATTGTTATTGGAATCATTTACGATAGACAAATGTGGGAGTTTTTTCATGGGAAAAATTATTCGCGATAGGGGTGAATGATTTTTTAATAATCTAAACATATAATAAAACTGTAACAGGACTATTTCTGTACATGAAATATTTTTTGAAAATTTTGTTGCTGTTGCAGATAGTAATCGTAATGGAAACAAAACAGTAAGTTTTAGAATTTTTGCCTGTCGGTCTCTCAGTGTTCGCATCACGGAAAAACTACTAAATGAATTTTAATAAAATTTTGTGAGGAGGTACCTTAATATCTCCGTTAAAATATAGGATACATTTTTCCGCAAAAATATCCCATTAACAAGAAAAAAAATAATGAAAATACGCAATTTTATCAATTTAAAGGTAGTGCCAACTTGACAGCTCCTTTTAAACACTATTTACACTACAATAATTTTAGCATTTTATTTAAATTGTAGAATTTTATCCAGATTAAATATCAAGTGTCTGCCTATAACGTTTAAAAGAGAAGGCGAAATTACTCAAATTCGCGACAATTCAGTTCTACAACCTGATTTGTGTCTCTATTACTGGGGCCATAAAGACTTGCCCCCCGTATGCACTGCACATAACAGTGCAAGTGGAAACGTTCAGAAGCGCTTTCGGCTACTGGATATTTCGTGGGCAAAATCCGGAAACATAGGGGACATTTAAGCATACTTCTGCTCTTCATAAACGACCCTTGCTTAGGGTTCTGATAACATTAAACTGACCCTCTTGTTAAACATTAATTTTGATGTCGTTTTTTCTAATATACTCCGTGGGGTATATTTTTAATAAATTTATTTTCGTTACTTGTTGTTAAAGTAGAGATTGTAAAATATAATATGTTGAAAATTTTAAATATCAGCCTATTACTGTTCAAATATAAATAAAATATTTAATTTTTTAATATTTTTGGATATAAATTTACACACTCCGTATAAATTCACATTTAAAAAATTAAAGTCATATTATCGAAAATTGAATCACTATCGGAACACGCTTTTAATTTTAGTAATTGTTGTTATAGCGGCGATGGTAATATACTTTCTATAAAAATATCAGGAGCCTACCTATTACGTGAAAAACAATGCACTAAAGCAACACCCTTTGAGTTTTAGTAATTGTCATAGCGGCCGTGGAAACACATCTTCTCTACAAATTTCAAGTCTACCTATTACGGTTCCAAAAATAAGGCGTTATACATGCAATACACGTCACTATGGGAAAACCTTTAATTTAATTATTTTTTATAGGGGTAATACATAATCTGTGACAATTTCAATTGGTTTAAAAATGAGGCCATATTCATGCAAATCACGTCACTGTAGGAATACCCTTTAATTTTTTACTATTTGGTATAGTGGCCATAGTAATACACCTTCCTGTACAAATTTTAAGAGTCTACCTATTGTCATTCAAAACTTAGGCAAATCACGTCACTATCGGAACACCCTTTAATTTTTAGGTTAATTTTTTATATAGCGAACCAAGTTTTAATTAAAGTTTGTAAATTTTTAATGTATGCCTCCTACAGTTTAAGAGATAAACACATACATGTGAATAACACGTCGCTATCGGAACACCCTATAAGTATTAGTATTTGTTGCTATAGTGGCAACAGTTATACATTTTCTGTGAACATTTACGATTACAGAGATAAAAGGCGCTGACAGACGGAAGGAGAGACATTGTAGCGATAACAATAGGGTTACTCTTTGGGTACAGAACCCTAAAAAGGCCTTATAATTTTTCAGAAGAAAGAATGAACAAATATGTATTTCGGCAGAATATCGCCTGTAATTGATTAAGGCGATTAAAGAACATTCAAGCGCTGTAGTTCAGCACAAAGGCATTGCAGCTAAAATACCTCTTACTTATACATAAAGCAAATAATAAAAATTATGGGGTGCCCCGGTAGGCTAGTGGGTAGTGTGTTAGTTTATCAGTCTGGGCGTTGTGGGTTCGATTCCCAACAAAGACTCTGGTTGTTTCAATACAAAGAGTGAAAGTCTTCGTTACAATGCTCGATAATTTCAGTTAGAATATAATTTGTAATTGTATTGTAACATTTAATAAATAAATAAAAATTATGAACAAAAATGAAGAATGCGGCAACTCGGGTAGTTCAAGACAGGGTTGGAGAACTATGAAATTAGAAATGTTTATTATCGTAGGGAAAACTAATAATATATTGATAAATTAAAAAAACTTTTGAATAAATTTTGTATTAAAATGTACCAAAAAAAGCATAAAGTGTACCAGTGGACACTAAGTCGATTGTACCAAATTTGTTACAATTGTATCACAAATCCCAACAGTGCCACTAACCAACTTTCAAAATTTGTCGACGAAAAAATTATATTTCCTGGAAAATGTTCTTGTTTATCTAAGCGTTTTCTATACGAAGACTAACTCACGTATGTGTTGTTTTTATATTAGGAAATAGTGTTTGTATAATTTTAACTAAAACAATTATTTATTTTATTTAGTTTTAAACAAATTAGTGCAATTTTAGCTCTGCTTGAGTAGATGTATTGAATGCTTTAATAGCGGCAGAAATAAATAATAATTTGTGTTCGAAAATTAATATTGCAATTTCTATTTTTATTTTGGCAATTAGAGTAAAATTGCTAGATATTTTAGTTATAAACATATGTAAAGGGTGATCCATTACGAGGTACTTTTTTCAATAGCATTTTTTTGACAGATCATGTGTGTGTCGTGTCATGCTGTCATGTTATTTTTGTTTAGTATTGTTTGGCATTTCATAATGGAAAGACTTAAGCCTGAAACGCTTCGCTCTATGGGCTCTTGAAAAATTCCAAGAAGATCCGACGTTTTCAAGGCAAATTTTGTTTAGCGATGAGGCCATTTCTGGGTCAATAGGTACGAAGAGCAACCTGAAGAGATTCAAGAGCTGCTACTTCATCAAAAAAAAAACAAAGGTTTGGTGGAATCATCGGTCCATATTTCTTTAAAAATGATGCCGGTGCGAACTTAACCGTCAATGGCGACCGTTAATGTGCCATGATAACCGACTATTTGATGCCTGAAATTGAAGCTCGTGATCTCGGCGACATTTGATTTCAGCAAGACTGCGCCACTTCCCACACATCGCATCAATCAATGGATTTATTGAGAGAACATTTCGGTGAGCACATAATTTCACGTTTTGGGCCGATCGATTGGCCACCAAGATCGTGTGATATCACACCGTTAGACGTAAAGTCTAAAGTTTATGCAAACAAACCCGCTTCGATTCAGGCCTTGGGAGGAAAACAATACGCGTGTCATTCGCCAGTTACCAGTCAAAATGCTTGAAAGAGTCATAGAAAATTGGACTCAACGGATAGACAATCTGTGACGTAGCAGCGGCCAACATTTGTTAGACATAATCTTCAAAAAATAAATGTCAAAGAATGTTCTTTCAACTGATAATAAACATTCTCCATTAAATTTGAATTTTCTTTGTTTTTTTCTTTAAAAAAGAAGGGAACCTCGAAATGGATCACCCCTTATATTCCATAATTCCAAAATTAATTGATTTGTTTTTTATTTACCTTCACATAATGTCTTTTTAAGGGCTTTAATTAATTTCGATTATAATTTCCTGCTAAAATAATTTATTTTAAAAAATTAACATTTTTCGCACGCCATCATTATCGCCATCGTTTCGGTTTTTATTAACTTCATTCTGTATTTGAGTTATTAATTTGCAAGAGTAACGTAACACTAAACAAACAGCATCTTCTAAGAAAAAGTGTCGATTGCTTTTACTTCTTTTAAATGGTTCTTGCGTAAACATTTATTTAAACTAAACAATTTTAGTGTTTTTTTGTTTAAGTATTTTTTCTTAATAGTTTTGATTTATTGTTCTCTTCTCGAACAAAAGTTTTGTTCGCACTTTTTCAAATGAGTTTTTTTTTATTGCAAAGCGGATGTTGCGGTTAACCTCAACCTTTGTTTTTCGGGAAAACAATTATAGAAAGGAAAAAGAGGGCAAACTTCTGTTATAAGTCTTTGTTATGTTTAGTTCTGTTTCTACTTATATTCGTTTAAAAGTGTTTCCATTACAAAAGGTGTGAAATGAATGAATAGATATATGAATGAATGAATGTTTCCTTTGATATTGAGATAAAAAGTTTTTGCTTTTGTAACAAAAGAAACATATACGTAAGTTATTTATTTATAAGAAATAGTGACAGAAACTTTATGTTAAATAAATATGTTCACTTAAATGTTACGTGGGGTTTATTGAGACTGATACAGTGTGGCGCAGAAGTGAGCCACATGTAACATGATATTAATAATCTATAAATATAATAAAACCGTAACTCATTTCTTACTGTCTGTCTGTGCTCGCATCACGTAAAAGCTACTGGATGGATTTTAACAACATTTTATGAGGAGGTACAATAGTAGCCATATTCCAATAAAGGGTAGTTTTTTCCACAAGAATATCTCATTTGCAAAAGAAAATGAAAAAAAAAGAAAAAGCAGCGAAAGTACGCCGATATATTTTACCAATTTAAAGGTACTGCCTAAGGCATATTTTATTTTTAAAAGCGGTATATTTTAAGCAATATTACGCAACAGATGGCGCTGTTTTAAAATAATGACAAAATATGAATTCTTATTGCTAAAAAGCCAATTGACTAAAATTTGTATTTGATTTAAACACTAATAATTTTTCGAATTTTCGAATTTTAAAATTTTTGTTTACTTATATAAAGTAAATACGTAAGAGTCTTAAAATTTGGTGTGGATTCTATCAAAGCAAAATAGAACAAAATATTGTCAGGACGCACACAACGTGTGTGGGCACAGCTAGTTATAAATAAATTTAAAAATATTTGAAAGAATAAATAACCTTTCCTAAGGAATTAAAAACAAAAATATAAATTCATAGCGGCGCGTGTTAAGGAGCTGAGCTGCGAGTTTGAGCGGCAAGTAGCTTATTACTGAGCGCTTGGTTGTTAAAATATCATTGTCAAGATTTTTTTGTTTAAAGCTTTAGCAAGAAAATCGTATTTATATTTTTAAAAAGTTAATTAAAATAAAGAAAAGATGGTCTTCATTCTATAAATGCAGCAAGTCAATATTAAGCAGCAATAAACCCTTTAAATACAACTCTGCTGATATTTGCAGAAAAAGCCAGATGAAAGAAATAACCAAGGAAAAACAATTTTTGCAGACACAGAGTTAAAACAACTCTGTGCTCCACAAAAACTTTTTTACACGTTGCTGATCAGAAACCAACGCAAATTGGAAGCAGTTTTATTGCTAAGCGGCGCCGCTCAAAATTGCTGTCCATTGTGTGGCCACTTTAATTTAATAGTATTTTATATATGAGCCCTTGATTATGAAAGTGGTATAACTCATAATTTTTTTGTTTCACGATATTAAGAGGTTTGCATTTTAAGGGATTAAAAAATATTTTTGTATTATGGAATAAAATATTTTGACAAATAAATAGTGCCAACAAATAAGTTTTTATTATGATTGGAAATTTATAACCATTTTTAAAAGGAAATGTAGTTTTGAAAGGTTGAAATGACTTATATCATTTTCAAAATTAACAAATCAATATTTTCGTATATTCTTGGCCTTCCTCTTTTAGGTGAAAGTTCTAACACTTTGAATTCGGAATTGTCATCCAAAGAAATTTTATAAAAAATCGTATATGGAGCATTTCTGAGAAATCTAACCTATTGTATTTTTAGCCAAGACACAGCTTCTCCATGGGTGTCTCTCTTTCTATTAGTCGTTGATTCTTCCAGTTGTTTCGTCGAAATTAAATCTTTCTGTTGTTTTACCAAAAATGGGTTTCTCTTTTTACATAATTCTATCATACTCCTTCGCCGTATTATGTCTAACTATAAATAGTGCATTTTTACATTAATAGCATTACCTGATCTTACCTGAACCGCTATCTGAAGACATGACAAAATTACTAATAATTATTTTGCCAAACTTTGAAGACAGACTGACTTATACCACTATTAAAATATACAGTAACTGTATTTTGTTTACCAACCAAAAAATAAACTCAATTTATCACATTAATTTTTATGGCATACTGCGAATTACTTCAGATTATGTTATTTTATTAGGATTTGATATGAAACTAAATCTTTAAAATTTTTGACTTGTACCACTTTCAAAATCAAGCGCTCATATATTACTGCTCAAAGCTCTGATACTCGCCGCTTTGCTGCTCATTGTATGACCACGGCCTAATAAATTAAGTTAACAGTTTATCTTGCATATCTTGAATTAGTATAGTTTAGATTTTTAATCCACCAGAAATTTTGCCATTGTAACTAACCTCCTCCCACAGATTGTTATGATTTTTGGAGTCCCTACGGACTTTGCCAGCCGAAATAATTTAAATAAATCCTATATTTTCCGGAATAAGTGGCTAGCTAATCACCGACTTCATACAACAAAGACATTCTTTGACTTCGTTTTCGCAATATGTTTGGGATCCTTAACATCCAAAAAAATATTTTTTTTTTATAGCTATCTGGCTTTTCGGCTGGAACTAGAGGCAAACTGGTTTATAATCTTTCTTTGTCTATTTACCTTCGATTCGTATAAGTGGGCCCACACCAAGTAAGGTTGACACATCCTTTAATCATAGATGTTCGGAGTCCGATCTTTACGAATTGAGTTACATTGACTAACTTCTTCATCTGATCGGTACACCTAATGAGCTTGGTCACATTTTATCCATTACCCCTCTTTGGGGTAGCATATGAATTCCACAAAGGATATCCATCTTACACGATTCAGTCTATTGTTATGTTGTCTTGTGTCAATTTCATTAATCGGTTGTTGTTCCAGTTAAGTAGATAGTTGGTGCTGTAACTGGTACTAGGATAATGGGAACGGAGTGTTATCTATCGTTGCCTAAAACCAACGCCATCTGTGAGTGTATTTGGTGTAGTTTTTTCTTAGGGGGTGGCGACTGCCTGAGAGCTTGGTCTCATATGACTTATATATGAGACCCGGTCTATGAAAAGGGAAAAGGTGGCTTAAGACTCAAAAACAAAATTTCGAAAAATTAGCTGTTAAAGATAAACAATGCAACAACAACAACAGAAAGTGGAAACATTTTTTTGAGTCATAAGCCACTTTTTCATAGGGCGGGGCACATATAAGCATTTTAATGTTTGCTAACGCTTTGTAAGGCCCATCTGTTAATATCGACAAAAAAGGCAGAAACTGCCTTTCTTTTGGGTTTTATTTAGCCCGACGTAAATACTCAGCAAAGCAAATGTTCTGATTTCGTCAAGAATTCGTAACGACTGTTCGAAAAAAAATTCCGATGTCAAAACCGAAATATTACCGAAATCGTAACGATATTTATATGAAAGGATTGACATGACTTCGCAACGAAATGTAGTTATGAAAACGTAACGATACGTATTTACGAAATCGTAACGAATGTAGGTACGAAATCGCATCGATATTTAGGTACGAAATCGCAACGATATGTTTTCTGTCAGTACCTTCGTATAAGCTAGAACATTGTTCTCTGAAAGATAAGTGAATTTAATGATTAGTTAATGATTTGGTATTCAAGGCAATACTTTACCGTAATCAATTCAATTTCAATTGTCCATCTTACATTTATATATTAAATTTTTTCGTATTTGCTATAATTTTTTTTGTATGTAATACAATTTTGCTTTTTATTTTCTTACATATTAGTCAAAGTTCTATATATATATTTTTTTATTTGTTCAGACATATAATGAATTCGTTACGACACGTCTGTTTTCACACAAGCTACTGAAATGTCTTAACGAATTCCTTACGACAAGTCTGACATCAGAAAAAATCAAAACATTTTGTTTGGTGGGTAGAGACACAAATGCTCACATGCCAATACCTATAATTTTATTCGATTTTCTATTCTTTTGAGGTGAGTACTGATCTGGATAAAAGTGATTATCGCTTTAAATAACTACAGCTACTAATCGCTGTTGACAGTGTCCTTGAAATATTTTGTTTGATTTTGCTTTGAAAGCAATTCAAACTTTACTTTATATAAAGGTTCTCATCCTTACTAAAATAAATGTCGCGTTAACGTATGCATATCGGTTAGTGCTTCAGTTATGGTTTATGTATTTACTTTATATTTATATAAAGGGTCTCATCCTTACTAAAATAACTGCGTACTTTCACTGCTTTTCCTCCACTTTCTCTTAGAAATAAGATATTTTTGCGGAAAAAAGTATCCTATATTGGAATCAGGATGCAAAGGTTAAAATCCATCCAGTAGTTTTTAGGTGATGCGAACACAGACAGACAGGAACTGCATTACTATTTTATTATATACAGATTTTATTATGTACAGATTTTATGATCATTATTCTTTACGTTTTTCCTATCTGAACAAAAGGGATAGAAAAGACACATACGTAGAAGAGTTAAAAGGTAGTGTTTAACAGAAATCTGTAAACTCATGCTATACCTTAACTGTAAGGGAACATGATGTAAACTTTCAAAACGCAGTAGCTGCATATTTTTTTTATCCTTCTGTCAGAACCCGTGATCGAAAAACTTTTTGGAATTGTGTTAGTTTTGAACCACACTGTTTAAATAAAAAAATCTGTACCAATTCATATAAGAAAACTATTTCTTAAGCAATATTAGAGACTCTAACGAAAATCTGAGCAAATCATTATAGTTTTAAATTCATAGTAAAGTTGATTTCAAAAAAAAAAAAAAAAAAAAAAAAGAATTTTATTTTTAAACTGACGCTAAACTCAAATACAAATAAAATGCTAAGTGTTACTTTAACTTGAAATAAAAATAAGCAACACATCTACTTTTTTAAATATTTACTTGCCAGCAATGCTGGGGAGTTATTAAAGATGGGCATCATGGGAATCCCCATTGCTGTCAGTGTTCAAAAGAAAACTCATTACGACATTTCCACACTTCCATAAAAAAAAAAAAACGGAGCACACATGGCACTATTTAACTTAAACACATCACGACAAAAGAGAAAAACAGATATCAACAATAAAAGACAAATAAATATTGTTCTGTTAAAGTATAAATATTTTTTTTATTTTTTCGCATAAATTGTCAGTCCGTCTATTAAGTGTTCAGTGAGAAGAAATTGATACACTTTAAGTGTCATCAAGCATTTAATTTGTGATTATGACATGCTGTTAATGAATACGAGTGAGTAGGATGTTTATGTACTAAGATCCAGTGTTTAAAAAGCTACATTATTTCAGCAGAAATAAAAACACAAAAGCTAATTTAAGCTTAAACTAAAACAAAAGTGAGTTTTTATAGATCACTAGTCAAAGTCTTAAGATTGCCATTGAGAAAATGAAAGTACGGTTTCAATAAAGCTACGTAGTAGCTGTCGCAAACAGTTAGTAATAGCCACGTAACCAAAGCCTTATAGTCGCGTAGCCACCTAAATGACATTCAAATATTAAGGCAATATAAGTTTAAAAGCTTGAAATATTCTCCGGAAATTGTCTTATAAAAAAATATTAAGAAACAACTGAATATTAACATGTAGACATAAAACTAGCTTGTCGGACGAATAAAAGTGAATAAACTAATTGTGACCACTGGCAGATCAACTAGCTGAGTAATTTCCCTTTACACGCAAATTGGGTAAAAGGCTATCGTCAGAATAGGTATAAAAACAAATTTCCCTTGCAATTCAATGAGTAAAAATATGGTGCATTTGCACAGCAGTTAACAATGTAAAAATAAGCCAATAAAGAGAGAATGAAAAGGCAACAAGAGAAGCGATTTGTGCAAACGACATATTTTTTTATTGCTATGTAGGGTACGAAAATTAGTGTTGTTAACTACCTAAAAACCAATAGAAACTATTTAAAGTATCACAAATACGAGTAAAACATTTTACGCAGGCGTAGGGTTCTATTGGAGACCGACTCTTACTAAGCCAATTTATTAATGAAGCTATCTATCACTTTAGATAAATGCATTATAATAAAAAAGCTTGGCTTTAAAAGTTAAAATCCCTAGAATTTATATTTTCATATTTTTCCGAACAAATTGATTATAATTAACTTAAGCCGCATTTTAGTTAATTTTTTTTTCTTAAAAATAAAACTAATTTTGCTTTAATTTAAAACAAACAAGTTATTAGAAATTAGGCACAGGGTGAATATAGCCGCTGCTCGCTTTATTAGCATTCTTTGTGTCATACTACTTAAGGTCACGATTCACTATCCTACACAATCGTACGATTTTTTCTACAATCGTACAAAAAAAAAAACTGACAGAATTCTGTCCTTTACAAAAAATATTTTAAAATGGCGTTGTAGGTGTCACACCAGTGTTGGGATTTGTGGTACAATCGGCGCATCAGTGGTACACTTCATGCATTTTTGGTACAATTTCAAATAAAATTTATTCAATAAATTTTTTTATTTAATAATTTTATTTTAACGTTTTATACCATATTTCCACTACAGTCTTTATTCGTAATTCGCTTTCACATTCAACCTCCAATTAATTGATAACCTTTTTACATGTAAGTAATAGGTAATTTAGTTGCAAGGAATTTTTGTGGAACTGCATCGTTTGAACGTTTTTGCATCGCCTGAATTATTAATTCCGGCAGTATTCGGCTGATATATTTATCCATTCCTTCTAGTGAGAAATCTCAAGGTCTTCTTTTTAGTAATTGGATGACTCTTTAATTATTCTTCCAAATAACTCCTGGCATACACTATCGGATTAAGATCAGGTGACTGCTGGAGTTTCAAGCACTTGGTGGAACATAAAGTATATAAAAGTTTTGATTTGTCCTGTTTTAATATCGAGCTGCTAATGCCAAATTTTGGTACAATTGAGCTGATTTGGTACAATTTTATCATTGGGGCGGTACAATTAAAACGCTGCCAGATCCCAACACTGTGTGAGAAGATTTTGCAAAATCACATGGCATGGAGAAAAGTACTCATTTTTATGATTTTTTCAAAGTATTATTAAATTGTTCAGATTTGTCGAAAAGCCTGTCACACACATATTTTTAATACAGTAGCCCTTGTTCCTTTTCTAACAAACTAGTATTTTTTCTTGTTTTTAGCAACAAAATAGAAATTTGCTTTACACTGCTTTTTGTAAAGTAGTTTCTTTTGTTTAAAATAGAAAAGTAAGAGCCGGAATAAAAATTGTGTGCTATTCTTTATAAGAAGCTGCTGATTTTTGCTGCTAGCTATTGAAAGGAAAGGTAAAAATAAAATGAATGCTAATTTAGTTAGTGAATTGCGGTAGCAAAAATAATAGCCAACATAAAATAATTTTCAAACACTGCTTTTAAACACTGCAAAGATTAAAGGCATTCAACTATTTCTTGGCTTTGCATTATAACACATTTTGCGATCAGAGGGTCATAACGTTTATTTTTATATGGTCAGCGTAAGAGTCAAATAAAAATTTAAATCATTATTTTAATTGTTTTCTTGCGAATAAAATAACTTGAAATTGAAGATTTCTTGGAAATTTCTGATTTTTGTTTGCAGTAATCGTATAAATGAAATATATAATTTTTTATATCTTGGCTTTCGGTTTTGATCTAAATTTTATTAAAATGTTGTTCGATATCAAATTAAAATACACTTTAGGTTTGGTTTTCATTGTTTAACAATTTTTTATAGAAATTACTGCAGTATTATTTTTAAAAAGTAGCCATTTTAAAGATTTATTTCAATATAGTCAAGTTGTGCGACAAAATGCCAAAATATAAAATCCAGGGATATTAACTTTTAAAGCCGAGCTTTTTTATTTGATGAAATGGTTCTGTTGCTAGAAGGTGATAGGCTCAAGTTCAACCGAAGGGTTCTGTGCCACCGTAAAATATTTTATTTGTGGTACTGTTCTTTTTTTTCAACTTTTCCTACTGATTTTTAATTGGTTAACAACACTTATTTTGGTATCTACATAAGGTTTAAAGTGAAAAAGGGGGAAAGCACAACATAAATACGGAGAGAGAAAAACCAACAATATACTGTTTGCATACACCGGCCAGGCCACTTTATCTCTTATCGACTTTTTAATCTCTTGTTTATATTTGCACATTTTTACATTGTTAACTGCTGTGCAAATGCATCATATTTTTACTCATTAAATTGCGTGGAAAAATTTATTTTTGTACATACTTTTTGTAGTTTTTTTTATATAATTAATCAGCCATTTGAGTTGCCAGTGGCCACAATTAAGTTGTTCATTTTAAGTCGTTCGTCCAAAGATATCCGTAGTAACTGCAATAACTGGACGCCCTGAACGAGGTTCAATTCAATTACCTCATTCCATATAGTTTTAAGCGCTAGTACAGATGTGATAAGAACTTGGTCTTACTTATGTTTTTACATTCTAAGAGGAAATCTCTCTCCACACTTTTAAAAATAGCAAAATTTGTCACAAACGATCGAATTTCCCTAAAATTTGCAAGTCGCATTTTTTATGAAACCTAATTTGTTTCAAATTCTTATTGCTCGTATTTTCAAACACACATTGTTAAAAAATTATTTATTTATCTAATGTTACAATGCATAGTAACGAAGACCTACAATCGTTGTAGAGAAACACCCAGAGTCGTTGGTGGAAATCGAACTCACAACCCCCAGACTGATAGACTAGACTGCCGGGGTGCCCTAAATTATTTATTTTTGTTTGGGCTTCAAGTGTTAAAAGTGTTTAATTTTATTTAAACTGTTTTATTGCATGCTTTAAAACAGTTTATATAAAAATATAAAATAATTTAGGGACGCCATGGTCACTTAAGAAGATAAATAAATAGTAGAATTCTAACGCCGTCAGAAGAACATTTACCGCCTTGGTTCTTTGCTTTAACTTTTATGCGCCTGAAATGCAAACAATTTGTTGATATTATTTTCTTTAGAAAAAACTATTTTTACTAATAATTTTCTTTGTTTTTTTGCTTCAACATATGTGTAAGTGTTTGCTATAACTTAAATGTCACACTCATGCAACATGCGAGGGCTATTTGATAATTACACGAGTTTTTGTATTTTCAGCGCAATGACTTTTAATGCAAACTGTTCCCATTAACTGTTATCTTTTAGGCGGATTTTACAGCCATTGGGAGCAGGCAGCTTCGACAATTTTGGAAATGGAAAAATGTGAATTTTGAATTAAAGCAACACTAACACCAAAGAAACCTTAACAAATACTATGGTAACTCTGCACCATCAATTAAATTTCAAAGCACAAATGACACTGACACAAAACGTTCAGATCCCCCAAAGGGGTCGTCTCGTTAGAAATAGACAATAAAATAATTGAAATTAAAAAATTGGAAAATGAAAGGACGTGAGTGAGATGGCATGTAGGCACTTCAACGTAAAAGCTCATCGTGCTGTGGCGTGCCCACTCTTGTTGTCACTGTAACAAAAATCCATGAATTGGTCAACGAATTACCGTCTCCATCAATTACAATCTTCAGATTTAGCTTTTAGTGACTATTTAGTGACTAAAGAAATGGACATGGGGTTGTAAGGGATTTGGGTGAAACGAAGAGGTAATCAATTAAACAAAGGCCTTGATAAATTTCATCATATGGTGGACGAAAAAACTTGACTTAAAAAACTAACTTAAAAGACAATGTTGAGTAATATAAACTATCTTTTATTTAAAAGTTCACGGAATTATCAAATTGCCCTCGTATTTACTGGAGGGACTTAATGTTTTTTCGAGTTGTTTATATGTATCTGTCAGTCGAATTACTGGAAAAGTGTTTTCCCCTTTGCTATGCATTCTACTTTCCTCTTCATTAATATTTCAACACTGCCTGAGTTTTTCATTTGCTACAGATGTTTCTTTGAATTATTAAATAATTTTTCTTACTTCCATACCATTCCACTGATATTCTATTACATTGTAACGGAAGTATATTTTGTAAATATTTTTTTATTTTCTTATTAAGAAGCTCTCATATGATTTGTCATCATTCTTAAGTGAACTTAAAGGTCTGCAATTAATAATACTCTTCATCTGTATACTTTTGTAATTATTTAATAAGTTAGCCATACCCGGTGTGTTTTGATACGATTGGATCACGGAAAAGGGTTAACAATCGATCCAAAGTCTTTCACACAGGAGGACAGACGGTCACTACGAGCTTTATACTTTATACACAAAAAAAAACTGACGTGTACATGGAAATCGCCGATACACGTGTATTTTTATTTTTTCTCCCCTTTCCGAAAAGGTGTATTTGGTTCATGGGACAGAACAAAAGTAATTTTTGCGACGCGGTGTAATCATTGGCTCGCTTCTACCAATTGGCAGGAAGATCAGAAATGATATAATCTGGGTACCTTAAATTGGTGATAGGTTATGGAAATTTCAAGTTCCATCTGGCCAAGATGAAAACCGAGGTATGACGATACTAGCAGATTGTGACAAAAAAAGGATTATCAGACTATCAGCACATATTGTGTGTAAATATCCAGCACACTGGCAATACTCTAGGCTTTTGCCACAGGCAAACACATATTAAATAATATTAGCAATTACATAAAAAAATTTAGCAATTACGACATACTTTGTGATGAAAAAAAGGTCGAGATTTATCAGTCGTTAGCCTGAAAATCCCTGCAGTTCAGAGTAAAATTCTAGTGTCAGACAGGGTTGTCAGATAAGGTGATTTCTCGCCAAACGTGGCGATTTCCAAACTTATTTGGCGACCTAATTTTTTATTTGGCGTTATAGCGACTTTTTGGCGATTTTTAAAATAGTTGGTGATTTTTCATAGACTTTTGGTCAACTTTTGTAACTAAATTAAAGAATGTCAAAATTGATGATGAAGATATTGAAGCTATAAGAGTGGATTGTTTTTCATATTTTAGGATGATTTATTACCACTTGGTAATAATTTGAAAGATTATTTTAACGATGATATCTCTACTAATTTATATGTTTTGTAGTTGATGCGCTGATAATTTCAATGAATTTTTTACTTTAAAAGCTAGTAATTCCCCTATAGAAAAGGAGCTTTCAACTCTATGGCGAAATAGATTTTCTGGATAATATAAATTATATGAATTCAAACAGGGCAAATTAAACTTCATCTGTTGATCAGTAGTAGTGTTGAATAAATTTAGTTCTGACAAATACTTTGAGGATGGGTATGTTCAGTATGTACTTTTCTTGTGTTCACTAATCATTTTGGTTGTACATAAAAAACAAAATATATTTTGGCTATTTTTTCTTCTATTTTTGGCGAATTTTAGCTATTTCGAACATTTTTTTCTTTTTGATTTATTAAAAAAAATTATTCAAAATTAATTTAAAAAAAATAATAGACAAATTTTAACAAAAAATATTTTGGCGATTTTTCAAGTCTATTTTGCCGAAATAGGTGAAAAAATCTGACAACCCTGGTGTCAGCATGAGACTTAATGAAAAAAAGTAGTCGTAAATTAACAATAGGTTACGCGAAATCATTGAGCAACAAAGGTGGTCAAAATAGGACCAATAATATAGTGGTCTGCTTTGGTTTCCACCCTATAAAATTATAAATACCCACTAGCTAGTTATAGAAAGATCGGCCAACTAGTGTAGGTTTAGCTTTTCGATAAACAAATATATTTTGTACTTTACATAAACATACATATGTATATACAGATATATTCAACATTATAAAAATTCTAACGTCATCTATGATTTTTTGTTATTTTATATTATTTCCACTGTAAACACGTGCGTGCATGCCACTTTTTCGTTGCAGTTTTTTTTTATAAAAAATCTTATTTATTTTTGTTTTTCTGTTAATGCTCAATAATTCCATTTAAATAATTTAAATGTTATTTGCTGTTAATGCTTCTTTCGTGCTTTGATTTTATAATGAAGAGCAAACAAACACATTTTTCTAGGGGAGATTTTATGTCTTAAATGTTTTGACATCATTGGCCATTTTAATTTGTGTTAAAAAATATAAAAACGACAATAAACATTTAAAAAAAAAGTTCACGTTCACGTTTTATTGAGAAAAAATTTCTAGGAAAAAAGTGTGAGTGAAAATTTTCAAAGTAAGAAAATATAATTAATTTTACCAAAAT
Organism: Phasia obesa; assembly: GCA_949628195.1. NCBI lineage: Eukaryota > Metazoa > Arthropoda > Insecta > Diptera > Tachinidae > Phasia > Phasia obesa. The sequence goes on from OX451215.1 coordinate 80,081,685, forward strand.
ATTTGAAACGTTACAGATGACAGATCAAAGATTTTAAAGAAAAAGTATTGGGTAGAATAATTTAATAAAATGTAATTTTTTTAGGGTTGCATAGCCAAAGGGTAAAAAAAGTCTATATGGCAGAGCCCTCTATCTCTGGAACGGTAAAAACTATACTCTTGAAATTTTTACGAAACTTGTAGTACTATAACACAGTGCAACACGGAAAAAAATAACCATATACGGACACCACTACGTGATAAAAGACCAAAAAAAAGACCCCTGTCTCCCAGTTTTGCCCAAAGTCCTCCAGGTTTTTTTTATGGGCCCTCAAAGATGTGGGGCCTCGATGTCATTTTTGCAAAAAAATGATCATTTACTCAAGCTCATATTTGACAAACCGTTTGAAATTTTGATATACTCTCTGAGGCAAAGTTGTAGCTCTTGTCATAAAGAACATTGTTAACATATAAAATCAAAAAAACTTCATCTTCAAGGTCAAAATCGCAAAAAACTTTAAAAAATTCAATTTTTTTTTTATTTTTTTTCAACTGTTCAGGTCCATAGGTAGCAAACCGTTCAAAATTCAAGGAAACAATCAACTACAAAAATGAACCTAAGATCTCAATAAACAACTTTCTAGAACATATGAACTTCCTAGGAATGATTCTTAACACCGTTTAGGTAGCGCTTAGGTAGCCGCAAAAGTGAAAAATTTCCCGAAATTTTTTTAATTTCATTTGTTTTTTCTTTACTTCAACATTGAGATACTATAAAGCCTTCTCCCGTAAGTGAGTATTTTGCCAATGCTACAAACAAATATAGGGTGTTCCAATAGTGATGACATTTTCACGTAATAGGTAGAATCTTGAAATTTGCATAAAGTTATTAACACTATGTTCGGTATATTAAAAAGTGTTAAAAAAATTAAAATTAAAATTAAAGGGTGTCCCCATAGTGACCTGACTTCAGACATGTAGCCTTATTTTTGAACTGTAATAGGCAGACAGAGTAAGTTGTACAATATCTACTATAGCAGCAAGTAACAAAAATAAAATTATTTAAAAAAATATCAACATATCGTAAGCTAAAATGCAAAAAGGAGTAACTAACAAAAAATTTAAAATCGAGTTTTTGATTGCCATTAATCTATATGTCTTGACAAAATTTTACACTTCTGCGTTCAAAAATGTTGTTTTTTTTAACAAAAACCAAGGGGATGTATAGTATAGTTTTCATTTTACAAAGTTTTTCGATTCTCCATGTAAAATAATATTTTTTTTTAGTTACGCCTTTTTGTATTTTAGCTAACGATATGCTCAATAAATTTTTGTTTCTTAAAATCAATGGGATAAACATCGACAACTTTTGGTTCCAACAGGATAGAATGGTGCTACATGTAACACATCTTACTAAACCATTTAATTATTAAAACTTTATTTTCACGAAATGGACCTGTTTTTGGGCCTCCAAGATCGTAGGATTTGCCTTTTCTTGATTATTTTCTTTAAGGGAATGTTAAATCAAATCATTTGAAGATCAACATAACTCATGCATTTAATGAAATAACACAAGATCTTCTTGAAAAAGTGGTCAAAAAATAGACTGACAGGAAGCGCTATGTAACAGTTTGTCATGGTAATCAATAATCAGATATCATTTTTAAAACATATATCATTATACCAAAAATGGCCAAAAATGGAATACACCTTCCATGTATGGGCCGGTGCCTCTGTTTTGGAGTTACAGGACGGCGTGCAGGAAAGGGCGAAGAAGCTTAAAGCTGACAGTAGGGTATACAACTCTATTGAATGTGGATTGCGTTTCGCGTTTTTATCGTTACTACAATGGAATGTGCTCGTGTCCGCTTTTGGGTACAACACTTTTTTCTTTAAGAGCTCATCCATATGTGAGAAAATTCGCTTTTTAGTTGAACTGTTGGTATGTGGAATCATCTTCATTTTAACGTGCTAAAATTGAAATCGAATGTCTACAAAAAACGCTACGCCCTCTATCCTAATTACCTAGTTTGGACACAATGCATTGCAGGAGTAGGGTTCATTTCCTATAAATAAATGCCATCGATTTTCCTTCCAAGGAAAGCATTTATTTCAATAAATTCATAATTTGTTTGTTATTTTATCTTTACATATTATAAAATAGTAACTCATTTCCTGTCTGTCTGTCTTTCTTTTTTTGTGTTCGCATCACGCAAAAACTACTAGATGGATTTTAACAAAATTTTGTGAGGAGGTACCTTGGTATCCTTTTTCCAATATAGGATCCTTTTTGTCGCAAAAATATTTCATTTCCTAGAGAAAGTGTAGAAAAATCAGTGAAAGTACATCGATTTTTCTTATCGATTTAAAGGTACTGCATACTTTAAGGCATCTTTTATTTTTGAAAGCGGTATATTTTAACCCAGGTTACGCAACAGATGACACTGTTTTAAAATTATCATAATATTAATTGAAAGCGGGATATTTTAAACACGGTTGCACAACAGATGGCGCTGTTTTAAAATGATGACAAAATATGAACTACTTGCTGCCAAACAGGCAATTGAATAGAATTTGTATTTTTACTTTGTGGAATTACATTGTTATTAAAATATTTTAAATACCTTCATATATAAGCTCTATAGCTTTACAATAATTTTTAGAATTTTAAAATTTTTAGAATATAAAAATTTTAGAATTTTATCCAGAGATGGGTACCTTTATATAAAGTAAATACATAAGAGTTTGGTGTGGATTACTTCGAATCGAACAAAAAAATTTCAGTATGTACACAATGTGTTTGGGCTCAGCTAGTTTCATAATAAAGTTCGGAGGCTGTTATATCAACACCGAAGCTTCATCTTTGGGGGATATTATCATCATAAAGTTGTTAACGATTTATTTTGACATGTACAATTTTACCTCATTTTATAAAATTTCTAGCTTTGTGTCAGAATTAAAACGGGCTAATTAATACTCTTTAAATATTGTTCAAGGCGAATTCATTTCACTAGGTGGCAGCTCAGCTTTACTTTGTTTGTGGCAGGTAGCTGTCAAAAGTTATTTTTTTTAACTTGAAAAAACAAATAAAATTGTAATTTCATTTCAAGACTCAAAATAAATAACAAAATTCTACATATTTTAATTAGAGTTTTTGTAATTTAACATTTAAAATTATAATTACATGTAATGGTGTAATTGAAAATATCCAAATACAAGTAATTGTAAGAAATATATTACAATTACATCTATTTTTAATTGACTTTAGTCCCTGATTTCAATTACAATTACTTATAATGTATAATTGGAAATATCCAATGCGTAATTGGGAATATCCAATTAGTAGTTGGGAATATCCAATGTGTAAATGGGAATATTCCATTACACATTACGTGTAATTAAAATGTAATTGAAACCGCGATGTCTGGTAATTCTACAGTTTCATTACCATTTTTAAAAACAATTTTAATCCAAAGAATTCAGTATCCAATTGGTAACTGGGAATATCTAATTACACATTACGTGTAATTAAAATGTAATTGAAACCTCCACGTCTGGTAATTCTACAGATTGTAATGAATTCTTAAAGATTGTAATGAAATCTATAAAAATATTTTTAATGGGGAAAAAAAATCAGTAGCATTAAATGGAAGTTAAAATGTTTGTGATTACAATTACTTCTAATAATGCCTATGAAAATTCAATGCTAATGAAAAAATACCATGTATGAATTAAACATTTGTTTAATCTATTTATAGTTATAAATTATTTCATGAGCAAAACGGAAATTTAGAAAAAAAATATTTTTTTGGGCAAAAGTAAAATAATAATCTTTAAAATCTTGGGTTACGACGTTCCAGTGAAGGTCAAATTGTTCCAAAAGCTTACTAATAAAAGATTTTAATGTTTTTCTTTGATTCTGTATTTGTTTATGCAAATTTTAACCAAAAAATGTTCTTAAAATATGCACATATTTTTTCTTTTTATAAATTTTTCTGCTAAAATTAAGAACAATTTGTGTGTTTATTATTTTGTTTGTTTTTATTTATTTTTTTTTTTTTCTTTTCCTGCCGGATTTATAGCATTCAAATGATTGATTAATGCTGTGAATATAATTTTAAATGTAAAATGCAAAAAAAAAACTTCAAATACATTCTATAATTTTCTATAGATCTTCCAAAAAAAAGGAACAAATCAAATAGTATTGTTTAGCGTCAAGCTTATTGAAAAGTAGTAATTTAAGAAAAAATAAAATTTATGAAATGTTCAAGATTTTAAGCAATAAAATAAGGAATAGTATTTTAAATAGTCCACTAAAAATAAATATAATTTCATGTTTGGATTAATTTTTCATGCATTAAAAATCTACATACTAGTAGCTAATATATACATCATTATCAGACCTGGGAATGTCAATTATACAGAGTAATTAATTACACATTATAATTGAATTTTTTAATTATCCAATTTTATCGAAATTTAAAAAAAAAATTATCGAAAATTTTATGTAAAAATTGTATCGAAAATTTTTTGAATAAATTTATGGAACATTTTTAGTAATTTGTATTTTGAAAATTCAATTACAATTACCTGCAATCGAAAAATGTAAGCCTTCCGAAAGTATGTAATTAAAAAATAGGTAAAAATTATTGCATTACCAAAATTATATTTAAATATCATTTTAATAAATAAAATAAATTAATTACATATTGAAATTAATTGTATATTATTTTGTATTTTTTTAAGTGAAGTAACACTCAGGCAATTAATTATGCCTACCAATTAACTGTGCTACTTTCCTTGGGAAAGGGGTAGAGTAGAGTTAAGGCAGTTAGTGAAATTTTTCCATTACAATTACTTATATTTTAGCACCTGATTTCAACTACGATTACTACATTACTACGAACTACAATGCCCAACACGTCGTGTGCGTCCTGTCCAGACAATATTTTGTTCGACTTTGCTTTTGAAAGTAATATACACCAAATTTTAAGACTCTTAGGCCTATTATTATAACTTGCCAATAGCTAAAGTTAGGATATTTTTAGAGCGATAAGTAGTTTTTCGTTATAATAACGTTAATATAACTTGTCCTTAAAGTACTTCACTTTAGCTATTGCCAAGTTATATTAATGGGCTTTACTTTTATAGTGCTTCAGATATGGATTACGTATTTATTTTATATAAAGATACCCATCCCCATCCCTGGGTAATTACTCAGGAACATATGGGTGGTTAAATTTTAAGGGCCGATATTGAATGTGAACCACACCCAAACGTGAAGTTTTTTTCTGCATTAAATTTGACATTTCTCAATTTCAGAGTGACTCAATTTGAACCATGGAAATATACACAATCGAGCGTTGTTGTGTGAAAGATACACAATCGAACAACGCTCAATTGTGTATCTTTTGCGCGACAAATTCAATGGCGGTGTTATCTCACGTGGTGGCGATGTCAATTGGCCGCCAAGATCATGTGATTTGACACCATTGGACTTTTTTCTTTGGGGAAAGAAAATGTGTACATCGATAAGCCAACAACAATTTAAGAGCTAAAGGATTGTGGAACAAGATTAACGTGAGTACCTGCCTACTCGGCCTAACCTCACGGTGGTCTTACCACCGAGTGAAACTTAGGCCCCCATTGTATAGTATAACACCAATCGCTTTTTGTGTGTGATACAATGAGTAGCAATTTATATAATAGGGCAAGCCTTTCAAGGCAAGCCTAGATCCACATTATAACCTCTTGCTTAGGGGTTTGGAGACTATCCAAACCCCGTCTGTTGAGAGTGCAACAGCACACCTTGCACCTTACCTACATAAATCGATCTTAAACCACAACCACCACGTGTACCCCCGAAGGGGACCTCACCAATAACCGGTCACAGAGAGGATAGGCTCTCTGTGGGGCCACCGATTCCCGTGGTACCAGTCCCTTGGGCACTAGTCGGGCCTCGAAGAGGACCCGCAATGTTTATCGCAGACCTTTTCTTCCAGATTTCGGCTCTAGGAACCCTAGCGTCTGGTGCCCCTATTTTCCCCGAGTGAACCGAGTCAAAGCATTTGCCATATTCCTGCAGTGACAATTGGAACCCCCGGGGGTAAAGAGCTAAAGGAGGAGATAATTCGGCACATTAACGGCATAGAACCTCAATTATTCCTTAGTGGTATCGGAGCATAGCATAGAGTTGTGCCGCCGAGGTCGCGGCGGCCATTTGGCCGATATTTTGTTCCATACATAATTGAACCATACCAATATTATCAAAGTAAAAAGAAATGACAATAATTTCCTAAATAATTTGTGTGATAATCAACATCGGCCCTTAAAATTTAACTACCCGATATAAAGAATTCTAAAATTTATTTATAATTTTAAAATTATTGTAGAGTTCTGTAAATAATGAATAAATTAATTATTAAGGCTTAAGTTCTTAATTATAAAGAGATAAAGAAAAAATTAGACACCAGCAGAGTGGAATGCATTTTCTAGACAGCTACGTCCGTCATCAGCACTCTTCGTGTCTATCTACTAGGTAGTTTCAATTGTTATTAATTTTCTATTTAAACAAACTTATCAAAGAAATAGGATATGAGATATTTTAATTTGTATATTATATTTCATAGGTGATAGAACTTTTTGAAATTGTTTTACACTTTTAAACACTATTTCTTTTTATATTATACTACCAATTAAGAACTTAAGCCTAAATAATTAATTTATTCATTTAAAAATAGTTCAAATAAAATTCATATAAAGTTATGTAAATAATTCTTCAAATTTCCCGCTGACAAAAATTAAAGGTGCTGCCAAGTTTGCAGTAGTTTTGAATCGGTAAAATTTCGTAGTTTTACTTTTACTTTTCTCTATTTTCTTCTGGAAATAAGATATTTTTAAGGAAAAAGGTATCCTATATTTGAACCGAGATACTAATGTACCTTTTCATAAAATTTTATTACAATTCATCCAATAGTTTTTACTTGATGCGCGAACACACACAGACAGACAGTAAAAATTTTAAAAATTAATGTGTTGTATTCCATTTCGGTAACTAACTGCACCAGCAACAAAATTTTCAATAAATTTTTCATGTAAAGAAATGGCCCTGTTACAGTTTTATTATATGTATAGATATTCAAATAATGATCAATTGAAACTCCCAGGTCTGATAACTATACATTCTAATCAAGGGTTGCCTGAAGCAACAACAAATATAAGGTGGTAAATATTAAAGAAAAAAAAACAAACCGAAAACAAGCTTGTCGTTTAACAGCGAAAAAATCATTGCAGGAAAAAATTCATTATTCAACATTAAGTGGAGATAATTTTGTAAGTCACTGTAAAAAAATGAAATTAGGAATAAAAAAAAAAAACACTTTTGTTGCGAAGCTCCTAGCTTGTAAGCAGAAAACAGCCAGAGTGTCTGTCGAGAATCGAACTAGCAGCCTCCAGACACAGATAGACTAGACTATGGAGGCACTCATGCCACAGACATGATACTTTTTCTACCCGTATTACTTTCCTGTTACGGTATTTATAACTGACTCTCTAGACTCTGTGATTAAATCTTTGGAATTCTTTTCAACCACTCATCATGCATTTATGGAGGTAAATCAATGGAATTTATCCACATTTACGAGGAAATGGTCACAAAAAATTTCTATAAAAGAGAACGCTTGTGTCAACCAAACCGTAAAGGTGATTTATGTAAAGTGCTATTTCAAAGATAACGCTCTCCTGAGTATTTTATGATTAAATAAAAATATAATATAATCTAAAAATAAAAATGGATTCTATTAAATTTAATTTTTGGCCATGAAGGCTTCCTTGTATATAAAATTGAAATAAATAAATAAATAATTTAAATATTACTTAAATTTGGGGACACCCTTTGTAATGAGAATAAAAACCTGAAATTTTTTATATTATTTGTTATTTTGTTAAATATGCTAGAAAATTTTAGTTGCATAGAATATTGCTCGCCAGTGTAATTTGACCTTCGATCTCATGCTGTGGTCAAAGGGTGAACCTTAAAACAACAATGCCACACACTCGCATAAGTAAATTTTTTTACTATTGAACTGCATGTGCATCATAAATTATAGTTTTTTTTTCATTATTATTATCTACGGGTACTTCATTTTATATACATTTCAAACAACTGAGTATATTTTAGAGTTAAAAGAAATTAGTATTTCCAAATTAAGAGAAATTTAATATTCTCAGAAATGTCATAAACATTTTTAGAAAGCAAAACAACAATGTTAAAATCATTATTGAGATTTAAAAGAAAAAGAGTGATACCCAAAAATTATATTTTCTAATTTAAGCCGTTTTTTTATTTTTTTGTTCAAAATTGCATACTATGATTTTATTTTGATTTTTTTTAATCTTCAAAAAAGTAGTTCTTTAAAATTTATACACAACACATTCCTTAGTACACGGAAATGTACCCTGTTGAAATTCTTAGACGTAGTAGTAAGTAGGTTGGTTATTTTTAATAATATTTTTAGGGCCAAATTTATATTATACTAGCTGGGCCCGATCCGCGTTGCTGGCCCCAAATTTTTCTTTTATTTTGAACTGCCTCTCGAAGAAAATCACGCCACCACACGCCGATCAAGCACCTATCGCCTTCAGCAAAACATAAAATAAGCTTATCGCGCAAGTAGAGTTTAAAAAAGAGTGGTATTTTTTTTCACAAAAAGATGTTAGGTTTCAGTCGGTATCGGGCTAATTAACGCCACTGCACGCTGATTAAGGACCCAACGCCTTCAACGAAACACAGCATAGTGCAGTAGTGAGTTACGGTGCAAAAACACAAAAAAACTAAATATTGCGCCATCTTTTGGACGAACTTCACACTACACAGAAACACCCCTCACGTCCCATATAGCATGTATATAAAGTTTGGTCAAAATCGGTGCAGTAGTTCTTGAGTTACGGTGCAAAAACACAAAAAAAACTAAATATTGCGGCATTTTTCGGACGAACTTCAAACTGCACAGAAACACTCCTCACGCCCCATTGAACATGTATATTAAGTTTGGTCAAAATCGGTGCAGTAGTTTTTGAGTTTAGCGATCGCTAAACTTGTCATCGCTAAACATGTCATTTTTATATACATATATGTATGTGACCCGGTCTATGAAAAGGGAAAAGGTAGCTTATGCCTCAAAAACAAAATTTCGAAAAATTAGCTGTTAAAGATAAGCAATGCAACAACAACAACAAAAAGTGGAAAAATATTTTTTGAGTCATAAGCCACCTTTTCATAGGCCGTGTCACATATAGAGACAATATTTATTTAAAAAAAAAATATTTTGATTTATGAAAGGTTTCTAAAAAATGATTTTCAGAATACAATTTAAACTATCGTTATTTAATTGCTTTTAATGAGCCTTTATCTATACATCTATACATATAATAAAATAGTACCTCATTTCCGTCCGTATGTCTGCCTATCTGTCTGTCTGCTTTTCGTTTGCGTTCGCATCAGGCAAAAACTACCTGATGGATTTTAAAAAAAATTTGTGAGGAGGTACCTTAGTGTCCTGATTCCTATAGCATCCTTAGTATACTGATTCTAATATAGGATACTCTTTTCCGTAAAAATGTCTTATTTCCAATAGAAAGTGAAGAAAAAACAGTGAAAAACGCAATTTCCGTTTTAAAGCTATGGACATTTTCGGTTTAAAACTGGGTACTATTGCGTGACATTAGGCGCCAATTGAATATAATTTGTATTTGATTTGTATTTTTACTTTGTGAAATTACATTGGCATTAAAATATTTTAAACACCTTTTTCAGAGCTTTATAATACTTTTTAGAATTTTTTATAAATTTTAGAATTTTATCCAGGGATGGGTACCTTTATATAAAACACATAAACCATAACTGAAGCACTTTTAAAAATACGAGTCTTACAATTGGTGTGGAATACTTTCAAAGCAAAATCGATCAAAATATTGTCAGGACGCCCACGACGTGGCGGGCACAGCTAGTCTATATATCATAAAATAGTAACTCATTTCCTGTCTGTCTGTCTGTCTTTTTGTCTGTGTACGCATTACGTAAAAACTACTGTATGGTTTTTCACAAAATTTTTGTAAGCAGGTTCCTTATACCCTGATCCCAATATAGGATACTTTTTTTACGGAAAAATATTTTATTTTCAAGAGAAAGTGAAGGAAAGGCATTAAAAGTACGTCGATTTTGTTTACCGAACCGATTTAAAGTTATTGAATACTTTAAGGCATCTTTGATTTTTGAAAGCGGTATATTTTAAGCAATATAACGCAACTGAAGGGGCTGTTTTCAAATAATGAGTAACTCATTTTCTGTCTGTCTTTTACAGAGCTTTACAATAACTTTTAAACTTTTTTAATTTTATATAAATTTTATAGTATTAAAATTTTGTGTGAATTACGTTCAAAGCAAAATCGAACAAAATATTGTCAGGACGCACACAACGTGTGTGGGCCCAGCTAGTCTATAATAATTGTAACCAAAAAGGTTTTTCCTCAAAATTGAACATTTTGAGTTGTGTCACCTTTGAACCGTCTATGCCATATCATCTTTTTTAGGGTTCCGTACTCAAAGGGTAAAAGCTTCACCCTATTGTTTTCACTACAATTTCCGCCCGTATGTTAGGTCCCGTAATAGGCTGACACTTAAAATTTATACAGATTACTTAAAATTGTGTCCGTAGTGGGCAGTCATTTCAACTTTACTTTTACGAGCTGCAAATAATGAATTGATGAATTTGGAATTATTTTGTAAAAGTTATAGGCAGACACTTGAAATTTAGACAGGCTAAATATGTACATATATATAGTACTATGCTTACTAAAGGGTGATTTTTTTGAGGTTAGGATTTTCATGCATTAGTATTTGACAGATCACGTGAGATTTCAGACATGGTGCCAAAGAGAAAGATGCTCAGTATGCTTTGACATTTCATCATGAATAGACTTACTAACGAGCAACGCTTGCAAATCATTGAATTTTATTACCAAAATCAGTGTTCGGTTCGAAATGTTCAAATGTGACAAATTTTGTTCAGCGATGAGGCTCATTTCTGGTTGAATGGCTACGTAAATAAGCAAAATTGCCGCATTTGGAGTGAAGAGCAACCAGAAGCCGTTCAAGAACTGCCCATGCATCCCGAAAAATGCACTGTTTGGTGTGGTTTGTACGCTGGTGGAATCATTGGACCGTATTTTTTCAAAGATGCTGTTGGACGCAACGTTACGGTAAATGGCGATCGCTATCGTTCGATGCTAACAAACTTTTTGTTGCCAAAAATGGAACAACTGAACTTGGTTGACATGTGGTTTCAACAAGATGGCGCTACATGCCACACAGCTCGCGATTCTATGGCCATTTTGAGGGAAAACTTCGGAGAACAATTCATCTCAAGAAATGGACCGGTAAGTTGGCCACCAAGATCATGCGATTTGACGCCTTTAGACTATTTTTTGTGGGGCTACGTCAAGTCTAAAGTCTACAGAAATAAGCCAGCAACTATTCCAGCTTTGGAAGACAACATTTCCGAAGAAATTCGGGCTATTCCGGCCGAAATGCTCGAAAAAGTTGCCCAAAATTGGACTTTCCGAATGGACCACCTAAGACGCAGCCGCGGTCAACATTTAAATGAAATTATCTTCAAAAAGTAAATGTCATGGACCAATATAACGTTTCAAATAAAGAACCGATGAGATTTTGCAAATTTTATGCGTTTTTTTTTTAAAAAAAGTTCTCAAGCTCTTAAAAAATCACTCGTTATAATAACAAGTATCAAAAATAATTCAAAGTTTAGAAGACACAATTGTGACATAAATATATGTACATATCGCTCATTTACTTGAAGACCGTCATAAGTCAAAAAAAGGCATTTTGTAAAAAACGCATTTTAAGTTTTTTATTCTGCACTGTTAAGTAAAACAACATGAACATGCCTCAATTTCGAAGTCAAATAATAAAATGATATGTTATTTGTATATTATTTAGGGAAAATCTGGCTGCGGTGTAACTAAAATATGTCGTTATTATTAATAAAAAAAAATTGAAACAAATGAAATGAAATAACGGCATATTCTATTCCCACGCGAAAAGTACACAAGATAAAATCATGAAATTAATATACAACATGTTGCGGAATAAAAAGAACATTTCTGCATCACTAACTCAAAAATCACGTTTTTTGACTTATGACGGTCTTCAAGTAAATGAGCGATGGTTACTGTTTCCAAACCCTTCTATCTCAGGAAATCAAATTTGATAAAATAGGAAGAAAATAGAATGTGTTAAAAAACTGTGGTCACCCTTTTTTTCAAAAGTATTTCTAAACATTTTTAAAGTATTTTGAAAATGTGACTTAATGAAAATTTCTAGCATATGAGTTCTCTGATAGAAATAGCCACTGTGTACAAATCCTTCCATCTCAGAGGATCAAACCTGGTGGAATAGGAAGTTAGTGGCAATTTGCGTCAGAGAACTCATATCTGTACTAGAATTTTTCACTAAGTCAAATTTCCAAAATGTTATAAAAATGTTCACAAATACTTTTGGAAAAAAAGAAAACTGTGAACAAAGTTTGTTAGTACGATCGATTGTCTTCCTATTCCACCAGATTTGATTCGCTGAGGTGGAAGGGTTGTCTGGTGGTGATTTTTAACATTTTGTAATCTACAGGCAAAAAATATATTTAAATTTTCCTTAAAACATAAATTTATAAAAAATTATTATTTTTCTGTTTAACAGCCTTTTTCAATTGAAAAATCTTCATAGCAACCAGAAAAATACGGTTGTCAATATCATTACTATTTGGCAACTGACGTTGCCAGCCGTCAGTTGCCAGTTGCCATCCGTAATATAGTTTTAACAACTGGCAACGCAACTGAAGTTCGCTTGCTATCCGTAATCGACTTATTAAACTTTTTAAAAGCAACTGATAACAACATAAAATTTAATTTTAAAGGAATTCAATTAATTTAAAAAAATTTTAAAAAATTTGTAAACAATTCACTGTAATTTAATGTTTTTAAATTCAGCACTATATTTTAATAGCAAGTTTGTTTTTTTATATATTTTATTTATTGTATCTTCAACATACATGCATATGTGGTTAAACTAACTTTAATTACTTATATCTAAGTCCAGCTAGTGCTAGACGAAATCAATATTTCTTTCACGGATGTTGCTATCATTTGCAATTTACGGCCAAGAAAAGTAATATCCCTTCTTTTTAGTCGAATGTAAACAGGTTCAGTTAGTATGTTACACGCGGAAGGATTTGAATGAGTTTCAAGCTTCTTTTTGCAAGTAAAATTCTTTATTTTAGAAAAGAATTTTATTTTATTTCTCAAAATTATTTGGACAAAAGAACACTTTTTTATAAATGTGCAGTTATTGACAAATCTAAAAAGGCCTTGAACCATTTTTAACCAGAAGTTTGACAGGGTATACGTACTTCTGTTCTCATTATCGTGATATATCAATAGCACAGCAACACTGTTTTGTTTTATTTTAAAAACAAAAATAAATTGTTTAAAATAAGAAGTGATCCAAAAGAGTTTTTGCTTAATGTCTTTCATCAATAACATTAATAAAACATGATTAACAAAAAAAAGAAAAAAGAAAAAACGAATAAATAAACTTTGATAAAACGCAAATCGTTAAACAAATCCAGAGATATGATCAAGACAGATATGTACGATAGAATAAAACCTCATTTAATTTTTGTTCAATTTAGTTTCATTTAACTATAATTTAATTCTCATTTGACAGCTTTCTCTCTCTTTCTCTTCCAAGAACCAAGTGTAAACAAATTAAAAAAAAATCGAATACCCAGAAGGAATTCTTAATTTCTTTCAATCCATAACTTTAAGATAAATCAAATTTCCCAATTTTGCTTTTTGTTTTCCATGGGTTAAATAAACATTGTTATCGATCCTAAGGACTTTCAGCTATAGCACAGTGGGACAGATAATAAATCGGCCATTTATAAACACTGAACCGATAGCGAAAAAGTTTAACATGGGTATAGTAAAAAAAAGTAATTTGTGGTGCCTGTGGTTTACACCTAAATCGCAGGAAGAGCGATTTAGTCCAATGTGATGTTGCACTGCAACAGAAGCCAAAAATAGTGTGGCGGAAGTTTAGATCGTCTTAAATTCTTAAACAAGAGGTATAAGCATGGGCCTGCCAGCCATATTCCTAAATTCCTAATTTTTGTATTTCTATGCACAACACCCCCGTGGGTTCCAATTGTCACTGCAGGAATGGCAAATGCTTTGACGCGGTTCACTCGGGGAAAATAGGGGCACCAGACGCTAGAGTTCCTAGAGCCTAAATCTGGAAGAAAAGGTCTGTGTGTTATAACATACGGGTGCTCTTCGAGGCCCGACCAGTGCCCAAAGGACTGGTACCACGGGAATCGGTGGCCCCACAGAGAGCCTATCCTCTCTGTGACCGGTTATTGGTGAGGTCCCCTTCGGGGGTACACGTGGTGGTTGTGGTTTAAGATCGATTTATGTAGGTAAGGTGCAAGGTCGATCAAGTCTGCTGTTGCACTCTCAACAGACGGAGTTTGGATAGTCTCCAAACCCCTAAGCAAGAGGTTATAATGTGGATCTAGGCTTGCCTTGGAAAGGCTTGCCATATTATATAAATTGCTACTCATTGTGACTGTATCACACACAAAAAACGATTGGTGGCAATCGTAGTGTTGTTATACTACACAATGGGGGCGCTAGTCTACGCCTAAGTTTCACTCGGTGGTAAGACCACCGTGAGGTTAGGCCGAGTAGGCAGGTACTCACGTTAATCTTGTTCCACAATTCTATGCACAACCAGGAGGTTAGGTATACATATAATAAAATAGTAACACATTTTCCTCTATCTGTCTGTCTGCTTTCTTTTGCGTTGGCATCACGTAAAAACTACTAGAGGGATTTCAACAAAATTTTTTGAGGAGCTACCTTAGTATCCTGATTCCAATATAGAATACTTTTTTCCGCAAAAATATCTTATTTCCAAGAGAAAGTAGAGAAAAAGCAGTGAAAGTATGCAATTTCCGTTTTAAAGGTACTGAAATTTTTGGTTTAAAACTGGGATATTTTAAACACGGTTGCGCACCTTTTATTTTTGAAAGTGGGTTATTTTAAACAAAATTGCGCAACAGATACCGCCAATTGAATAAAATTTGTATTTGATTTGTATTTTTACTTTGTGGATTTACATTGTTATTAAAATATTTTAAACACCTCTTACAGAGCTTTACAATAATTTTTAGAATATTACAATTTTTTATAAGTTTTAGAAATTTATTCAGGGATAGGTACTTTTATATAAAGTAGTACATAAACCATAACTGAAGCACTATAAAATTAAGAGTCTTACAATTGGTGTGGAATACTTTCGAAGCAAAATCGAGCAAAATATTGTCAGAACGCCCACGACGTCGCGGGTATAGCTAGTAATTAATAAAATCCTTATGTTTTGTGTTCGCATCACGTAAAAACTACTGGATGTATTTTAACAAAATTTTGTGAGGAGGTATCTTAGTATCCTGATTCCAATATAGGAGTCTTTTTTCTGCGAAAATATCTTATTTCCAAGAGAAAGTGGAGAAAAAAATAGTGAAAGTACGACGATTTTTTTTACCGATATAAAGGTACTTATATCGTACTTATATATTTTATTTCTGAAAGCGGAATGTTTTAAACACAGTTGCGCAACAGATGGCGCTGTTTTAAAATAATGAGTAACTCATTTCCTGTCTGCCTATAAAAGAGCTTTGCAATAATTTTTTAGAATTTTAGAATTTTTTATAAATTTTAGAATTGTATCCAGGGAAGGGTACCTTTATAAGTAAATACGTTAGAGTCTTATTGTCAGAACGCACAGCATGTGTGGGCATAGCTAGTTAATAATAAATCAATTCTTTGATTTCCCCTTAATTTTCATGTTAACCATTTTTCAAGCTATAATACCTTGAAATATTATGTACAAGTTTAACGGTTGTCTAAACACCTTCTACTTGCATTAAAATTTTCCATTTTTCAAAATCAACCACCAAAAATTATTTTATTGTTTTGTTTAAATTAAAATTTCTTGGAATCTAATGTGTTAACGGACAAATTCACATTACGATCTTAATGAAACGAAAACATTTTGAGTTTTTCAAATGCATAAACAATTTGTTTTTGCTGAAAATGTACATTTATTTACGTCAAGAGGAAAAGAGAAATATGATTTTATTTCACAAATGATGATTATTTTTTGTTTTATTGCAGTTTGTTTTAAGTTTCATTAGTTTCTTGAATAATAAAAAAAAAACAAACAAAAACTGTTTTAATGGTCTAGAAATAAGAAAGAATTTTCTTAGTTTAGAAAAAGAAAGAATGTTCTTTGAAAACAATTTCTAAAATTCTCATTTTGTATGAAAGTTTAAAAATGTTTAAATTTATTTTTTTTTAAATTTAAGCGGAAAAAAGTAGAGATCTTGCGAGTATCCGCTTTGTTTTCGCATGGAAATCACTATGTAGTTCAGCCTGTATTTCAGAATGGCATAAGAGGAATGTGAAAAAATGCAGTTTAAAAATTTTAGGAAAATATTCCTTTTGGTGGTATGAAGCTGAAAAGAAAACTTAAGAGAAGTTTGACGTTGATCTTATACATGACCACTGTAACAGTTAATGGAGGATTTATTCCTTAACCTTAACGTATGCGAAGATTATTTTTCATTCTATGGAAATGAATATTTATTCACCACTATGGTGAATCTTTTTTCCCTCGAAATTTTTCCCTTTTCCCTAAAGTTGCAATCGTGAATTATTTCCATGTGAAAAAACTAGAATGTTCGAAAAAAATATGGCATCGCCGATCTTTATTTCCGTGAGTTTTTTCCCCAAAAAAATTTGTGAATTTTTTCCCAAACATTTTAATTGGGAATACGAAAGGAAGCACAATGCAAGTAGTTTTCTTGTTACTTTTAATAATTGTTTTTTTTTCCTTTTTAACTTGATTTTTAAAAGGAGTGGAAATGCAAACAAGCAACAGCTAGCTGCGTTGGTGGAATTAATCACCTCTATCGTGAATAACATGTGAAATTTTTCTTCCCCTGAACTTTTCATTTCCCTCGAAGGGAAAAGTGCGATCGTGAATCTCCCGTGAAATTTTTGTTCCCTTATTTAGATCAAAATAAACAAATTGGAATTAATTGTGGTCAAGAAAAGTTTTACTCTACCATGTTTAGAATCGGTGCATTTATTTTACTGCAGGAAGGAGGAAGGCTGTAGAGAACAACGCATTGTTCGTAGACGTTTGCGGGATGCATCTAAACCATTGGAACTACCCGATGCATTGTAAGTTATTTTATTATTTGCCTTTACAAAATATACTTTTCTAACAACTTTTGTATTAGATTTATTGAATTTTATAGGGTAAATAAAGCTGCGATTTCAGATAGCAACTTTGTCTGGTTTGGCCCTCCTCCCGTCTCACGTTGGTTTTTTAAATTCGTGGCAGCTTTGGCTCGGACATATCTTTTTCGATCTATCCATACCTGTTGTGTGTGAATAAAATGAACTTTTTGTGCAGTAATAAAAAAACAATATTATGAACAAAATATCATTACCTTTTTCCACTCGGAGACATTTTTTATTGGAGGGCCAGCACTATTTAACTCTTCGGTAAGAGAATTCTTTTATGCTGCTCCCCAGTATAAATGATGTGAACAAATCGAAGGGAAAAGGGAAAATTATACGAAGGAAAAAAATGTTTACCATAAGGGGAATTTTATATAAATGTAAATATTTTTGCGGTTGTTATTCTCAATTGATTTACATATAAAAAAGGGAATACTCTCATGGGAAAACTTATTCACGATTGCAATTTTGGGAAATGGGAAAATATTTCGTGGGAATAAATGTTTACGATAGGGGTGAATGTGTGGAAATCCCGAGAAAAAGGAAACATCTTTTTGATAGCTTCCTTCTTCAAAAAAGCGTAGACATGCTGCAAGCTTTACAACCGACGCACAGTGGTCAATTTCGCGAGATAGCGGTCAAAACTCTATAACTTTTGACCGGATTGGTATTTTTTTACGCGATTTTTTTTGTTCAATAGGAGGGACTTTAAGCTTCAATTTGCGTGTTCAAACGTAAAAATCGACTGATAGGAACGTAAGTAATGTGGAGTTAAAAATGCATTTTAATTTTTTGTTGAGTTTCCATGTAAAAGTTGAATATTTTGACATTTTAAATAGGTATTTTTTTTATAATTTCTTATTTTCTTCAATCGTATTTTGCAACCAATACTTATTTATTATTCTTAAACTTAATTTGTGTCAGAAAATGCCAACATTTGGCCCCTGACATTTATTTAGTCTCAATATTCACAGGGGCCAAAGGTTGTTTTTTTTTTGGAAGAAAGCTAACTCTTGTGTGGATTAAACTGAAAAATAATACTGAAATTCCCAACAATATCAATACCATTTGGATATATTATATACAGAACACAACATCGATAAAATTTTAAGTAAACTTTTACTATTGATTTAAAGTGCACATATATTTTATTTAAATGTATTAATAAAAATTTTATAATTAAGTTTTTATGCTCTAGGTCTTTTTATAAAAATATTTCAATTTACTTTTATTTTTATATTCGATATTTCGCTACACCATTGGGTAGCATCATCAGGAAATGGAAAAAGTTTTATAATAGTTTTTTTTTTTTTTAATAATTGTGTATTAATAAAAATTTATACTAAAATTAGAAACAAATTATAATCTTTAAACTAGTATTAATTAAACAATATTAGTAAAAATTTCTTCCAAATAGCTTTGATTTTCATTTTGCAGTAGTTGTTTAGCTTCTTTATCTAACTCCAATGAGGTTGATTTCCATTTTTGTCGAATACTGGACATATATGGGTCTGATGTGCACAACAAAATATTAATTAGATCTTCATTAGTACAATATCTGGAAATTTTTCTTGTATTGTGCTCGCTAAAGAATCTGTAGTCTTTGTTCCTTTTTTCTTGCGCTTCTTCTGAGAGATCTCCAATTGGAAGCATATTGTGTTGAATTATTTGTTCCCCATGGAACAAAATTTTGTGAACTGTGGTTGGCATATGTCTCCAAGAATATTTTTGGTTATAAAGTGTTGCTGTCTCATTAGCATACTGACCAAATTTTTTTGCATCTATCTTTTTGCTACATGCTATAACTTCTAATATGATTTGGAATCGTCGTATTAAATCATAATCTACTCCAGTTATAGAAGCTGCAGTTTCTGGATCGGAAAAAAATCTCCTTGCTGTGTTTCCATCATTAGAATTTCCTTCTCCTTGCTTTGGCTGGTCAATTATAAGGCCTATCTCACGGTATTTTTCTTGAATATCTTTTTTTTTTTGCTTTCTTTTTTCCAAATTTTCTTTGTTGTTTCTCACTGTTTCGCCTAACGGGCCAAATTCCAAATCGTATCCCAATTTAAGAATATGCTCCATAAAACGAATTCTAGCATGAAGAGGTGACATTCCAAATTCATATGCTTCATTAAAACTATCGTCTTGTGTTGGTGGTTGGCTCAATTGACTTGTTGTTTTTTGGCATATGGTGCAGCTTGACGAAGACTTTGTTTCGGTTAAAGCTTGTGCAACTTTTCCATCGATCATTGTAAGTGACATTTTAAAGTTAACTTCGATGCATTGGTCATTAAATTCAAATATCACTGGTTGAAGTTCTTTAATTTCATCTCTTATTTTGCCAACTTCTTCAGTTATGACATCTTTAGTTTCTTTTTTGTAAGCAAACTTTATTGGTCTACAAAATTTTGTTGACGAGGGAATTTCATTCTTCCATACATCTATCTCTGCAGCTCTACTAGTTGACGGCTCTGAACCAATATAAGTTTTTGTTAAACGTAATGGAACGAAAGAAATCATGAATAAATTGGCATCTGATGAATTTTCCGCATTACATTGTTTGTATTGTTTCTGGCCAGAGGACCCATCACATCCCCATTTAGAAATTAAAGTCATGCTGCAATTTTTAAACTTCTTTAAATAATCAGCATCAAATGTCTTTAGTAATCGTTCTGCAGTGTGTTCAAGAAGATCCTGCAATTTTATTTCTGCTGAACTTGAAGTTACACTAATAGCAGTTGGTGAAGGTAAGCAATCTTTTTTGGCAGAAACTATATCTCGATATGATGGAAAAATTCCACAATTTTTTTCATTGGTTCGCTTCCGCAATTCTGTATATTGGTTTTTAGTCATTTTCAAATCCAAAAATAGTGCAAATGCTTCTTCTGGAGTAAATTTATTTTCTTCAGTTGGTGTCGGCATACTTTCTAAAATCCTTTTTGTGCGTCTGGGGCTTGCTTCCACTATTTTTTCAATGATAGCAATTTTACTCATTTTAGTTTTCGTTGGTTGAATTTGATGCAGAAATGAATCCTTTATGATGCTACAAGAAACTTCTTCATTGATATGTTTAAGCTTGCGTCTTCGTGATCTTTCACTACAATTATCAATTGGCTTTGCTGGTCGACCACCTTTTCCAGTTTCCGTGGTAGTTACTGATGGCTTTTTAAAAATAAGTTTATTTCTTAGCCATTCTTGGTTGCGTGAGTAAAACAATTTCTTGTTTCTGGAACATTGATTGTACCGTTTTCTTAAAGTATTTAAAAAGTTTTTTATTTTTAAGTTATGAATTTTAATTTCTTGTTTGTCGCATATTTTGAAGAATGGATTATTCATTATATGTAAAATAATGTCGTTTTCATCTTTCCGTTCAAAATATATATCAGATAGAACACTATAACTGAATTTAGCCATTGTTTAAACAATAATGAAGAAAAAAAATGAATGCATGGATTAATATAATATTGCTCGAAGTTTCAACATGATCTTTTTTACCTCTTTGAAACATAATATAACAGGTACTTGGTTTTACCAGTTATTTCCATTGGTTTTAAATTTATTTGTAATTTTCAGGTATTTAAGTTGTGTAATATTAGATGGCAATAAAATCATTTTTTACCTTTTCCAAATGAATTGCTAGATACCACATAAATTTAGAGTTAACAGGTACTGGCAATAATATAACAGGTAGTTGGTTTTACCAGTTATTTCCATTAGTTATAAATTTATTTGCAATTTTCAGGTATTTAAGTTGTGTAATATTAGATGGCAATAAAATCATTTTTTACCTTTTCGAAATAAATTGCCAGATACCACATAATTTGAGAGTTCTATTGTCATTTTTGTCAAAATTTTGATACACCCTTCTATGTGGACTAGGTCCAAATATGGGCCAACTTCTCCTAATTTCAATAGAATTATTTTTTGGGTCAATAGGAACTCTTGTACATAATTTCATCAAAATATATGCATAATAGCCACTTTCACATACAAATAACTTCTCAAAAAATATGACGTGCATTTGTACCGAATATCTTACCTTGGGTCAGAAAAATTGCTGTAGCTCAAAAAGTGCAGTCCCGATGCATGGATATGTATATATAGGAATGTAGGGGAGAGTTGGGACTACAAAATAGTAAATTTGTGTTTTGACTCAGCTTGACTCACAGGAGTTGTGCTCTATGAAGTAGAAAATTTTCGAGAAATTTGACCTTTTTTAAAAAAAATATTTAAATTGTTCTGAAAACAGTAGAGCTTCAATTTTTTTTACCAGTAATAGGAATAAGTTAAGTTACAACACAAAATTTATTTCGTCCAAAAATCTTGAAAAACAAAAAAGTTATGATCATTTAAACTTTAAAAATTAACTAAAAATATCATAAATTTACTAAATTCTGAAAAAGCCCATTTTGGACCACCCTGTTCTCAGTGAAATAGTTGAAATAGAGTTCTAATTTTTTGGCTCCCGAGGTTTACTACTGTTTACTTTCATATGAGTATAATAACTTTAAAATCGGAGAACAAAAACCAAAAGGAGTTTTGGCCGCTATCTCAAAATATTGACCACAGTGCGACGGAATCGCTGACGACTTTCTATTTGGCAAGTTGTTCTGTTCTGCTTTCTTAACTAGGAAATGTTGTTGAAACCTTTAAAAAAAAATTATTCATGATTTCACTTGCATTACTTCCTGTGTTTACCGGTGGATTTGACGCATCCCTCAAACTACGTCTTTTTATTTTTTCTAAATTGCTTTTTTCTTCTTCAAAAAAATTAAGACGGAGCGAAATACTATGCATTTTTCTGAATTCATTAAAAATTTATCTGAATTTATTAAAAATGTACAACAATACGCGTATAAAATAAAATGGGATTAATTTACAATAAAAGTTTCGAATTGCAGAGATGTTTATTTTATTCCCTAACAATTGGCGATGCCAATTTATTGTTCATGGGAATAACAAAAATATTCCCTAAAATTTATTCCCTTGAGATTCACGATAAGGGTGATTATAATTATTTTTCGTTCTAGGAAAAGGAATAATAATTTGGGACATGATATCGATAAGATTCCGCCTTCTTAATTTGAAAGATGAGAACCTTCCAGAAAAATTCTTACTCACCTTTTTGGCTTGAGATAATTTAAATCAAATTCACTCTACTAGCTTTTACCACCCGACGTTGTCTGATCTCAGTTCTTCGGTCTTTCTAAGTACAAAAGAAAAAAATTGTGAAATCGTATAAGTAGCTTTGGAATGGCTATTGCATTGTGCTCTGCTTTTGTATTGCAACCGATTCCGCCAATAGTGCGGCGAAAATCTATGCTTTAAATCGAATCTTTACGTTTTGAGGTCTTTTAAATCCATTTTTACTATTTTACGATGATGTCTGTGTGTAGGAGGGTGGGTATGTGTCTATACTACTATTTTTTTGAAGGCTCTACAGGCCATGCCGTTTGACATTTTGACAGCTTATTATAAGCAGATGAAGAACATATAGTTTTAATTATTTCATATATTATAATTATAACGTTAAAATATCATATTTAATGTTCTATTAGGATTACACTGTGGAACAAATTTAAGTTAGCAAAAGTTAGCGGCATAATTAAAAGACCTGTATCGCGGCGGTTTTTTATGTTAGTTCGTTTTTTTTTTGCGAAGGAAGATACAAAATTCTAACTAACATAAAAAACGCCGCGATACGGATCTTCTAATCTTTTTTCACCCCTCACTCTCAGAATCGACAAATATGTATACGTTCGAACATGTCCCTCAGAACAGGAAGAGTGATTTAGTGGATAGTATAGCGTGTATATATGTACATAATTTATCGAAACACAGTCTGGATTAGAATAGTGGGCGTTGTACCTCGCATACAAAGTAAACACTTATTATCGTCTACCTGGAGATTTGCAATAGGTAGAGTTTTTAAACTTTGTACAAGTAACCCTTATACTAATGTGCATAGTCTAACAAAGCTCAGGCTGGATTGGAACAGTGGGCGTGGTACCTTCCATACGATGTAAAAAATTATAATGGTCCACCTAGGGAAGTACAATAGGTAGAGTCTTGAAACTTTGCACAAGTAACCCTCATACTAATGTGCATTTTCTAACAAAATACAGACTGGATTGGAATAGTGGGCGTGGTACCTCCCATACAACGAAAATAATTATTATCGTCTACCTGGAGATCGGCAATAGGTAGATTTTTAAAACTTTGCACAAGTAACAATCATATTAATGAGCATAGTCTAACAAAACATAGACTAGATTGGGACAGTAGGTGTGGTACTCCTATACAATGCAAAAAATTATTATCATCCAACTAGGTAACTACAATAGGTAGAGTTTTGAGACTTTGCAGAAGAAACCCTCACACTAATGTGAATAATCTAGCAAAAAACAGAGTGGATTGGGACAGTGAGAGTGGTACCTATACAACGTAAAATATTATTATCGTGTTATTACGCATCGTATACTAAGAAAACAGATTGGATGGGAGCAGTGGGCGTCGTACCTTGCATATAAACTGTAACACTGTTGTCGTGAGAATAGCGTGCGTTTTAGAGTTAAATGTTAACCATACTTTTCTTCCATGAGGTATGGTAAAGTTGAGTGTAGGCCACTTCAAATTTTTTATTATGAATTTAAATTGATGGTTCGGAATACATTTCTTTTCGCTTATTTAAATTTTGTTGCCCTAAATATGTTGAATAATTTAAATTAAATGGATATAATTTCTCTTAAATTACATTTAAAATGTAGTACTTCTAAGATTAATAGCACGAACGAATAAATGAGTAAACCGGTTCCCAAAAAAAAATTTGTGTTGACCGGTTTTGTTCTTATCTGTTTTTTTCTGTTTCTTTTCTTTTCCTTTTCTTGTGAAATCTAAAAAGTAAAAGTTTATTATACGAGAGTATTATTATAGAGTACATATCGTACGAAAATAATCAAAAAACCAAAAACTAACTTTCTACAAAACTTGATTGTTTTTTTAAATAATTGCTGTTTCAAGTTGTACTAGTTGTAACGAAAATTTAAAAACAAAAATTAAATAAATTGAAACCCAACAAAACATCACGTGTTTTAAAAACGAAATAAACTTAAACAATGGTTGTTTATTCATTCAACATATTGTAACATGATGTAAGCAAAGCTAACCGACAATACATTCATTACACAGTACAACACATGATTTTCCAACTCAACCTTTACTCAATTGCGAATAAAAGCGAAACGCGTGCATCGATTTTTATGATCTTTGTCTCATTTTGCTCATAGGTTATGTGACTTTGCGAAAAAATAACTAGACTTGAAACTTTTTTCCATTTTGGATTTTTTATGTATTTTTAAAAAAAAAATTTAAATTTTTAGGCAAAAAATATTTTTTTCCCTTCATACATTCATTTTTAACTTCGAAAGTGTTACTTGTATAGGAAAACAATATATGAACAGATTAAGGGAATTGTAATTCTTAATTTTTTAAAATTTATTTCAACTAAATTGGGCTAGTGGTTGTCGAGCTATGTCAAACAACAGGGCCTAAAACGTGATAAATTCCCCTATACGATAGTACTAACTTCAAATCGATACTAACTTCAAATCGCAGGTAAGAAGACAAAACGAATAATGCAGAAATTCTTCTTTTTGGGTCTAATTTCACATACAGTTCACAGAATTGAGTTGGCAATCAATTAACTGAAAAATGTTATACTGTGTTATAAACCAAAAACATAAATTAAGTTTGGATTTGTTTTCAATGAAATTTATTTGAAACTATTAAATTATTGCCAATGAGTGCATAGTTACAGTTGCAAGCATAAAAAATGCAACGCTGAGCCGCATAAACTTTAACTGCGGCTGTTTCAAAATGGTTGGTTGTAACCTGTGATTGTTATTCTAATATCAGAAGACAAAAAAAATTAAATTTTCAAGATTTTAGAGAAAAACAACGGCCACCAATTTAAAAAAATCGAATATAGGTTCAAATCGAATAATAATAAGTTCAAACAATTTGGAAAGTCAAATGTCGTCTAAGGAAATATCATATTTGAAGTGCGCTCCTATCCTCCAGTTAATGTGAAACGATACAGACGTGTTATTCACGTATAAGTGTTTATTTCTTGAACTGTAGGAGAGATACATTTAAAATTAAAAAACCACCAATAATTAAAACTATGTTCGCTTTATAAACATGTACACAAATTTAAACCTAAAAATTAAAGGGTGTTCCGATAGTGAGGTGATTTGCATGTACGTATGTGACCTAAGTATTGAGCCATAATAGGTAAACTCTTGAAATGTTTACAGAAGGTGTATTACTGTGAATAACTCTAGCCGCTAAAGCAACAAATACTAAAACTTATAGGGTGTTCCTTAAGTGATGTGTTATTTGCGTTTATGTCCTTATTTCTTGAGCTGTAGATGGCAACCACTTAAAATTTCCAAACAGTAATTAAAACTATGTTCGCTTTATAAACAAGTACACAACTTTATACCTAAAAATTAAAGGGTGTTCCGATAGTGACGTGATTTGCATCTATATATGGCCTAAGTTTTGAAACATAATAGGTAGACTAATGAAATTTTTACAGGAGGTTTATTACTATGAACGCTATACCAAATAGTAAAAATTAAAGGGTGTGTCGACAGTGACGTGATTTGAATTATTTCTTGAACCGTAATAGGTAGACTTTTGAAATTATGTACAGAAGATGTGTTGCCATGGCCGCTATGACAAGTACTAAAAATTTAAGGTTGTTCCGACAGTGACATGTTTTTCACGTATAGTGACTCATTTTTTTAATCGTAATAAGTAGACTCCTGATATATTTATACAAAGAGAATTGCCATGGCCGCTATAACAAATAATAAAATTAAAGGGTATTCC
Source organism: Phasia obesa (assembly GCA_949628195.1). NCBI lineage: Eukaryota > Metazoa > Arthropoda > Insecta > Diptera > Tachinidae > Phasia > Phasia obesa. The sequence goes on from OX451215.1 coordinate 80,108,000, forward strand.
GACAGATACATAATTTGTATGTAAATAGCCTTAGTTTTTGAACCGTAATAGGTAGACTCTTGAAATGTTTACACTAGATGTTGTACTTCTGCCGCCGTAACAATTACTAATAACTGAAGGGTGTTCCATCAGTGACCACTGCCGCTATAAAAAACAATTACTAAAATATAAAGAGTGTTTCAATAGTTATGCAATTTTTGTGAATATGACATTAATTTTAAAAAATTAACAACTTGAATTTTTAAAGTTGTACTAAACATAGTACGGGACCCTACGTGTGTGTGTGTCTAACTCACACTTGACTGATTTATAAGTAGTCAGGCAGCTAAAAAACATACCTGATATATTGCAAAATGATAATGATACGAAGCATGTAAGTCTCTTAGATTGCAGCTTTATGTTTTGCATTTAGTGTCACAATATCTTCTAATACAAAAATTCACGGAAGTATCACACAGCCCTCGTATCTAGTTTCCTGTATTTTCCCACTAACAGTCACAACATTAAATCGTCTTAAATATCTACCTATAAGAATTCAGAACATACACAAATACATACATATGTACACTTATACATATGTATGTATGTACTTTATGGGATCACAAATATATATTGAAGAAATTACAAACCAAAAGAAAAACTTGTAAATACATACATACTCGTACATACGTATATACGTTACGTTTTCCACCTGCGTTAAAAAGTATAACAAGTGTTTAACATCATTTACAATGAAAAAAATTAATAAATCATTTAAAACGAGTACATGTATTTAGTACTTCCTCAACAATACCATAAAAACCTGGTAGCGCGGAAGCATGTATTTTTAAAATAAAGAAATTTTATACCAAAATATTTTTTTATTTCAATTTTTGAGGTAAATATTAATAAAATTAAGGCAGTGATGACTGTAGCTTCGTTGTTTACAATATTCAGCTTTAAACATCAAATATGCCTGTTATAAATAATTTCTTCTCATACTAATAAATCATTGAAACTTGCAAACATATCACTCCTTTAATGCAAGACAGTCATATCTCAAAAAAAAAAAAAAAATAATAATAAATATAACGCGGTATGTATCAACAGATTCAGAAGATAGATTAAAAAAACGCTTTTGGAATTTATGATGGGAAATAATAAGACTGATAGAAACAAGTTTGCGCCATACGCTAGATTTCCCGTTAGATGACGCAGTTTGTTCATTATAAAAGTTGCAAAATCTCAAATTAACAAATTGCTTTTTAAAATTTCGTGCAAAATAATATTTGTAATATGCAATGGTTAAAAATATTAGCCAATAAAAACACAGCAAATTACATGTAAGGGACAGTTTAAGTTTTTTGAGATGTCAATAATATAAAAAAGGATTTTCTCTAGATACAGAATAATAACTTTTACTTTGTACGGGGAGTACCCCGCTCACTGTCCCAATTCATCCTATGTTTTCTAAAGTATACGCATGGGTATGGGGATTATTTGTACCCACTTTCAGCACCAAACCTGTTATAGTTTTAGTTTTCTATATACAAGAAAATAATTTTTCACTTTGTATGGGATATACCTCGCCCACTGTCCCCATTCATTCTGTATTTTGTCACACTATGCACATTAGCTCAGGGGTTATTCGTGCAAAGGTTTCAGGGCTCTATCTATTGTAGTTCGCCAGAAACACAATAATAATTTATTACTTTGTATGGGAGGTACCACGCCCACTATTAAAATTTAGACTGCGTTTAGCTAAACTATTTACATTATTACAGGGGTTACTGATGCGAAATTCAAGCCGCTACCTACTACAGATCTCTAGATACAGGATAATCATTTTTCACTTTATATGGGAGGTACCACGCCCACTATACCAATCCAAAGTTTCTCTAAACTATGTATGTTATTATAGAGGTTACTGGTTGAAAATTTCAGGGCTATACCTATTACTGTTACCAAGCAACACGATGATAAATATTTACTTCGTATGTGAGGTGCCACGCCCACGTCAAATATCAAAATAATAAGTACTCTATTTTACCAACCTTATAAATAAATATGACGTGCAATTGCAGTGTTGCCAGCTGAAGTTTTTCTCTATGCATTTCTTTCACTACCTGTCTTGCCACTACTCTATCTCCTTTCTAAAGAAGTAATAGAATTAATAATATACATAATTAATAATCGCCGGAGTGTTATTTCTATTTTTATAAAAATAATAAACTTGTATTATTATTGTCCTAATAAAGAAATAAAAATAAATAAAAATAAATAAATAAAAAAAATTAAATTTTTATATTTTTGAGATATGACTATTTTGCATTCAAGGAGCGATATGAGTTAAATAATAATATTATTTCCAATTACTGTTTGGTACAACAATATGAAAAGTTGTATTCCATTTCATACACCGCGTTTATTTTTATTTTCTTTTTTTGTTTTTCTTTTATTTCGTCATTTTTCTACTTACTTAACAACCGTTAACCTTCAATGGCATCATCTCATCTGGATGGTAAAAATCAGCTTAACAAACTGTCAAAATTGGTTTTGTTCATAAAAAAAATACAGTTTACAACCAAACAATTCAAAGGTTGGTTTACATACCTGAAATAAAAACAAACAAAAAAATTAATAATCATCTCATAAAAATGGTAATTATATTGCAGAGATCTTTGTTTTAATTAACAGTCAACCTTAACCTAATTCATTAGTATGAGGCTGTGCCTACTAAAAATCAATGGATATTGATGGTGATACTCAGTGAGTCTTAATGAGCGACTAATTATCATATTGAAAGCAAGAAAGACGAAGAGAAAACAAGAAATTAAAAACCCAGTTAATGGTCGGAAGTTTAATAAATTGCTTACGTTTTATTAAATTTTATATTCATTCATAATTTTCTTAATACTTAAATTGCAATTTTTCATTAATAAAATCTCATATAAATCGTAAGTATTATAGTGTTTGCGAGCCAGCACCTAAAGTGAGAAACTTTTCAGTAATAAAGTAATATTTTATTAAGTTAGCTCACCCTGTGTAAAACAAGATGACATAAGTTACAGAAACGAGGCACAGGCTCGGAAACTTATCCATGGATATAATAAAACAGTAACTCATTTCCTGTCTGTCTGTCTATCTGTCTTTCTTTTTTTTGTGTTCTCATCACGTAAAAACTACTGAATGGATTTTAACAAAATTTTGTGAGGAGGTACCTTAGCATCCTGATCCCAATATAGAATACTTTTTTTCCGCAAAATATCTTATTTCCAAGAGAAAGTTAAGAAAAAGCAGTGAAAGAACGTCGATTTTTTTTACCGGTGCATACTTTAAGGCATCTTTTAATTTTGAAAGCTAGATGATATTTTAAGCACGGTTGCGCAACAGATGGCGCTGTTTTAAAATAATGAGTAACTTATTTCCTGTCTGTCTTTTACAGAGCTTTAGAATAATTTTTAGAATATTATATAAATTTTACAATGCACAGCTATTTTGTAATAAAACATTTAAAATAACTCATAAAAACACCGGTAAACTGTTTTTATGCTTTACAAATTTTACCTGCTAAGAACGAAATTCATTAAGACCCATTATTATAACTTGGCAATAGCTGAAGTTAGGATTTTATCTAGATAACTAGTTTTTTAGTTACAGTTACAGTTACAGAGTTCAAGATTTGTTTAGCTTTCATATTAACGAAAAAGTATTAATCGCTCAAACAAAATCCTAACTTTATCTGTTGGCAAATTATAATAATGGGCATAAATCTATGTTATATACATATATATGTTATATACATATATATGTTATATACATATAGATGAGGTGTCATACATACACTCTACCTTGATAAAGTTCTTTAACATTGTCTTGCTCTGGAGACTTTTCGTTCGCTGGGAGATTTTTTTCCCGTAACACCTACAGGTGCTCTATTGTTTTCATATTTGAAGATTATGGGGCAGCATTTTTGGCGCATTAAATAGTAGCAAAAATTTAATGATTTCAAAAGTAGCTTCGAGTCATGCTGATAGGAAATATAAAGCACTTTGCTTTAAAGGTTTGATTTTGTATACTTGCTTATAAAACGAACATAGTTTTAATTACTGCCTGCGAATTTTAAGTGATTGCCTCCTACAGCTCAAGAAATAAGGACATAAACGCAAATTACACATCACTTTCGGAACACTCTATAAGTTTTAGTATTTGTTGTTAGAGCAGTAACACACCTCCTGTAAAAATTTCAAGTGCCTATCTATTATGGCTCAAAACTTAGGCCATATACATGCAAATCACGGCACTTTCGGAACACCCTTTAATTTTTAGGTTTATTTTTGTTTATTTGTTTATATAGCGAACTAAGTTTTAATAACTGTTTGTAAATTTTAAGTTTATGCCTCCTATAGTTCAAGAAATAAACACATATACGTGAATAACACGTCTCTATGGGAATACCCTATAAGTTTTAGTATTCTTTGCTACAGCGGCAACAGTTATACATCTTCTCTGAAAATTTCAAGAATGTATATATTACGGTTCCAGAGATAAAAGTTGCTTACAGACGGACCGGAAGACATTGCAGCGAAAAGAATAGGGTTAGGTTTTTACCCTTTGGGTACGGAACCCAAAAACTTTTTATCTCTTCGATAACAACGTTACTTTTATTATTGGCAAGTTACAATAATGTGCCTTAGTTTAAATTGCTAGTTTTAAAAAGTATTTAAATGTTGTTCAATGCCATGTTATGATTAGGGCTTAATTAGAATTACAATTAATTGTTGTTTGTAATTAAACATTTCCAGTAGTAATTACGTGTTGATGTGTAATTAAATAATTAAAGCTATCCCAAATTGCAGTTGGTATTTAGCATTTAAAAAAAAAATAATTATAACTACATCTATTAGTTATTAACTTTCGTCCTTGATTTCAATTGTAATTGAGATTACCTAATTAGGCATTAAGCATTACGTTAATTGTAGTTGAAATATATTAAAGACCCCCACCTTCATTCAGGTCTCTTTTTTTTATAGATTTAATTTTAAGCGTTTAATAAAAATCATACACACGTTGATTAAAATTTAATGTCGTTATAAAAAAAAACAGTAAACATGATTTAAATTCATTGAACACTGGAATATTAAATTTAAATTTAATTTTTTCTTTTAATTAAAACCAAACAACATGAAAAATACGCATTATTGGACAAATTATGATGGCAGGCATCTACCATTTAATCCATTAGCATACTCGTTTTGCAGAAAAATCTTCAAGGTTTTAAAATTTAGAAGAAGAAAAAAATCCGCATAAATCATACTTTAACCGCACCATGTAAGCCATAAGATACAAGTAGATGCATTAGAAAAAAATTATGGCAAAATATATTTTAATGGATTACTTTAACAAAACAACAACGGAAAATTCCACTTATTTTTTTTTTTAATGCAACTACTAAAAATAACCTCCACTAAAATGAAATAAAAATCACAATTTTAAACAAAACCTACCAAAAAAAAAAAAAATAGAAATAAAAAACTTGGAATTAGAACAATAGAAAATAAATAACAAATCGTCGTTGCAGAGTCAGTTTTTTTTTGTATTTAATATTGATGTTGACTTTTGATACTCGCAACATGTTAAATGATTCCACCTTCATGGATGGATTAACCGTTAAAAATAAAACATAAAATTCATTCATCATCATTTATTTTTTAAAAACATTTATTTATCTTCGAAATACCTTCGTCAATTTATTAAATTGTATTGAGGTTTTTAACATCATCTATCATATTAACCATGCACTCATGCATTAATCGTTATTTTATTTATCCTCCTAATTTTAATATAAATAATTTGTTTGTATTAGAAGTCTATAAAAAGTTGTAGTTAAACATGTGACGATTTTATACAATTATGTAAAAACAAAAAAATTACAAAACAGAGACAGAGCAGAGGTATTAAGTCCCATCCCTGATGCTATTGCTTATACCACAGCAATGACACACAGAGGGGTATTTTGCCAATCTAGCCGGACATTAGGCCAAAAATTAATTTTGGGAAATGTAAACATTTAAGAACGCAGCACGACATACAACGAAATTCTACATCGTATAGTGAATTTTCAAGGCTTTTGCTTGACATTTGTCACTTTTGGGTCACTGTTCAAATCAGGAAAGTTGAGTAAATTGAGAGGTTTGTGACAAATAAAAGCGAATAAAAATTTTTTTTTGCTTTGATTTTTTTTTGTGATAGGCTATATTAGCAGCTACTCATATTAATTTTTATAAAAAACTTTTATATTGTAGAAAAAAAGCGTTTTTGCGATATTTTTTTTGCGATTTCTTCCAAATTTCACCTTTTTTCTGTTTTTGCTCATCTTGCACAGGTAAATAAAATGTTTTTGGTTTCTAATTGACTGAATTAGTGAGCTGACTGAACTAATGAACTGACTGAACTAGTGAGCTGACTAAACTAGTGAGCTGACTGAACTAGTAAGCTGACTGAATTAGTGAACTGACATACCTAGTGAACTAAATGAATTGGTGAGCTAACCAAACTAGTGAGCTGACCAAACTAGTGATCTGACTGAACTAGTGAGCTGACTGAACTAGTAAGCTGACTGAATTAGTGAGCTGATCAAACTAGTGAGCAGACTGAAATAGTGAGGTCAATGAACTGACTGAATTGGTGAGCTAACTGCACTAGTGAGCTGACTAAACTAGTGAGCTGACTGAACTAGTAAGCTGACTGAATTAGTGAACTAACTAACCTAGTGAGCTCACTGAACTAGTGAACTAAATGAATTGGTGAGCTAACTGCACTAGTGAGCTGACCAAACTAGTGATCTGACTGAACTAGTGAGCTGACTGAACTAGTCAGCTGACTAAATTAGTGAGGTGACTGAATTAGTGAGCTAAATAACTAGTGAGCTAACTGAACTAGTGAACTGAATGAATTGGTGAGTTAATTGCACTAGTGAGCTGACTGCTGACTGCTGACTGAGACTGAACTAGTGATCTGACTGAACTAGACAGGTGACTGAACTTGAGAGCTGACTAAACTTGTGAGCTGACTGAACTAGTGAGCTGACCGAATTAGTGAGCTGACTGAACTAGTGAGCTGACTGAACTAGTGCGCTGACTGAACTAGTCATCTAACTGAACTAGTGAACTGACTGAACTAGTGATCTGACTGAACTAGTGAGCTGACTGAATTAGTGAGCTGATCAAACTAGTGAGATGACTGAATTAGTGAGCTAAGTGAACTAGTGAGCTGACTGAACTAGTTAGCTGACTAAACTAGTTAGCCGACTGAACTAAGGAGCTGGCTGAACTAAGGAGCTGGGTGAACTAAGGAGCTGACTGAACTAATAAACTAATATCAGTGGTGATCAACTTAGGTCAGTTGAGTGAGTAGCTGTGTGAGAGAAAATCTTTCAAAAAAAACTTTATCGCGAATATTCCAGTTTCATAGTAAATACCATTTCAAAAATGCAGCGCTAAAACTTTTTTTATGAACGTTAATGTAGAGGTGAAATCCATTACTTTTATAAAAGTATATGTATTTGTAAAAACTTATAGATACTCCCTCGTATACTGCTACCAGTTATTTATTTCACTGTCTCGTAAACTAATAATTTAGCTAAATGTTGCAATGTATAGTTTACAATACAAATTAATCATTTTTTAACTTCCCTCGTAGCTGTCTTTGTCAACTAAATTTTTAAACTCATTTATAGAGTTTTAACTTTTTTAAATTAATTATAAATTTTACTAAAGTATCAATATGCTTTTCTTGATAGCGTATTACCGTAGTATCTGGTGGATGTACTTTGTTATTGGGTAGCTGCTTGGCTATAAGACGGCCAATACAAATGCAATACTAAGTGAATCTCATAGCGACGCATCTGTTTTTTTTTTTCAAATTTAAAATTGCTTTAAAAGGTGTTTCAACAGTCAATGTTTAATTTTACATTAGAACAAACAAGTCAATAGAATCGATTTACAATTTATATTGATATTTAAATTATAAATAAATATACTCTTATCTTTTTAGCGACACAGTGAAAATTATTCATAATTGATCGTTATTGGAATGGCTTAGATTTGTTACAACTGATGTCGTAGGTGTCAGAGTAATTTTTTCCAGAGAGGCGCAAATTCAAGCAACCATTGTACCAACTTGATTAGGTTGTACGCGAGTTGTAAACGAGTTGCAACGTTTGTGGTCTTGTTGTATTAAATTGTGTGTCGTTTGTACGAAAGATCAAAAAGTTTTGATTTTCGGTCATGTTGTACAACATGTCGCACCGTTTGTGTGCCTGTCTTATACAATTTTTTCATACAATTTTTTTCTATAACTGTCGCATCGTCTATGGCTTGCTTAACAACCGATTCTATAAATGCAAATAATCGTAAAATTACAAAAAATATCTATTGCATACTTATAGGCTGTTTTGAGACTTAACACATTTGTTTTTTATGCTATTTTACTTTTAATGTGGGCTTATTTAGCCGATATTCTTTATTTTTTACGTCTTGAGTCTTTCCCCAAGAGTGAAAGTTTATTTGATAACTGGGCTATGAAAAGGCCACACAAATCTATAAGCCTTTTAACTAAATATGTTAAAGCTATTCGAAAAGATATTAATCAGTATGCAGAACCAAATTTTAAGCAAGAATATTCCGAACAAGGATGTATTCCGAACTATCAATTCGGTTTAAGAAAAAACAGAGTACAATCGAACAAACACACAGGTTAGTATATGTAGTCGTTTTAGGAAAAAAACTATTATACAGCCCTTTTTATGGAAGTGTTTCGAGCGTTTGACAAAGTATGTCACAAAGGCTTAATACTTATATATAAGTAAGAAGAATGGATATTGCTTCTCTTGGCCGATCATCAGAGGATAAATAAATGATATTAGCAACCGTAAAACCGAGAGAAACTAATCCAAACACGTTCGCAAAATGTTTCTTTCGGTAAGTAGATTGTTTTGGACGATATTTCTTGGGCGCAATTCAAGAAAAATGTTTTTCCTAAATCTATACATATAAAACAGTAACTAGTTTCCTATCTGTCTGTGTTCGCATAATGTAAAAACTACTGAATGGATTTTAACAAAAATTTTGTGTACCTTAGTATGCTGATTCCAATATAGGATACCTTTCTTATCTTATTTCCAAAAGAAAGTGGAATTTTTTTTACCCATTTTAAGGTACTGCATACTTTAAGCCATTTTTTATTATTGAAGCGGGATATCTTAAACACGGTTGTTCAACAGATGGCGCTGTTTTAAAATAATGAAAAAAATAAGAATTACTTTTTAATTGAATAAAATTTGTATTTGATTTATATTTTTATAAGTCGATTATGGATAGCAACCCAACCTGAGTTGCGTTATCAAAAGCCAACGCAACTGGGGAAAAAATTGCTATTATGTAAGGCAACTTTTTTCAGTTGCCCTAAAGTTATCGATAATGCTATTTTTACAGTCCAGCAACTGAAAATATACATACATATATAAACAATAAAATAGTTTTTAATAAATAGCAAAGAAAATATCTACAAAAAGAATATTATTTCGTGTCTACAGATTTGATTGTTTTTGATATTAATATTCAGTCTCTTTAAAAAATTAGCCTAAACACACTCGCAAATTTAATGCAAGTTTATCATCAGTTTATCATCATCACCACCTAAAGATCCTTCTGTAAATTACAACTCTCTGTGTCTTGAGCATGAAGCCATTTTCATCAAAAGTTAAAAAGCTAGGACCAGGTGCTGATCAAATATGTGTCTATAAAAATATGGAATATTATTCGGTTCATCGTTATTATTCTGTTGGATTGATTATGTAACCAACGCAGAAAGTGCGCCAATATACGTTGTCTGTAAGATTATGAGAAAAGAGATGAAGAAAAATAAACTTACTTTTCAGATTTAGTGCAGTTTTTACTTTATAATTTAAAAAAAATCAACAGCAACTACAAGTTTTAGTTGCCAGTTGCCATACGTAGTACATTTTCGGCAACTGACAACGCAACTGAGGTTGGGTTGCAGTCCATAATCGACCTCTTAATTTGTGGAATTACATTGTTATTAAAATATTTTAAACACCTTTTACAGAGCTTTGCAATAATTGTTAGAATTTTATATAAATTTTAGAATTTTATCCAGGGATTGGTACCTTTATATAAACTAAATATGTCAGTCTTAAAATTTGGTGTGGATTACTTTCAAAGCAAAATTGAACAAAATATTGTCACGACGCACACAACGTGTATGGGCACAGCTAGTATCTTATACTGTGTTGTATTTATTGCTCTACATCGTTCGCTGTTGAAGGTGAACTTTTTTTAAAGATGAAGTACTATTGATTTTACAGGCTTATAAAGCGCACTAAACCTTGATTCTTTGTGAATGTAGTGGTGTCTGGTAAATCGTTAATGGATTTAAATGCCCATTGAACGAAAGATCTATAACATCACTTAACAGAGTATTGCAATCTAAAACACGATTATCAGAATAAAAATGAAGAATTTGCAAACGTTGTTTTGACTTTAATCTATGCATGAGAAGAGGGCAAACCAAACTAAGCACCAGGGTTGTCAGATTTATTTTCACCTATTTCGCCAAAATCGATGTGAAAAGTTGCCAGAATCGCCAAAGCAGTTTTTCGTTTAAATTTGCCTCTAAATATACAATATTTTTTAATTTTTTTTTTTTTAATAATCACAAAAAATAAATTTAATCGAAATAGTTAAAATTCGAAAAAAATAGAAAAAAAGTCGCCAAAGTATATAAATATTTTGTTTTTTATCTAAAATGATTAGCGAACATTAGAAGGGTAAAATTTTTACCTGAACATATCCATCTATAAGGTATTTGTCACCGAGTTCTTATTTAGAATATGTTTTACAGGAATTAAATTTACTTGACATTACTAAAGATCAACAGATGAGTGTCATATTCCTTATTTCAATTCACAAAATTTATAGAATGTTTCGAAATCGATCTTATCCAGCATATAAATTTAAAAAAAAAAAAATCCAATATTTATTCAAAATTAAATTAAAGTAAAAAATATTCCTTTAAATTAGAGAGAATATAACGAAGCTAATCCTTACTTCAAAACTTCCTTTGTATTTAAAAAATAATTATAAAAAATTTATTGGAATTACCAGCACAAAGTACAAAACTTATGTAGCTGTACATAATTAGATAGAATATCATATTTTTTATAATCTTTCTAAAACAAAAGTTAATATTTTCTATTATGGTTGATAAGTATCCAAAAGTATGTTAGGATTTATAAAAATTTTTTAAAACAATAAATTTTGTTTGGAATAATTCCAAAATTTTAAAATAGAAAGATGTTTGCAAACTTTAAATAAAGTTTCTAGTTTCCAGAATAAAATCATATTTAGATATTGAAAACATTTTTAAATATGAAAATGGAAAGATGTTCGTGAACTTTAAATAAATTTATATCTTCTGAACGTTTCCGGTTTGCATAAGTAAAATCACATTTAAATATGAAAAATAATTTACTTTTAAAACTTCAATTTCTTTGTTATCCATTTTGATATTTCTTAATTCAGTTTCTAATGTAGGGCAAAAGTCAGTAAAAAATCGCCAGCAATATCGCCAACTATTTTAAAAAACGCCAAAAAGTCGCCATGTCGCCAAATCCAAAATTTGATCGCCAAATAAAATTGAAAATCGCCACGTTTGACGAGAAATCGCCATATCTGACAACCCTGCTAAGCACATATAATGATAGAGCTGCCAGATCTCACAACCTTATGACAGTTTAATGCCTGCCGGTAAATAAAAACTTTAAAAAATCCCACTCAGCCTAACATTTTTTCGTGGATTTATTAAAAATTTCATACTAACTGTAACGTTGAAATTAATTTACTCAACTGTAGACAGTCTTATATGACTAAGCAGATGTGCCATGCTATTCCTCATGCTTTTTTATTTTATTTAGCTGTTTTGCCGTTTAAGTAGATATCAAACACATCTGTCAGCATGAAATTCAATTTTATTTTTTATTATTGTAAAATTTGCTTAAATTAAACTAGATGGCAGAAAGAAGATCAAATCAAGCAATCAAAAACCTTTTTTTGTGTTAAATTTCTAGTGCCCCTAAATTGAGTTTGTTACAGCCCAACGAAACTGTATTTTGTCATTTAAACTTTTTTTACCATTGCAAAATCAGGTAACGTAAAAAAACATTTTCTTCACTTCCTACATTTGAAAACTTTGAATTTTTATCAAACACTAGAAAATTTCGTATCACACAATATTTTTTTTTATTTATTTAATTCCAGACAAGTTTACGACTTGTATAAATGTGCAACATTTACTGCTAACAAAAGTAAATGCAAAAAGAAAAAAATATATAAAAATAAAAAAATAGATTACAAGTATGTGAACTATCCGACAGCATTATTTACTGACAACAACAAACTGCGGTGCAACATCATGTGCCGTATGTACTGTTCAGTGAAAATCTTAAGAATTAAGTAAATTTACATTTACTCAAATAAATACATCACATCAGGCCATAGGAGTCGTGTAAATTTGTAAACACATTACCTTGCAAATTGCAACAAAACTAAAGAATAAATAACAATCATCAGGCATCTTGCAAAGTACACCGAAAGAAATTTCAATTTCATTGCAACAAATAATAATCTGCACAAACACATAAATGCGAAAATAAAGTAAGTTTCTAAGCAAAATTTCAGCCGTTAGTAGTACTGAGTTGAGAACCAAGTTCTTGCTCGTTCCAATATCTACCAATAGTGGTGTACGAAACAAGAAATGTGTTATCATTTTTCAAAAAAAAAAAAAAAAACGTTAAAGGTACCCCGGTAGTAGGTAGTGGTGTTAGTCTCGCGGTTGTGGGTTCGATTCCCACCAAAGACTCTGGTTGTTTTACTACGCTCGATAATTAAGTTGGAATATAATTTGTAATTGTATTTAATAAATAAAAAATCAGTATAAAAATATTCTATATTAAAACGGCTTTAAATGGTCCGCAATATTCCCTCTACATTACACAACCTTTAAGAATGTTCTGGAACGTACCATAATAATCTTGAATGTTGCCGAATGATCCAGACAATCGAACATTCCAGAGCATTCTAAAATAATTTAGATAGATGCGATAGTCTGGATTATTTGGGAACTTTTCAGAATGCTCTCGAATACTCCCGAACAGTATTGTTCTAGAAATTTCTAGGAGGCGAAACTTGTAGTCCTCCAGATAAAATCTGTTTTATGGATGGTCACCATACCATATAGCTCTCTTGAGTGTTCTCGTTTCCACAATTACCTTAGAATTATATTCTGTTAAACACTGTAAGCTGGATTGGTGGTGATTATTCACGGAAACTTACAAGGCACCCAGACATCTGAAGATACAATCGGTCAAAACAGACACTTGAAGGTTGGAAATGGAGATTTATAAAAATTCTTTATTAATCTTATACAGACAAAGTGGCATAAACTAGTTTGGGTACCTCGGTGGGCCTACCTAGTAACACACTGCGCTAGTCTATTAGTCCGGCATTGTGTGTTCGATTTCCACCAAAGACTCTGGTATTTTTCACTACAAGTTGGCAAGAAGACCAGGAAGTTGCTTGTATATAATTAAGGTGCCTACAAATGGTTAACTGCGTTAGTGACAGGCCACGGACTCTTCAACTATTATCTGGCCAAGTTAAAAATCAAGGTAAGACGATCCTTGCAGACTGTTTCTGAAAACAGGCTAAAACGGCAAAGCACATTTTGTGTGGATGTCCAGCAGTATCTACATGTTAAATGTGGATACTGTGTTAGCAATTACCATATACTCTGTCATGAGAAAGAATGTCAACAAGTATTAGTCGCCAGTCTGAAATCTCTCTCTACAGAGACTAAAAGGCTAGTGACACCACGAGACTCAATGAAAGTAAGGTAGTCGTAAAAGGGACCATAAAGTTAGTCGTCTGCTTTGTAATCCACTACAAATCATAAAAAACATAAATATCCCAAAAAACTAGATGAATTGGATGCCATTATTATCCAAAGTCGCCTTTATCATTTACCTCAGTGTTGCATATTTTCTTGCATTTTACTCTTTAATTTTAGTAAATAATGCAAATCTTCTATACATATATTAAAATAGTAACTTATTTCCTGTCTGTCTATCTTTCTATGTTCGCATCACGTAAAAGCTACTTAATGGATTTTAACAAAATTTTTTAAAGAGGTACCTTAGTATCCTGATTTTGTCGCAAAAATACCTTATTTCCAAATGAAAGTGGAGAAAAAGCAGTGAAAGTACGCCGATAAATTTTACCGATTTAAAGGCACTGCATACTTTAAGGCGTCTTTGATTTTTGAAAGCGGTATATTTTATGCAATATTGCGCAACAGATGGCGCTGTTTAAAAATAATGAGTAACTCATTTCCTGTCTGTCTTTTACCAAGCTTTACAATAATTTTTTGAATTTTAGAATTTTATGTAAATTTGAGAATTTTATCCAGGGATGGATACCTTTATATAAAGTAAATACTTAAGAGTCTTAAAATTTGGCGGGGTTTACTTTCAAAGCAAAATCGAACAAAATATTGTCAGGAGGCACACAACGTATGTGGTCACAGCTATTAAATAATACAAAAATCTTTTCAGTGTATAAACGTTACTCCTCTAAAGTAAATATCATCTCTTGAAATTGTCACACTTATAAGAAAATAAATATAAAAATGTTATTCTATCTTAAAGAGAATCAACTTAAAAAACAAAAGAAAAAATACAGGCAGACAACTTATTTATATACAGAATTTTTGCAATTTTTCATAGCTCTAAATCCTTAAATCCAAATAATCCCAGCAAACATTTAAGTTTGATCACACAATGCTAATGTTACGATATTAAACTATATACGATATATTTGCAATTGATTTATTTATTCCATTCCTATACAACAAGATATAATCTTATATTTAAAGTACAGGAAAGCATGGATTATTAGTTAGACATATGTAAAGATAATTAGTTACATATTTGTAAAGATAAAACTAAATTAAATTAAAAATTATTTATATTATGAAAATAATGATTTACTGTCGTGCAAAATAATTAAATAAAATTTTTTTAAAACTACATACGTTGCTATTAAGTTGCTGACTATCAGGAAGACAATTCCAAAGGCGTGCCGCATGAATGAAGAAGTGCCTATCTGATACAAGAAAGCGGTGTAGGGGAATTTTGATCTTTTTACCTCTAAGTGATCTGGCAAACCTAATTTTATCGCTAAGATATCGTGGAACTTCTGAATAAATAATTTTATGTAATAGTAAGAGTACACGAATATATAGAAGATTATTAAATGAGACACCGTAAAGCTTGGAGGAAAAATGGGGCACATGATCATATCTTCCCAGGCCATATGTATGTCTTACAATATTATTATATGTATATAACAGACTTGGGGGATATCAATTACATTTTGTAATTAATTACACATGCAATTACTAATTACATGTAATTGTAATTGAAAATTTTCAATTACTAATTACAAGTAATTGTAATTGAAATAGGGACTAAAATCAATTACAATTACTTGTAATTTGTAATTGAAAAATTACAATTACATGTAATTAGTAATTGGAAAATTAAATTACTAATTACATGTAATTGTAATTGTAATTGAAATTTTTCAATTACAAATTACATGTAATTGAAAAATTTAAGTAATGAATACATTTTTTTGTAATTATTGTCAAAAAATATTTAATTACAAAAATTATTATTTATTTCTCATTAGAAAATAGAAAGAAAAAGAAAAGTGAAGTTTTTTAATTTTTTAAATTTGAAATGGTTACTATGTTTTTTGTTTAGAAATTTTAGATTTTTTTTTTCTTGATTTCTAAATTTAATAAACTTCTCATTTGGTTTATTAAATTTTGAACATAAGAATCTGAGTTTTTATTCAGAAAATTTAAAAAAGTCCACTGACGATCTGGGTAAGCACCAGTGAAATAGCTATATGCTATATGGATATGCTTTCCAATAGTAATCTGTTTGGATTACTATAAGATAATAAATGTAAAAAAGGAATTATGCGTAATGAGAAATAAATAATAATATTTAGAAAATTCCAAATATAATTTTTTAAAAATAATTACAAAAATGTTCAATTACATATAAATTATAAAAAATAATAACAATCCCATTTGAATAAATAAATTTGGCGCCTAGTGTTAAAATAATACTAGCGAACAAATATAACCTTTCAACTGGTGCTGCAGTTGTTAAGGGAGTATTAGACCGTAAAAGTGTCTTTAGTATTGTAGGATAGTTTTTGAGGTAATTTAGAAACGAATTTAGACCACGCAAGTAAATCTGAAGTGCAAATTTCAAACTATTTTCTTTTTCACAATGTCAATGTCTACGAAATATTAAATGAAAAAATGTATATTTGACCGCAAAGTTTTCAAAATTTTGTAAGCGATAATTACCTTTATGAAGGTGTTCACCGTAATTGAACATGGATGCAGTCTTCGTAGCTTGAAATTTTTAGGAATATAATTGAATTTTGTTCAATTGGAAGTAATGATTACTGCCTAATTACAATTACAAATACTTGTAATTTGTAATTGAACTTTTTCAATTACAAATTAGAAGTAATTGTAATTGATTTTGTCCCTGATTTCAATTACAATTACTTGTAATTAGTAATTGGAAATTTTCAATTACAAATTACCTGTAATTGTAATTGTAATTGAAATGTAATTGAATCCCCCCATGTCTGGTATATAACATTCAGTTTTCTTTCACTAATAGAATCACAATTTGCGAAGAGTTCACAACCTTACATTAAACCTGGAAGAAGGTATGATTTTATAATTGCCTAATATTTAGAGGAGTATAATATTGCGTCGACCAAAGACACCTCAGCTCTATATAAGTCTGGCCTACAAGTGTGTTAACATGATTTTTCCAAGTTAGGCTAATTTTGAAAATAAGCCCAAGGTTTTTGGCAGGATTCACAATATTGATCTTTTCTCCGTTTATTAAAATTTCTATACTGATATTAGAATCAAGTGTTCTATTGCGAATTAATAAGCCCTTTGACTTATGAAGGTTTGAACAAAGTCCATTAGCCGTTGCCCATAGGTAGATTTTATTTAATTCATCGTTGAATCTCACAATATTTTCAGTGACAGATTTTACTGGACTACTTAGGTGTAACTGCACATCATCGGCGTACATATGAATTTTGCAGTGCAAGAGTTGGTTTGGCAGATAGTTTACATAAATTGCAAAAAGGAGTGGTCCAAGAATTGACCCTTGAGGTACACCTCTAGATAAACTTAAAGCATTTTTCGATTGGAGAAATTGTGAACGATTTAACAGGTATGATGATTAAAGCCGTGTTGAAGTTTCAGAAAAATTAAAAAAAAAAAACGCCTAAGCTTCATGGTAAGCATGCTGTGATTAACCATGTCAAAGGCTTTTGAATGATCTAGAAGGTCCAAGAAGTTTAATTTACCTTCATCTAGTTCACGTCGTATATTTTCAGATACATCCAATAGCGCAGAAACACAGCTATGATTTTTACGAAAGCCTTATTGTTTATCATTCAATAAATTATTTTCTCTAATATAAGATGAGATTTAAAAGTGAAGTATTTTTTTTCTAGAACTTTAGACAGGTAACACAGAATAGCTATTGGCCTGAATTCAGAATTAGTTTTCGGTATTGGCACTATTTCTGGATATTTCCATTTCGACTGAAAGGTGCTAGTCATTATAATACTGTTGAATACATGTGTTATATATCGTCGTGGTGAATGCAATAGGCTGCAAGTCAAAAAAAATTTAATTTGGTTTTATTGTAGCGTTGTAACCAAAATTGGGGCTCCTACAACTGCAATTTATCTTATGCCGTTCAAGCAATCAGAAGAGAGCTTTTGCGCGCTACTGCAATATGACGAATGTGCAGCATGTTTGTTTTGGTTCTCAGAAATATTCAGTTTTTTGTCTTTCCTGCAAAAGTATGATTTAGTGACATACAGCCCACAGCATTCGACTTAATTAAATTAAAACATAAAAGGACTTCTGATTGACTCACACAAGAGAATTAAAAAAGATTCAGGGATTCAGGATTATTATTACTTAGACTTGAAAGACAACCAACCACAGAATACTTTGCTTTATATTTATTTATTAAACTATTCTAATACATTCAAATTGTTTAGTTTTAGGTTCGAGTTCATGTCCCTAATTTGCCATAGAATGGGAAAAATATTAAAAAATAATATGAAATTTAGACAAGTTTTCTTAGGAGACTATAAAGATTGGAAAATATTAGTTTTTATGATTAAGGAAGATTTTTTCTCAAATTGAGAAATGTATTCAATGTTATCTATCAACTACGAGTAATTGTCAAAATATTTTAATGAATGAAATGAAATGCAAAATATATCCAAATATTTGTTTAAAGTATTCAAGAAATTTCTAGAATAATCCTGAACATTTGAGAATATTCGAGAGCGTTTTACAACATTTCAGATTATTTCGGAACATTCTGGAATATTGTGGAACATTCGGAAATATTGTGGTTAGTTCCAAACGGGGGTGTTTTCGATCTCAGATCATTGTGGAACATTACAGAACAGTATCAAATGCTCTGAACATTATGGATAATGCGGAACTTCTTTTTTTGTATAAATGGGGCGAAAACCTTTTGCTAGGGCGTGACTTCGAATGTTAGTTTTGCATGAGGGAAGTGCAGAAGTAAATAAAAACAAACAGTGAAGTGTGAGTTATGAAACTGATACAATGACTGACTGCATAAAAACTTGATTTCATATCCATTGAAAGAGTTAAAACTAAAGGGTGTTCCGACAATGACGTGATTTGCATATACATATATGGCATAATTTTTGAACCATAATAGGCAGAATCTTAAAAGGTGTTCCGACAGTGACATGTTTTTCACGTATGTATGTATATTGACTTAATTTTTTCTTGATATTGCTATAGAAAGTGTGTTCACATGGCCGCAATAAAATAAACAATAATTATTAAAATATAGTTTATTTTACCTTTTTAATAATTTGTATTTAATTATTTTTTTTTCGACCTAAAGCTTGAAAATAAAAATAATTAATTAATAATTATTAAAATCTAAAAAAGGGTGTTCCGATAGTGATGCGAATTTCCCAAATATGACTTTAATTTTTTAAACGTACGTACAGATCTAATAATTTACACAGTTTATGTGTTCGCATCACGTAAAATACTGGATGGATTTTAACAAAATTTTGTGAGGAGGTACCTTAGTATCCTGATTCCAATATTGGATATTTTTTTCCGCAAAAATATCTTATTTCCAAGAGAAAAGGAGAATAAGCAGTGAAAGTACGATTACCGATTTAAAGGCACTGCATATTTTAAGGCATCTTTTACTTTTGAAACCGGGATATTTTAAACGAGGTTGCGCAATAAATGGATATTTTTTAAAATAATGACAAAATATGAATTCCTTATAGCCAGTTAAATAAAATTTGTCAGTAAAATATTTGAAACACCTTTTACAGAGCTTTACAATAATTTTTAGAATTTTATATAAATTTTAGAATTTTATCCAGGGATGGGTACCTTTATATAAAGTAAATTAATAAGTCTGAAAATTTGGTGTGTGTCTGACTCGCACTTGACAGATTTATTTTAAAATAAGTTTGAGATTGTGCTTATGATCAAGCGATAAATGATCCTTTAAACGTGTGATTTTATGTTTGCTGCACCTACTTTGTGTTGTGTTTTTTTTTTAACTTGCAGCGGTAAGTAATGCGTTCAAGATTGTGTCAGATAAGAAACATACCAAAGAGCTACACACTTATGTTCATATGTACGTATTTACATATGTATTTATAAATTTAACAAAATGCATAAACAATTTGCCATAAATAGAAATGTAGATTTATCAGAGTTTTTATTATCGCTTAATAGCTTTCGTATATATCCGGTTCCTAAGGAGCTCTCAACGTTTTTATTTTAAATTTTTATTTTTTCTAAAATTCAATGTCAATTTGACATACAGTCATAACAATCTTTAATTCATTTCTTTCCTATTTTTTAAGCATTAAAATTGTATTTCCTTAAAAGTTTCTTTTTGAAAACTTGATGCCAAAATTAAGAAAAAAAACTATTCAAAGATTAATCTGTTTACTTATTTATTATTACCTGTTTGGTTGGCATTAACTTTGTATATCTCCAAATTTATACATATAATAACAAAGTAACTCATATCCGTCTGTCTGTCTGCTTTTGTTTACGTTCACATCACGTAAAGACTACTGGATGGATTTTAACAAAATTTTGTGAGAAGATACCTAAGTATCCTGCTCCCAATATAGGGTACTTTTTTCCGCAAAAATATCTTAGAAAGTGGAGAAAAAGTAGTGAAAGTACTCAGTTAAACTAACCGGATATGAATACTTTACTTTTTATAAAGTAAAAAAATACATAAACTGATACGTAGCATATCTTAAGGCGGAACTAAAAACGCTGGTATTACCACATAGCACTAAATCGCCGGCGAAGTAAAATAATTATTAATTGGCTATGCTTGCTTCAAACTAATTCGCCTAAAGAACACCAGAAGCGTTTGCGAAGCTTTACTATTGCACTAACCATCTTCCCCCCGGGGATTCTAATTATCACTGCAGGAATGGCAAATGCTTTGACGCGGTTCACTCGGAGAAAATAGGGGCACCAGACGCTAGGGTTCCTAGAACCTAAATCTGGAAGAAAAGGTCTGTGTCTTAAAACACACGCGTCCTCTTCGAGGCCCGACCAGTGTCCAAAAGACTGGTACAACGGGAATCGGTAGCCCCACAGAGAGCCTATCATCTCTGTGACCGGTTGTTGGTGAGGTCCCCTTCGGGGGTACACGTGGTGGTTGTGGTCGATAAGATCGATTCATGTAGGTATGGTGCACGGTCGATCATATGTACGCATTTACAGGATACTTACGAGATACCTAAGTATCCTGAGGAGAAAAAAGAGTGAAATTACGCTTTCCGGATTAAGAGTACTGCTTAGTACGGCACCTTTAATTTTTGAAAGTTGTATATTTTAAAACATAGATCGTTTTAACTAATTAGTACGGCATTTAAACACAGATGGCGCCAACAAAATATGAATTACTTACTGCCAAATAGCCAATTGAATAAAATTTGTATTTGTTCTAAGTCGCGTACGTGTTGTATAATTTGGTTATTTTGTGAAATACATACATACATATTTACATAGGTAATTATGTGATTACATTATTTTTGGTATTTACCGGTAATTTTTAAAATTTGGTAAGAATACGAGTACTACGACTTGGGTGTGGCTTTAAAATTATGTTATTGCTAGTTTCTTCTTAGTTTAGTTGCATTTTTCTTTTATATGTGCTACTCTATAAAAGTAAGTCTTGCAATAGGTGTGGAATACTTTCAAAGAATATCCAACAGGAAATTCTAGAAAGATGGCAACTACGCTGGCAAAATGGAAGACAGGGTAGGTGGACATATACACTGATCCCTGATATACAAATGTGGAAAAACAGAAATCACGGTTAGGTTAATTACTATATAACCCAGATGCTATCCGGACATGGGTATTTTAGGAAGTATCTGCACCGCATGGGAAAATGTAGTTCACCCTATACGAAGAGGAAGAAGTGTATGATGACTGGGCCGATCAACGCACTCGTACTCGAAGCAGAGATTGGCGCCATCTGTGCTAGAAACATAGTACACAAAATGTCAAGGAGCGAAAGAAGCTGGGAAACAGTTAGGAGATATTAAGAAAAAGACGAAAATGGACATAGTTGTCCAGAATAGAACAGCGGGGCCTGGACGCAGGCACATAATAGAAGTAATGGTTCACGAGACCACATAAAGGGGGTCCACCTCGAAGTAATGCGAAAGCAATTCCGAGGTGGTACCACACCCCCGGGGTGGCCGTGGTGGGTTTTTAGCCGGTATCATACGACAACTGTGACGACAGCGTCAGATGCGTAAAGCATTTTCCCATCCCAAACCCGCAAAAAAATACTCTTTAATTTCTTATCATAAACTAATCAATCATAAGCTGGGAACACAACTGGTACGAACGACGAATTTCGTCCAACACGACGAATTCGTCAGTTAAAATTCGCTATGTAAATTCGCTTTGTAAATTATTTGTATGAAGCACAACAAAGATGAAAAAAACAGCTGTTATTATTGGTAAAGTTACTTACTGTGCAAAGACAAAACACAAAAAATTACTCAATGAATTTAAAAATTTTGTTCTTTAAAATAATATAATTCTTATTAAATTATTATAGTAAAAGCTTTTTTGCTTGTACGTAAATGTTTAACAATGAGTTGGTTGGTGCGGCTAGTAAACATTAATAAAAACAATCTGATAGAATGACCATATAAAATAATAATAATTCTTACAAACACACAACTTAAAACCATTTTAAGTTTTGAACACTTATTTTAAACGCTATAAAATAAAAATAAATTTATTATTAAAGTATAAAAACTTTAATTTACTAAAATACTTGAAACTAAAAACAAACATGATCACATTGTACTGTCGTGTCGTGAAATAGAATTGTGTGTAAATGTATTTAATTTTTGGCGATGAATATTCGCGACCAAAAATTCGTCGTTCGTCCCAGTTGTGTTCCAAAAACATTAAACTAATAATTCAAACAACAATTAAGTGCGTTCCAATTTTATATCAATAAATTAAAAAATGCATCATTGTACATCAGTGTTGGGATTTGTGGTACAATTGTACCAAATTTGGTACAATCGATACATCAGTGGTACACCGGTACACTTAATGTTTTTTTGGTACAATTTCATATAAAATTTATTTAATATATTTGTTTATTTAATAAAAAATTTTTTTTTTTTTACATTTCTAACTTTATAGTTTTCTTTCTTTCTGGCGCTAGGTGGCCTCAAAATTTAGAGCTTCACACTCTCGGAATTTTTTAGGGCTTGGCAGTTTTTCAATTTTTGTTCGTTTTTTCAAAATTTTACATTGTTTTAAAGATCTTTATAATATTAGTACATTTTTTCAGTTTTTTTTCGTTGAGTTAACAGCTAGATGACTTTCAATTTAAAAACTTTAAAATTATTGCATTTTTGTGTATTTTAGCCTAAAAAAGGGCCATTAATCTTTTTTTAATAAAAGAAATTCTTAAGGAATA
Source organism: Phasia obesa (assembly GCA_949628195.1). Classification (NCBI taxonomy): domain Eukaryota; kingdom Metazoa; phylum Arthropoda; class Insecta; order Diptera; family Tachinidae; genus Phasia; species Phasia obesa. The sequence continues at coordinate 80,131,251 of OX451215.1, forward strand.
TGTAAAAATTTTATATTTTAAACCAAATTTCCTGTAAAAGTGATGATCCTAGCAGAATATGGAGGTCCTGCAACTTGATTTATTTTATATCGAAATGTTGTCATTAGCCCATATGTTCTAAAATAGCTAAGAGATCGGAAAAAGAATACTGCTGTATTCCCAATTATTGCTGAAAGTATTTCATGAACCTAAGTCCATATGTTGACTTTATGGGCCAAAACCTAAAAATTCCAATTTGGGATTTTAGGAATTGCGATTGGATTTCCTTCACCTTAATCTTAAAAATTTGAATACGCTTTGACTTTCGTTGACTAATATCCACAGAAAAGAAATTCAAGGAATCAAGGTCAATTATCATCACTTTAAAATACCTTAGTATTAAAGTTTTAATTAGCATCTTTTTGAATGTCGAGCTACTGTATGTATGTTTTGCTAGTTTTTTCCTTAGTGTCAAATGTTGGTACAATTGATGCTGATTTGGTACAATTTTATCACTGGGACGGTACAATTTAAACATTGTCAGATCCCAACACTGTTGTACATATTTTAACAACAATTTATATTCAAATATTTTTTTTAATAGTTTTTGGCTTTTAATTTCGGCCAATGTTATGTTAATATTTAGACTTTACATTTTTGTTTGTACGACGTAACTTTTAATTGCTAATGGATGATGCGGCTAAGAATGTCGCGTCTGTCACTGTAAGACAAGACAACAATTTACCACTTTTGTAGATATTCAACAGATATATACGAGTACTTTTGAGTACATACTGCACTTGACAACATTATTCACTTATACACTTACAAACTCATGAAACATTTATTATGATTAAATTATAGAAACTATTTTTTTAAGTTGATTATTAAAGCATTTGTAATTATTGCGTTCATGCTTAAAGTTTAGATACACTTTGGGAGGCACTTAAGTCAAATCATTTTAAATTTATGTTGATGTCTTTTAATGTTAAGCTAAGATGTAGGTTATTAAGTTGGAATATGTAATGTTTGTCAAAATATTTGAGCTGCTTGGAAAAGAGAAATTTTTTTAGAAAAGAAAAAATTTTTGTATAAGTATAAATGGAATTTTTACACTAAATTTGGTAGATAAGGTTAACGTAAACCGAATAACTTCACATATACAATTGAAGATCTTAATTTAAATTTTTAAATAAAAAAAAAATAATAAAATGTTTGGACACGGCAAAGACATTAAAACCCCTCTTCTGCCACTGCCCGGATTGCATTAAAAAGACGACAGCTTTTCTTGTTATTTTTCTATACTCTTATTTGTAGATAGTGCAAATAAACGCTACAGCTTCAGTTAAATTTTCAATTTTTACCACAGCGTGCTTTTTAAATTTTCACATTTAAAAAGCAGCAGTGTTTTAGTATTATTTCAGTTTTTGATAAGTGTCCACTATTTCCGGTTTAGCATTTCCGGTTAGCTTTTGTATTTTGATTTTTTTAGCCGTCGTTCGTTTTGCTAAAATACTAGTGGCTTTTTAAACACTGGTCGTAGTAACTAAATTATGTCAAATGTTTAACAGGATATATCGAAAAGTCTTCTTAAACTTCTCTAAACAATTTTGATTTGCAAAAAAATGTTGCAGCTTTGTTATTATTTTTATTACGGTGTTGCCATTACTAATAATATTTACGTAACTAAAAATAGCATTGCCTTACTAATTATATAATACTCGAAATAATCTAGTACAAAGTGTTATCCAAATCAATTTAATTTACTTCTTTTTGCATAAATTAATATTTTTACTTGCATGTTTTAGGGATATGAAAATTGGATTTTACTATTTTTGGCCGCCTGACAACACTGTGCGGCGCTGTCTTCAAAATGAATAAAATGAAAAACAAAAACAAAAACCTTAATAATAACTCTTTTGAAGAAACTTAATTGAAATGTTTACGGAAACATTTTTGTATGCATTCAGCTGCATAATAATTTTTCTTGTAATTTATTTTGAAAAAACAAATAACATCAAAGTAAATACTAAATAAAAAAAACTTAAAAGAAACAAATGACATTTACTGCCTTTACGAGTAACATGGCAAGAAAAGAAAAGGAAGAAGTTGCAGGCAGGCACACGCAATCTAAATCTTAGTGTGAATAGGAATGTGTGAATAAAATAGTAATTTATATGTATGGCGTAGCGCAATCGCATAATAAACTTGAAATAAATACAAAATAATATGAATTAAATAATTGCTATTTCTTTATTATTATTATTTCTATTTGTACATACTTAGTGCGAAGAAGTAATTACTAATTAATTTTTAATAAGAATGACGCTAGTGTTCAAATAAATTAACGAATGCACAGTGAAGCAAATGTGCATAAAAGTTAATTAAATTGCATTAATTGATTTGAAACTTATAAACTATTATAAATCTGTAAAATGATACTTAAATAAATCGGACAAGTGCATTCCAAACTCATAGAGGAAAGGTTCGCACCGCCATAAAATTTTCAAGTTAACATTAAAAGTAAGAATTAATAAGGCACCTAATTTTTCCAAATTTTCCTATTAATTTTTAGGGAGTTAACAACATTTATTTTTGTATTCACAAAAATTTATAAGTCAAACAAAAATACAAATAAACAATATGTGTTTTTTATAGCGTAGACAGACGACAGAGTTAATCAGCCCAATTATGACTAACAATTCCCCGCGCATATTTTCCATTTTTCCCATTCATAAATTAAAATTCTCCGGCTATTTTTTCCCGGAAAAAAGTACGTATTATGAATATTCAAAACGGGAAAATAAATGACTTTTTTGGCAGTTTTTTCCTCATATATTTGAAAATTAATTTTAAATTTGATTTTAAGGCCAAAATTTAAATTTTATTTTTAAGGCAAAAAAAGACAAATAAAATCAAGTGCATCATTCGCTGACCGTGATGTAGAAACATCCAGGTATAGCTAGTGGATTTTTTCTAGGGTGAGAAGTTCAATGCACAGAAAACTTTCGATAAAATTTATCAAATTATTTTTTTAAATTTTCGATAAAATTTTTACAAAAAAATTCGCTAAAATTTAAAAAAAATTTATGTAAATTTTACAATTTCTATTCTAAATTTTCGATAAAATTTTTTAAAATATTTTCCATAAAATTTAATAAAATTAGATTTTTTCTACTAAAAAATTCTATTTAAAAAAAAATAATTTAAAAAAAAATCTATAAATTTATATTACTAAATGTATATTATTGTGAAATTATGAAACATAATAGAGTCAGGGAATATTTAACATTACTATGGTGAAGGGTATATAAGATTCGGCATGGCCGAATGTAGCACTCTTACTGGTTTCTTTTATTATTAAACACGAAATAAAATGTCCAAATTTATTATAATTTATTATAATTATTATAATTTGTATGTCATTTTTTAATCAACTAGCTGTGCCCACACACGTTGTGTGCATCCTGACAATATTTTGTTCGATTTTAAAGCTCTGTAAAAGGTGTTTAAAATATTTTAATAACAATGTATGTAATTCCACAAAGTAAAAATACAAATTTTGTTCAATAATATTTTGTGATTATTTTACAGCGCCATCTATTGCGCGACCGTGTTTAAAATATCCCGTTTCAATTCAGTTTGTTATTATTTTAAAACAGCGCCATCTGTTGCACAACCGTGTTTAAAATATCCCGCTTTCAAAAATAAAAGATGCCTTAAAGTATGCAGTACCTTAAAAAGTATCCTATATTGGGATCAGGATACTAAGGTATCGAACACAAAACCAAAAAGACAGACTGTCTGTGTCTGTCTTTATTCAATGTATAGATTCCGTTTATTTGGAAATATTTTTTGTTAGTAAATCTTTAGATATTAATATAATTTATATAATTAATAACAGACACTAGCTGAATAAATTTCATAGATTTTGTTTTTAATGTTTTGCTAACAACGCACATAAGATTCATACCAGCCTCACTGTGCCTATCAAACGACAAGCTTTTAATATGTATGAAGAATAAATAACTGGCAATTTAAAAATGTGTCTTCAAAAAATATATGTAAGTGAATAAATGATAAAATAAAGTAAAGTAAAATGCTTAGATAGTGGTAATAATCAAAAATAAAGAAGCGCACACGCGAACGCAGCTAAGTGCATTTTTTTTTTTTTTTTGTTATTTTCATAAACATTAAATAAATAACCAAAGTATTTGTTAAAGTCTATAAATTTGTAGAAATAAAAACTATTCGGTCATAGTGTTGGTATATATATATGTATGTACATATGTATGTGTGTGAGTACGATATGAAATATTTGATTTGGTAATAACCTACCATGCCACTTATACATAATACTCAGTCTGAATTAAACATCACAGCAACAACAACAACAACAACAAACAAACAAACTGGTTGAATACAAATATTTATACAGTTTGGGCTCAACAGGTGGAGAAAGTTTACTTTTCTTTATTATGATAGTTGTTGTTGTTGTTTTTGGAGAGGAGTGTTGCTAAATTTTGTTGGCAAAATGCAAAATTTAAAAAAAAGAAAAAAAAATTTTTAAATAAACACTTGTATAAAAAAATTATATAAAAACTAAATATTAAATGATAAAGCACCATTAAAACCTATTGGCAACACAAAAAAAATTAAAAAAAAAAACGTGCAAGTTTGACTACCTTCGCTTTAAGTGCGTAATGCAGAGGCAGTTGACTAACGTACACACACTCGTGATTAAGAGACAAAGTGTAGCCAAGATTCAGACTAAAAATGCTTAATAACTCTAACACACATTTTTTGTGTAATTTACTTTTTATTTATATTTTTATGTAGGAAAAAGTAATAAATTGACAAACTTAACGATTTGAATTTGTGTGCTTCAAACAAATGTTATGACAAAAATATTCCAGTGTTTGCTATTCTAATAAATTTGCTTTATCACACATCCTGCATGTTAAAATTGGTAGAATTTTTTTTTTTTTTTTTGTAAAATTCAAACCTAAAGAGTACTATAGTATTATTAAATTTGTTTCCAATTGTATGCTGCAGTCTTAAATTATTCTACACTGATAGAAAAACTCATTGCAGAATTAATGACGCCACATCATCGAAATTTTGACATGAATGTTATGACAAATGTCATAAATTAGATCAAAACTGGCACCAATATAATGACAAAAGTTGTCATCAAATTTCTTCATATCATCTTAGGCATCATCTATAGTGCTAGCAATTTCTATTGGGTACTCAATAGTACCAATGCTACCGTTAACATAATATCAACGGAAATTTATCGACGTAATCGTCAAATATTTTATTAAATTTATTTCTAAAAATTCTAACCTAAAAGTATCAACACACTACTGTTATGTATTGAGTACTCAAAAAATTAGCAAATACTCGATACTCGGTATCCATTACTCAATACTTTTCAAGCACTAGTCCTCTATCGATGCCTTATATGATATATTATTAATATGTAAAATATGTATACAAAAAATAATAACATGTTTTCATTTTAAAATATTCAAAAATTTAAATCGCATTGATGTAAATTTATTGTCATTATTATGACACCACTTATGTGTAATTAAATCTGCGTGCCTTTTTAAAAACAAAACGGAACAATGTGCTATATATGTACATATCAGAGACTGACAAAAAGTACTTATTAAATAAATGTAGTTAAGTATTTACTAAACGTGAGCGCAAGATGTTAAAAAGTGTACAGTATTGCATGTTTTTGAAACGCAAATATTGATTGTATGTGTAGTCGAATATTACTAAACAGTAAATACAGAGAACAAGAAAGCAAACAGTGCAAAAATCAATGCACCTGATTTGACCGGACAGTTTTATCAAGTGAAATAAATATGCTGAGCATTTCATATTGTTCACTAGTTCATTTTACTTAAATTTTCTTGAGAGTAAAATCTCTGACTTTTGAGAGAAAAAATTAAATTAGATTTTTTTATTCATCAATAAAAGTTAAAAAAATTCAATCTACTACAGTTTTCTAATTTCAACCACTCAACGCGCAAATTAATATAAAATAACTAAAATACAAAGTACAAACCCTTGCTTTTAACATCATACATTTACATACATGTTGTCTGCTATAACAGTATTTCATATCAAGAGACACTATTGAAACAAAATATTCACTACTGAAGAAGAGCAAATGCTATTGTATGTTTTTCTTTAAGAGCACAACAATATTTGTATACACATGAAATCAAGTGCAAGAAAAAAGAGACCAATTCATTATTGAACATTATGAAGTTAGTCTAACAAGACGTTTTATGCTCACGTTTAGTATTTACACATATTTTTGGGTATTAGTTATACCTATACTTATAACACAGAAAATACCTACACATACGCATTTGCAGTGAAATAACCCAACATACCATATAGCAATCAAACTACAATACAACTTGTGAATAAGCTTATAAATAATAGTCTGTTTTAATATTTTTTTTTAATTTCGATTATAATAATATTTAGAAAATATATATTCACAAGTATTTTTTAACAATGATTAAGAAACTATTATTATACACAAATGTTTCTAAACAATTCGTTTTCTTTCTTGTCATAATTTTTTTCTTCTGAAAAACTTAAAAAACTTAAAAATGTACAACATAGAGAAATTATTGTTTTGGGCTATTACGCCACTGCACCACAAATTAATAGTTTAAATTTCATTGGCAGATCTACTAAGAGTTCTTGTTTTTGCAGCATAGGATCTCTTAAAGCGTCTCATTTGTGGTTCTTCTGGGGCTATCTTAAAAAATGTGGTTAATAGTGAGTATCTATGAGCAAGCTATGCATTCTCTCCTAGGCAGTGTTCCTTCATAGTAGTGTTGTGTGCTAAATTTTTTTTTATTGACTATTCTGGAAAGATGTACATACATACATATATAGTAAGAAGGGATTATGAGATTTGAGAAAACTTGATTATGTGCTCCATTGCTCTTCCTTCATCTTTAGGTGAAAATTACATATACATATACATACAAATATACATTATTTGCGAATATAAGTCTACAATTATGTAAAGAAGATTATATAAAGAAGATTAAAAAAATAATAAAATATTGTTTCTGTAAGATATTTCTACAATTACAAATATAAGCTTTTCTTAATCATGTACATATAATCATCCTTATGGTGAATAAAATGTGAAATTTTTGTTCCCATGAAATTTTCATTACCCAAAAGGGGAAAATTTCTATCGTGAAGTTCATGGGAACGTTTGATCCCGCTATCAATATATAGTAAATGAAAAATAAGGAAGAAGAAAAAATTTTTGAAGTTTAAATAATTGTTTCTAAATATTAAATTTAAAAAGTGAAAATGTTTAGAATTGGTGCGATTATTTTATTGCAAGAACAGGAGATACGACAACAGCGAATAGCTCGTCGTGCGTTGAGAGATGCATCTAACCCTTTAAAGTTACCCGCCACATTGTAAGTGGCTTGATTTTATGAAAAAAATCGGTATAATAATTTGTTTTTATTTTAGATTTATCCAACATTATAGGGTAAATAAACCAGCTTTCTTGTATCTCTTAAATCTACTGACTGCTTCTCTGCCGGCAACAAAAAAATCATTTGGATTTTCCGCCCATCGTAAGCTTAAGCATTAAACACATAGACGACAGCAGGATATCTGTCAAAATTAAAATACACACGTTTATAGAAGACGATTATTTTGACGATATCATAGCTACATGGTACACGACCACCGTTGTGGCTGTAGCTAACTTAGGCTAATTTCTATTTTCGTTTTCGACAATTTTATTTTATTCAACAGAAGAAAATATCACAAAATTAAAAATACAAATTCATTTAAAATCAAAAGGTTTCGAGCAAATATATTTATTTGTTTTGATATCATAAAAGTATTTTTTGAAAAAGTAATTTTTTTATAAGTTAAATATGTGTTTATAAAATATTTTTGAAGTATGTAGCTGTCGTCTTCAACATAATTTAGTAGCTGACTACATGGCGACGATTGTAGCCAACGGCATTTGTAGTCGTGTAGCGGTGTAGCCGCTGTTGTCTATGTAGTCAATACTTATAACAAACATTATTTATACACAACGAACTTAAAAATGTATACGTAATGCATGTATGAGTACAACTGGTTATAGGTAGATAATGTGATGGGTATCTGTCATACGTCATACCCATACTTGTAGTTATAAGTATAATACTTACAAGTATGAAAAAGCAGTTATAATACTCTAAGTATACTTATAGGGAAAACAACTACTTATAATTACATATATTTGTAAAGTACTCTAAGTATACTTAGATTATTTACATACTTGTACTTATTCCCACTCTATACTTACAAGTATGGGTATAGCCAATACTTTATTCAACTTTTACTAATACTTGGTTGTATTGCGAAAAATAATGAACAAGTATGCGAACACTTATTCTCTGCCTATACTTGTAGTTATTTAAGTTGAAATTGATATGAGTATGTGTGTATGGTATGTTGTTTGAGCTGTAGCTATACACATTTATACATGTTTTGCCTCAAATACTTAATAAGTACTAATAATGATACTTTTGTGATTCTCTGATACATATATGTATACAGTACACTGCACAGTGGGGCAGAATCAAAATATTTTGGAAATAACTCAGCCATTTGTAAGGAGCTAGGCCGATTGATACAAAATTTGACATGAGCAAAGCAGAGGGGTATATGAGCTTAAGCTTTTAGGGTGGGCACCACCCACTTTCCAGGGATGGTATTATGGCATTAAAATGAGCGAGTTATAAGCAAATTGAAATTAAAATTTTTGATTTTTTGATACCCTGGTCCAGTTTTATTCAAAAAATTGAGTACAATTTTCAGCAAATTTTTTTTTTAATTTCTCTCAGTTAGCGAGCAAAATTTAAAATATTGTAGCAAAATTTTAAGGTTATAGATTTGCTCACTGATAGTATGGTATGCGTAGGCATGTGTTGAGTAAGCTAGTTTATATTCGAGTATCACAACTTGCTCGTGAGCTTAAGAACATTTCACGCTATAATACAAGTATTAATACTTTTGAATAAATGCAACTCTGATCTAATCACTGTTTGAATTTTTTTAAGAACCATTAACAACTCATCATGTCAAGGTTTCATTTTCCTCAAAAGTATTGTATTATATTGTGAAAAGCCCTTTATGATTACACCCATTAGATAAGCATGCTCATGCAACTGTTTAATACATATGCGGACTTGCATTGGAGCGCCCTCTTTCGTCGGTATAAATTGATAGCAACAAATAGCAGAAGTAAAATAATTTATAAAATGACAGTATCGGCATAAAATTGATTTTCTTACTCACCAACAGAGGCACTGCAACACTGTTTTAACACCACGTTTTCACTGGCTATCCATTTTAACAAGACATAACCATAACGACGGCAGAGTAATAGGTGCCGAATATGTCTTCATGTTCATGCTCTGATTGACTATAATTTTCTATTTTTCATGAATGTTGTTTGAATGCTTATAGAGTAGCAGCTGATTTTGCAAAAATTAGGAAAAAGTATCTTGCCAGATGGTTTGCCGCGCTGACTTTTAGCACCGTCTAGGGCTCGCCGTCTTGAGTTGGTTCTTTTCCAACGCAACCCTGGGAAATTTTAGCAGCTACAAAAAAAGCATGCCAAAATGAGGCCAAAAATTAAATATATCCCTTTAAAAGAGCCTGTCTAATAAATGTTGTAACACCCACATGTCTAATGTAGACGGTAAAAACCAATGTAATTTTAAATTACAGAGTTTTTACAAAATCTGAAACATATTTTGCCTTATCAAGCAATTGTAGTAGGCAACAAATGCCTGATTGCAACTTTTAATAAAAAAAACACCAAATTCTTTAAAATTTATCTCTATTTGTCATTTATTTGATGTCTATGTGTCATTGCATTGATAACAGTATTGTGATAGTTGCCATTGAAATGGTTAATATCACAAAGATGACAAGTGTGACGGGGTCATCAAAAACCAAGACACTTGTCATAGTGTTGATGTCAAGTTACATAAGCGTTATCATGGTTTTCCTATCAGTGTAGAATTCTATTTTTATCCGTATAATCCTTATGTTTTACCATTATCTCTAACAATATCTAATTTTAGGTTATGATTACAAGTAAGCTGTTGGTACATGCAAGCCAAAGTTCTGTCAAAAGGTGAAATGATTTTATTTTTCAACATGCTTTTATGCAATAAAATGCAAATTTCAAATTGGGCATAATTTTATTCAAATTGGCTAATTATTTGCTTTTCTAGGTATAATTTAGAAAATTTGTTTCGGCAACAGTGGTTCTCATAGTACTGCAATGGGCGTTTAGTGAAAATGTAAAATGAAAAATGTTTATTGGTTGCTCTGCGTTGCTGATTCGCGTAGTATTGCATACAGCTATCACCTTGTTTTCATATACAAAAGTATTTAATGCAGCGTATTTATTCGTAAATAAAATGCAGAGAAGATAGTAGCATAACATCAAAAATAGTTATGGAAAAGGTTTATAAACAAAATAAAATGTATTTGATTAAATAAAATACGATAAAAAATTAAATAAATTATATATTTTACACCACTAAATTACTTAGCATACTTAGAGTGAAATTGTTATTTAAATTGCGGCAAAGTGAACGATTGGAGCTAATAATTTGATTTGCCTACGAGCACGTAATTTTGTTAAACATTTAAGATTTTTTAATTATCATTTTTTATTTACTTAATAGCATCTGCAAATTTATATCTTTTAATTGAAGTAATTTCAAAATTCAGAAACAAATTTTAAAAAAGTAATAAAATTAAACCCATAATGTTTCTTCAAATAATTTAACCTTGACAAAATTCGATGCTTTTGTTAAAATTACGGTTTAGCAACATTTATTTAACAGTTAAGATATTCAGCGGAATCGGAATGCACGATTAACTTTGTTGTCTTGATTGTAAATTATATTGCCGATAGCCTTTAAACCTCCCATCATTTTAATGCAAGATTGATAGCCGCTAACAATGTGATATGCCCCGTGTCCTTTCCCACCAAACCAAAGGTTTCGATTTTTTCTGAAGTCAGACTTGTCGTAAGGAATTCGTTAAGACATTTCGATAGTTTGTCGAAAATCAGACATGCCGTAACGAATTCGTTAAAACATTTCGATAGTTTGTCTGAAAACTGACTCGTCGTAACGAATTCGTTAAGACATTACGGTAGAGTATTGCCTTGAATACCAAACGATGTTCTAACTTATATGAAGGTACTCACAGTACTTTCTTATACGAAAGTACTCACAGAAAACGTACGTACATGTCGTTTCGATATCGTACCTACATAACTTTGCGATTTCGAAACTACACATCGTTACGATTTCGTACCTACATACCGTTGTGAAGTAATGTCAACCCTTTCATACAAAAATCGTTACGATTTCGGTAATATTTCGGTTCCAAAATCGGAATATTTTGCCGACCAGTCGTTACGAAATCAGAACATTTGGTTTGGTGTTTTTTTTTTTCTTTTTTGTCACTCATTTGAACCTATTCCATGAATTCTATCGTTGCTTTTAAAATAAGCGTCTTAAATAAGGTGGGTTATTATGTAATTCAATTCAATAAACAAAAATTTTCGAAACGAATTTCCGATTCGAAAGTAAAATCGTATTATCTATTTCATTCGAATACGATGCAGAGTTGTATTGCGTAAAAAAGGTAAAAACAGGTGCTGCCAAAGATTTCTATCAAAATATTTTCACTTTCAGGTTTTCATTTTCTTCGACATAAAAATGTTCATATTGTTATAGGTGGCGAATAAGTGTTTATGTCATGTTCTGTTTGAAAATAATTTTCTGTTTTCCATTAAAGTTGTTGAAAGGCTTATAGCAAAACAGAAAGTTATAGTACAATTAAGCAAATTGTGCTGTTTAAAAATATAACTGGAAGCAAATGGTGCTGTTTAAAAATATAACTGTCAAACTGAAATAAAACAACAACGTCATTGTCATGTTGTAAAAGAAGTTTTATAACAAAAGTTTTAACAACAATGTTAAAACATTTATTATAAATATAGACAACGGGGGTAAGGTTTTCTTCATACATTTTGTATGTACAGTAGAATTTTTGACAGCTAGTAGCGCTCGAAGCGCTTATATCGGATTGGCTGTAAGTGTACAGTTTGATTTTCATAAGAGAAATAAAAATGCACGTAAGGCAATTCGTACAAATTCCTAAACTTTTTCTTTCGAATTGAAATACATAGTAATTTCCGGGCTTCGCAATTTGTTCAAATTCAGTCATTGTCTTTCAGAAGAAGGTTTTGCTGACAGCAAAATGTTTCTGCACAAAAGAATTTTTAATAACCTAAATGGCAATTTCTCCTACAATTTTGCTTGACACATTTTAGAACTCTAATAGGTTTGAATTACAAGTGCTTAATGTAAAAACATACCAACTTGCCCTCGTATTTGGTAAAAGTTATTTGGATGAAGCTGCTGTTCAAAATTTCTACTAAGCAATAAAATGTTGTAAAAGTTATTGTAAACTTTGTATATTAATTTAAATAAATAAAACTGGCTGATATTAGGTTGTTGAGTGCTGTATTTATTTGTTCGATTACGAAACCAGTCAGCCAGTTAATAAGAGTTGGTAAAAGCTAATGAATGAATGTACAAACCAACCAAACAACTAAGTAGACATTTACAATGAAACTGCTACAACATCTATGTATACATATAATAAAACAGTAACTTATTTACTTGTCTGTCTGTGTTCGTATCACGTAAAAACTACTGGATGGATTTTAACAAAATTTTGTGAGGAGGTACCTTAGTATCCTGATTCCAATATGAGATACTTTTTTTTCAGAAAAAATATCTTATCCAAGAGAGAGTGGAGAAAAAGAAGTGAAAGTACGCCGATATTTTTTACCGATTTAAGATACTGCATACTTTAAGGCATCTTTTATTTTTGAAAGCGGTATATATTAAACACGGTTGCGCAACAGATGGCGCTGTTTTTAAATAATGACAAAATATGAACTGAAAGTGGGATATTTTAAACACGGTTGCGCAACAAATGGCGCTGTTTTAAAATAATGAAAAATATGAATTATTACTGGCAAATAGCCAATTGAATAAAATTTGTATTTGATTTGTTTTTTTACTTTGTGGAATTACAATATTATTAAGATATTTAAAACACTTTTTACAGAGCTTTACAACAATTTATAGAATTTTACCCAGGGATGGGTACCTTCATGTAAAGAAAAAAACGTAAGAGTCTTAAAATTTGGTGCGGATTTTGTTTCAAAGTAAAATCGAACAAAATATTGTCAGGACGCACACAACGTGTCTGGGCACAGCTAGTTAAGATATAATTTTTGTTGTTAACTTTACTTAAAACAAAATATTTGGCTACATTATTGAGTAGTTTATTAATGTTGTTGCTGGCCGTGGAAAACAATTTACAATACAAAACATATTTCGTAATTCCGCCATCAATATGCAGTTCAGATTTAGCACAATTACTTTTTCTGTTTTGCTTTTGTGTTTCTCTTTTTTCTCATTTTTGGGATATAAAATAAAAAAAATAAAATCGGCTGTTTTTTAATTACATTAAAATTAATATTTGAAAAACTTTGAAATTATATCAATTAACAACAAAATAACTAATTATTTTGCATGTTTTAAAGTGTAAACAAATTGTATTTCATATGTCATGTCATATGTGGAGAAAGCAGATAACGGGGGTGTCAGTTATATTTTGTAATTATGAACACGTAATTAAGCAATTACATGTAATTGTAACTGGGATTTTTCAATTACAATTACATTTAATTTTCATTGAGAATAGTCCTTTATTTCAATTACAATTACTTCCAATTGTAATTATAATTATAGCTAGCATTACCTCAAACACACATGAAAATAAATTAGACCACTAAGTGATTATAATGAAATTTAATATAAATATGCATAAGTAATAGAAATCTCTCACTTAATAGAGCATAACACCTTGCCGTCAAACCACATCAAAAAAATCTTGCAAAAATTTTTCTCACCTAAGGTCAGATATTTTGTGCAAAATTTATGAATACAAAACTTTTACAAAAACAATCTTTATCTGATGTGTGTGAAGATAAATACGTCGAGTTAAATACGTCTTTGAAAAAATATATCATGCGATAAAAAAGTTTTTCCATATTCTTTTCAATATTCTTACTGTTTCCAAACCCTTCCATCTCAGGGAATCAAAGCTGATGGAATAGAAAGACAATAGATCGTACTAACAAACTGTGTTCGCACTTTTTTTCCAAAGCATTTGTGAATATAATAAAAGTATCAGGTTTGAATCCCTGAGATAAAAGGGTTTGGAAACACTAACTATATTTCTTATAAAAGTCCAAAAATCTGTGCAGAATACGTAATAAATGTATGGGAAAACTTTTTTATCGCATGCTATATTTTTCCAAAAACGTATTTAATTCGACGTATTTATCTTCTTTTTCTGCACTGTTATGCAACGTTTCTTTTTGAATTATTTCGGACTTTTTAATACAAATCTAAAGACAACATTTTTTTTTTTTTTTGTAATTCGTCTTCTTGAGTGTTGCGTCATATTACTTTTGTCGGGGCCTGCCAATAAAAACAAAATGTGACTCAATATTAGAGTAATTAATATAAAAATCATATCAAAAATTGTGTTTTAAATAGAAATACTTTAAAAAATTAACGAGTTTTTACCCGATATATCCACAGATACTATATGGACAGTTTTTGAAATTTCATTAGCTTATAATCAAAATTGGAAGGGAAAAATTATATATTTTCAATCCTCACTTTAACCCACTGACCGATATGATATGCACTTGGCCTCAACAAGTTTAAGCAACTCAATTCGTGAGATGCTTAAAATTAATTATAATGCACCAAAATCCTAAAATGTTATTAGATAGATACCAGGTACCAGTCATCAAACAATTTTCCTTAGCAATCTAGGGCATAGATAAGGCTGAATCAAGGCTATAAAAGGTGGAGGCAACGAATTTCCCTTATTTACAGTCTCCGCTCATATCATCACACTCATATCAATCATGCTCTTCTCAATTACACAGAACGACACAGTCTAATCAATGCCCTAAATTTAAGAGGAGATGTCGTGATGACTGGCACCTTGTAGCACCTGTCTAATTATTTTTTTACCTTTTAGCACATTACATGAAATTTTACTATGTTGCTCTGCAATAAAACTCCATTTTATATACTTTTTTTTATTTAGAAATCTACTTTGTTTCGATATTTTGTGTAAATTTGGAGTAAATTTTTCCATGTGTGTGAAGTTAAATTTCGAAATTTAAATCTCAGACACAAACCAATTACGTTAACAGAGGTCTAGTAACATGCTAACAAAGCGCTGTTAAGCATATAAATCCTGGGAGTATATCTTCCAAATGGAATTGTGACCACATTTTTGGACCTAATAAACCCAAAAACATGTAGCGGGCGGCTTATTTTATTGTTTTTCGATAAAATTTTAAAAATGTTGGATATGTCCCAAAATTACTAAGTTTTTCACATTTTAATATTTTAAGAATTTTTAAGGATAAGGAATCATAAAAGGATGTAATTCCTTTAAAATAGATCAATTTTTAGCTGCCCATCTTTTACCGTTCTCCTGGAGAAATTTGAAATTTGAAAATTTACAAATTTGTAAAAATTTATATCAGAACTCCATTTTTAATTGAATTTAAGTTCTAGGACTCATAAAAGGATGTAATTCCATTAAAATATATCAATTTTTAGCTACCCATCCTTTACCGTTCTCCTGGAGTTCATCCTCTAAAGAAATTTCAAATTTAAAAATTTACAAATTTGTAAAAATTTATATCAGAACTCCATTTTTAATTCAATTTAAGTACTAGGAATCATAAAAGGATGTAATTCCTTTAAAATAGATCAATTTTTAGCTGCCCATCTTCTACAGGGCTCCTGGAATTCAGATTTATCCTTAAAAATTCTTTAAATATTAAAATGTGAAAGATTTTTAAATTTTTATCGAAAAACAATAAAATAAGCCGCCCGCTACATTTTTTGGGTTTATTTGGTCTAAAAATGTGGTCACAATACCATTTGGAAGATATACTCCCAGGATTTATATGCTTAACAGCGCTAAGTTAGCATGTTACCAGACCTCTGTTAACGTAATTGGTTTGTGTCTGAGATTTAAATTTCGAAATTTTACTTCACACACATAATTTTTCCTACAAACTGTTTAGCTTTAATCAAAATTCGAACTCAATTATAATTTTTGTAAAAACCAATTCACTTTCAATACTGATTTAACACAGTACAAGTGATTAAAGGAGAAGCGGAAATAATGATCGAAATAATGTCAGAGCGCTTCAACTAAGCATGAAATAATTTCACAAATGAAATTCTTACGACTGCTAGACTTAATGATAAAGTTGTTCAGAGTCAAATAATTCGTCTCTGCCTAAAACTAAATTTTTGAATGGAAAAATTAATACGATACCCAAATGCTCGTATTATACACATGCATACTACATACGTACATATGCTTTTAAGTATTTTTATGCTTTAGTTATCAAGAAAATAGGTCAATCATACGACTTTTTTTAATATACATCACTCTATATTAGTTTTTTGATTTGTATGTTCCAAGCAATTGAACCTTCTAAATTTTTTTCTATAAAATTCGTTATTTTTTATTTTTAGTTATTTCTATATTGGTTTAAAATGTTTTTTCTAGTTTTGTAAAATTATTATGTTTATAAAAATGATAGCCCATTATTTCAGGTTCACACATAATGTGAATAAACACATTTTGCATTTTTACACATAAAATCTATACATTTAATAAAACAGTAACTCATTTCCTGTCTGTCTGTATTTATCTTCGTGTTCGCATCACACAAAATTTGGGTTGGATTACTTTTAAAGCAAAATCGAAAAAAATATTGTCAGGACGCACACAACGTCAGTGGGCCTTGCTACAGCTGAAATATATATTTTTTATACGAGTAATTTGTATTCGAGGAAAGTGTATGTCTTCTAGCTTAAGCTGGATTCACCCATTTGTTCCGAAAAAATATTTATCCGAGCAAAATTTTTTTACTGAGAGTTTTCTGCAGCACGATTCACCCATTTTGAAAATTTTTTCAAAGCTGCCATATGAAATACAAACTAATCTAACAATTCATCATCATTTTACATGTAGCAAATGATAATATTTTGGCGTTTTTTCGTGTGAAACAATATATATAAATTTTATATTACTTTAAAATATTTAATGCTTTTGTTAATAGTTAATCAAATATGTATGTACATAATACCGATTACTTGCAAAACACATTTATAAAAAAGGCAAAAAAAGTAGAAGAAATGTAGTAAAAAAATATTACAAAAGGATGGAAGGAAGGTGATGCATTAGGTAATATCTTCCAAATGCATTGCTTTACTTAATTACTTTTAAATGAGCTATTGCTCATATCTTACATTCATTTTTCCGGGCTCTTTCATTTCTAGCTTAAGGGCAATCTATTCATTAAACTCCATTTTCAAAAACATTATTTTTTAATTCATTCAATATTTTGCAAAACAAACTCCACAATTTTACTATGCAAAAACTATATGATGTGGCAACTCGGTTCAACTTTGTCCGAGCCAAATTTAAAATTAAACCAATTCAAGCTTAGAGTTGTCTAGACTAAATAATAAACGTGAGCATAAAACGTCTTGTTAGATTAACTTCATAATGTTCAATAATGAATTGGTCTCTTTTTTCTTGCACTTGATTTCATGTGTATACAAATATTGTTGTGCTCTTAAATAAAAACATACAATAGCATTTGCTCTTCTTCCAACCAATGCAATATTTGTTGTTGTTTGAAAGAAAATTTCAGTAGTGAATATTTTGTTTCAATAGTGTCTCTTGATATGAAATACTGTTATAGCAGACAACATGTATGTAAATGTATGATGTTAAAAGCAAGGGTTTGTACTTTGTATTTTAGTTATTTTATATTAATTTGCGCGTGGAGTGGTTGAAAATAGAAAACTGTATTAGATTGAATTTTTTTTAACTTTTATTGATGAATAAAAAAATCTAATTTAATTTTTTTTCTCAAAAATCAGAGATTTTACTCTCAAGAAAATTTAAGTAAAATGAACTAGTGAACAATATGAAATGCTCAGCATGTTTATTGCACTTGATAAAACTGTCCGGTCAAATCAGGTGCACTGATTTTTGCACTGTTTACTCTCTTGTTCTCTGTATTTACTGTTTAGTAATATTCGACTACACATACAATCAATATTTGCGTTTCAAAAACATGCAATACTGTCCACTTTTTAACATCTTGCGCTCACCTTTACTAAATAACTTATCTCACTCTCTGAGTGAAAAATAATTTTGACCGGACAAAAAATTTTGTCCGAAACAAATGGGTGAATAAAGCTTTAATGTAAAGTAAAAAAAATTCGCGCTTTATATTTCAATAGTTATGTACCTTTAATATTGGGAAATTCACTATAAACTGATTTTTTGGGAAGTAAAGTATAGAATTTAAGCTGAAATATAATCTGAACGAACTGAGATATCCTTACAAAGCATATCTCAGTTCGTTCATACTGATATTGATACTATTTTATTCTAAACTAGCTGTGTCCACACAAATTGCGTGCGTCCTGACAATATTTTGTTCGATTCTGCTTTGAATGTAAACCACACCAAATTTTAAGAATCTTACGTATTTACTTTATATAAAGGTACCCATCCCAGGATAAAATTTATATAAAATTCTAAAAATTATTGTAAAGCTCTGTAAAACAGACAGAAAATAAGTTACTTATTATTTTAAAATAGCGCCATCTGTTGCGCATAATGCTTTCGAAAATAAAAGATGCCTTAAGGTATGCAATACCTTTAAATCGGTATAAAAAAAATCGACGTACTTTCACTGCATTTATTTTTTCGGAAAAAACGAATCCTATATTGGAATTAGGATACTAAGGTACCTCCTCCCAAAATTTTGTTAAAATCCATCCAGTAGTTTTTACGTGATACGAACACAAAGAAAAAGACAGACAGGAAACGAGTGGCTGTTTTATTATATATGTATATAGATTTTATCAAAAGTCCAGCCAACATCTCAAAATATTAATCCGATTATAAATAAGTCCACCACATCAAAAATTCTAAGTTCGGCCAAAATTTAAAAATTTTCTAAGACAATTTTTTCCCAAACTAAAAGAGATAGAACCAGACATGTAAGCACATTTTTTGTGGATATTTTTAAGGACTATCTAAATTAAAAAGTCTTAACATTTGAGTTATAAATAAATGTGTGCCCAAGGTACCCAACTTTGGGGGCTTAACTACAAGCCCTTCTTTACGCTAGCGGGTCGACCATAGATATGCACCTCCACTCAAAAACACCTCTGCATTGCCTCTGAGAAATTTCATAAAGATATCTTTAGTGGTTCATGAGCTACTGAATTATTTCCAAAAAGGAAACATTTTTTAACTACTGTGCAACATTTTAATAATAACTGCATACAACATTTGACGTCTTCCTTATTTCACACTTCAAATAAAGTAATACAATTACTCTTTCCTTGCACTTAACTTAACACTTGTCAATGGTACAGCTGTGAAACAGGAAATTAAAAATAAAGCACAAAGTTACAAGTTACCAAACACAGAGAAACGCTAAACACTGGGTGAGACTATTTTACATGAAAGTTAGTTGGTACATACTAAATGTAGATGAAGCTTAATGAAACTGATTGCGAATCAAAATACACACAAAATGCGTTTTATATTTAAAAATGAAACTTAAAAAGTCATGAATTAATATACAAAAAGCCAAACCGAAATCATCAGAAATCTAAGCCTGTGGGCAAACGTTTAATAAAAGCTTCTATTAAAAAATATTTCCTGTCCACAGCAATAAAAGTGTAGTTGCAAATAAATATGTATGTATATCGCTCCTTTTATGCAACATAGTCATATCTAAAAAAAATACTTGGCAAAATGCTGTTAAAATTTTTAAAATGTATTAATTAATGGTAAAAGACCATATACGAGTATAACTATTAAACAGTTGCATGAGCAAGCTCATCTAATGGGTGTGTTTAAAAGCTCAAGAGCAAGTGGTCATACTCGAACACAAACTACGCATATAACTAAATTTATACATCTAATAAAACAGTTACTCATATCCTGTCTGTCTGTCTATCTTTTAAGAAAATTTTGTGAGGAGATAGCTTAGTGTCCTGATCCCAATATAGGATACTTTTTTTTCGCAAAAATATCTTATTTCCTAGAGATTGGAGATAAAAAGCAGTGAAGATACGCAGTTTTTTTTAGTAAGGATAAGACCTTTTATTTAGTAAATACATAAAGCACCGATTTGCTTAAACTATGCATATCGGTTAGTGTTTCAGTTATGGTTTTTGTATTTACTTATATTAGTAGGGATGATATACTTTATAACGAGTGATTTTTTAAGAGCTTGAGAACTTTTTTTTTTAAAAAAACGCATAAAATTTGCAAAATCTCATCGGTTCTTTATTTGAAACGTTAGACTGGTCCATGACATTTACTTTTTGAAGATAATTTCATTTAAATGTTGACCGCGGCTGCGTCTTAGGTGGTCCATTCGGAAAGTCCAATTTTGGGCAACTTTTTCGAGCATTTCGGCCGGAATAGCCCGAATTTCTTCGGAAATGTTGTCTTCCAAAGCTGGAATAGTTGCTGGCTTATTTCTGTAGACTTTAGACTTGACGTAGCCACACAAAAAATAGTCTAAAGGCGTCAAATCGCATGATCTTGGTGGCCAACTTACCGGTCCATTTCTTGAGATGAATTGTTCTCCGAAGTTTTCCCTCAAAATGGCCATAGAATCGCGAGCTGTGTGGCATGTAGCGCCATCTTGTTGAAACCACATGTCAACCAAGTTCAGTTGTTCCATTTTTGGCAACAAAAAGTTTGTTAGCATCGAACGATAGCGATCGCCATTCACCGTAACGTTGCGTCCAACAGCATCTTTGAAAAAATACGGTCCAATGATTCCACCAGCGTACAAACCACACCAAACAGTGCATTTTTCGGGATGCATGGGCAGTTCTTGAACGGCTTCTGGTTGCTCTTCACTCCAAATGCGGCAATTTTGCTTATTTACGTAGCCATTCAACCAGAAATGAGCCTCATCGCTGAACAAAATTTGTCGCATTTGAACATTTCGAACCGAACACTGATTTTGGTAATAAAATTCAATGATTTGCAAGCGTTGCTCGTTAGTAAGTCTATTCATGATGAAATGTCAAAGCATACTGAGCATCTTTCTCTTTGGCACCATGTCTGAAATCTCACGTGATCTGTCAAATACTAATGCATGAAAATCCTAACCTCAAAAAAATCACCCATTATAAAGTAAATACATAAACCATAACTGAAGCACTAAAAACATAATGGTCTTTGTTGTGGATTGCTTTTAAAGCAAAATCCACAAAGTAGCGGGCACAGCTAGTTTAATATATAAACATATATAAAATCCTGCGTAAGTGCCCACCCCCTTTAAGTAATTATAAATTTTGCCATATTTTTACAACTATAGTAGTGAGAGCTTTAAAATTTGGTAAGGATTTCTTTCAAAGCAAAATGCAAAATTGATTAAAATAATGTCGGGATAGGAGCAAGGGAAGCGGTATCATCTATTAAAAGTAGTTTTAAGTTATCGTTGATCTGAGCGTACTTAAGAAAATACCTGATAGAAATGAAAGAAATGATAGAAATGATATGGCCGCTAATAATTGTAAATTTTCGTAAATCCCTATTGGATGACCCTTTATGATATAAAGATGATACTTAAAGAAAACACAGAAGATACGATAACTTGATTTACTTTTAACTTGTCAAATATTTCAGTTACATTTAAAAAGCGAACATTACAGTTTATTCAAATACAAACTTTAGTACCTCAAGTTATAGGCTGAACACAAGATGTTTGCTGATTTAATGTTTGTTAACATCTTTCAGAGAGCGGGAATAAAGCATTTTTGTAGCCTTCTTTTTTTGACTTAAATATTTTTTTATGTTACATAATTATTTTGTTTTTTGTTTCTTTCTGAGATTTTAATAGAGTCACAGATACAACCTTGTTGGTAAACACGTCTAGAAATACACAAATATTTGTTATTATATTATTATTTTATATTTATTTGACTATAAATAAGGCCTTAAATGTTTAATTTTTACTTATTGAATAACTATGATTAATGAAAAATAATGAAAGTTTATGTCCACTTTTTCGAGACGAATCATCGCTTAGAATGAATCACATTTTTACCTTGTAAGATATCAAAATTTCAGGAATTGAGGGTCAGAGAACCTACATGTGATTGCCAAAACATAAATGCATTCATATGTCACAGTTTGTTACGAACTTAGTTCTTTAAAAATGAGGCTAGTCAAGCTGTGACAGTTACTGGTGCTTGACATCGCGTAATAACATGACATCCTAAATTGGATATTGACGTGGACGTAGTAAAACGATGCCACTTCCCCTACAAATCGTTTTAAAATTAAATTTGAGCTGGTCGTGTACCTAAAAGTTATGGAGATCAGAATTAGCCTCATAGATCATGTGCTTTAACACTATTAAATTTTTTTATACAATATTTTTATTTGATGCAATCAATCAACCGTGTGAATGAAACTATTTTTTAATTAATGTCAGGCCTGTTCTGAAAATCATATTTTATCAAAGTGATTTGAAATCACGTAAGAGGTGCTCTACACACAAAAATTTTTAAAATCACGTGATTTTAAATCGGTTAGGAAAGTGATTTCAAATCACTTGCTTATTTTTGCGAGTCCAATGTTGTTAATCTTATAACAAACTACTGGAATATTTAGTTTGAAATGTTCTTTTATCATTTTTGTAGTAAAATTACGTGATTTATATATTATTGGAATCTTTTTTTTGCAGTAATATTTTATATTAAACAAATTTTGTTCGTATTTTTCCACTACCTTTTAACTGTCAAATTTCAATGGCTCCACCATAAATATTGCCTTAAAACACCCATTTCCTACACTGCTTTCATTTTAAATCTTGTGGAGTCAACAATGTTTCCTTGGACCTTCAGATTGCTTTTATTTTACGTATTATATAAAATTTAATCAAAAAACAATAAAAATCTGTCAGTTTCTTGTGGTTTTACAATTTTAAAACCATTAAAAAAAAATAAAAAAATGTTCGTGATTTGAAATCACGTGATTTTCAGAACAGGCCGGTATATTAAACTTCTGTGAAATTTTTTTATAATGTTTACACAGTAATCATTGCTAAGGGTGTGAAGATAAATTCTTCAGTTAAATACGTCCCACATCTCTGTTAACTGCGTTCCACAAACTGTTAAAAAACTTGATTTTTAAAAATTTATTTTTTTAGTCTAAAACACATTATTGATAAAAACTACTAGAAAAAGTATAAAATTTTCTACCGTCCCTATATTCCACCCCCCATTAGGTTTTTCCCTGAGAAACAACTGAATGTATTGTTTCCAGTTTTGTATTCTTTCATATAGCTTTCACGGGATATATTGAAACCCCATTCAGGTCTTTTCTAAATGACCCAAATAACTAATTTTTATAGTTATGGTCTTTTGCTACCCTCCACCCCATATTCCACCCCCTATAGGTTTTTTCCTGAGAAACAACTGAATGTATTGTTTCCAGTTTTGTATTCTACTCCCTTAGTGCTTTCACAGGATATATCGGAACCCCATTCAGGTGTTTTCTAAATGACGCAAATAACTAATTTTTATAGTTATGATCTTTTTCTACCGTCCACCCCATATTCCAATCCCTATAGATTTTTCCCTGAGAAACAACTGAATGTATTGTTTCCAGTTTTGAATTCTACTCCCTTAGGGCTTTCACAGGATATATCGGAACCCATTCAGGTCTCTTCTAAATGACCCAAATAACAAATTTAATTTTCTATATTCCACCCTATATTCCACCCCCTATAGATTTTTCCCTGAGAAACAACTGAATGTATTGTTTCCAGTTTTGAATTCTACTTCCTTAGAGCTTTCACAGGATGTATCGGAACCCCATTCAGGTCTGTTCTAAAGGGCCCGAATTGGTCTCCAAACATAGATGTATAAAAATGTACCCTATATTGTACCTGTTCTAGGGCATTTCCTGATAAAGGTATAAATATAGTGTTGATAGTTTTGAAAACTACTCCCTTCAAGCTTTCACCTGGTATATCGCAACGCCAATCAGGTCGGTTCAAAGTGCCCCATATCCTACCCTGAAATCGCCTATATGTAAGATAGTATAATTCTTATTCTGATTGAAAAATATGATTTTTTTTGGAAAAAGTGTACAATTGAACAGTTTTTTTCAATAATTTATGAAAAATTATTAATAATTGAGTGTTTTTGACTAAAAAAAATTAATTTTTAAAAATCAACTTTTTTAACAGTTTGTAGAACGCAGTTAACAGAGATGTGGGACGTATTTAACTGACGAATTTATCTTCACACCCTTATCATTGCTAGGCCATTAAAAGAAAACTTGGGATAATAATGCATTGTATTGACTAATGAATTGCCTATTTCATAAGCATTAGTTTTTAAATAATGGTAATGCATTTTTCCACTATCATTGCTTTCAATAATTAGCTTTTAATGAAATACTTTCATTAGTAATTCTTTATAACAACATAATCATTATCATTAATCAGTAATTAAATGATTTTAAGGCATCATCATTAACAGCCTAAGTTAAAAAAAAAAACGATTTTACAGTGATGAATGTCTAACCTTAATAATACCACCGGGTTGTTAATCATCTTGCACCCTCAGCAACAGTTTTGGAGGGGTGTCCAGTGTAAAATATTTTAAAATATGTGGCTAAAATTTATTTTGTTTAACATTTATAGTTATTAAAAGCAACACTAATCATTTGTGTTTTATAAAGAAAATTGTGTTTTCGTCCATTATAATTATTAATTAGAAATTATACAATTGTATTAAATTTTCATTACCATTTGTAAAATCAATTGTAATTAAAATAAATCAGTCAAGTGCGAGTTAGACTCACACACGTAGGGTTCCGTACTATGTTTAGTATAACTTTAAAAATTCAAGTTGTTAATTTTTTGATCTCTTATGAGTCACCCTTTAATTTTAAAATAATAGTCGTAATCGCGAAAATTGCATCACTGTTGGAACACCCTTTAAATTTTAGTAATTGTTGTTATAGCGGCCATAGTAATACACTTGCTATAAAAATATACATGCGCCTACCTATTGCGGTTCAAAAAATAAGGTAATATACGTGAAAAACATGTCACTGATGGAACACCCTTTAGTAAATAGTAATTGTTACAGCGGCCGAAGTATAAGATCTACTGTAAAAATTTCAAGAGTCTAACTATTACGGTTCAAAAAATAAGGCTATTTACGTACAAATCATGTCTCTGTCGGAACACCCTTTAATTTTTTTATTTGCTATAGCGGCCATGGCAATTCTCTTTCTATGAATATATCAAGAGTCTAGCTATTACTATTAAAAAAATAAGCTACTATAAGTGAAAAACGTGCCACTGTCAGAAAACCCTATAATTTTTAGTAATTGTCATAACGGCCATGGCAACACATCTTCTATACAAATTGGAAGAGTCTACCTATTACGGTTCAAAAAATATGTCGTTATACATGCAAAACACGTCACTGTCGGGAAACCCTTTAAATTTTTATTGTTTTTATAGGGGTCATAGTAATACACCATTTGTGAAAATTTCTAGAGTCTATCTATTATCGTTAAAAAATTAGTCAATGTTTATGCAAATGACGTCACTGTCGACACACCCTTTAATTTTTACTATTTGTTATAGTGGCCATAGTAATACACCTCCTGTGAAAATTTCAAGCATCTACCTATTACGGTTCAAAACTTAGGACTTATACATGCAAATTACACCACTATCGGAACACCCTTTAATTTTTAGTTTTATTTTTTTATAGTTGTTTAAATAGTGTACTAAGTTTTAATTACTATTTGTAAATTTCAAGTGTATCCCACCTACAGTTCACGAAATAGGCACATATTCGTGAATAACACCTCTCTATCGGAACACCCTATAAGTTTTAGTATTTGTTGCTGCAACAGCGGCAACAGCTATACATCATCTGTGAAAATTTCAAGAGTCTACCTATTACGGTTCCAGAAATATAAGGCGCTGACAGACGGACAGACATTGTAGCGAAAACAATAGGGTTACGTTTTTACACTTTGTGTACGGAACTCTAAAAATTACAATTACTTCAAATAACGCCACTGAAAACATCCTATGTCTGAAGTTAAGAGCAGCTTAAAATGTAATTGAAAATAAAACATTTTTATATATTTTTCCATTTATATTTACTTTCGAGGCGTTTGACTTTCAGAGCAAAAAAGTTCAAAAACACTCAAATTGATGCGATTTCGTTGGCATCTTTAAATTATTTTCAGAATTGTCTAGAAAATATTAAGGTGTATTTGATGTTGTACAGAATAGGAATAAAACCTTTGAAATTTTAATAAAATAATAATATCTTTTGATTATCGCAAAATTTTTTTTTAATCCACTTTTATTTACTCAACTGTCATTGTTTTTAAAAAAACACTGAACTTTTGGCATTACAAAAAAAGTTCAATTATAATTTTAAATGAATTTTCAAAACAAAAAAAAAATTAAATAACTAAATAAATAATAAAATAAAAAATAATAATAATAAAACAAAAAATAATAATAATAAAATAAAAAATAATAATAATAATAATAAAATAAAAAATAATAATAAAATAAAAATACGTTACATGTCATCACAAAAAAAATTATTTATGACTTATCGATTAAATTCTAGGTGCTGTAATAACTGCCTCCTCTCAAACTTGGACTTTATTTAAAAAAAAGGAATATGTAGTTTAGTTTTATTTTATAACTATTTTACTTAAGGTTATTTCTAGTTGGCAGCGTCAATGAGCGGAATTCTAGTGAACGTTATAAAGAACTAAAAAATTAATGGTGTGAATTTAAAAATTAATCCGCTCAAAAACTTGTAAAAATAAGACCAAATTCCTATCCAAATATTATGGACGATAAAATTACTGAGATCTAAATGAGAACCAACTTCATGCTTGGTTATTGTAATGTGTTTAGTGATATTCGACAAAAATATGATTTTCTATAAAAACGTCGGGTTAAATAAGTTTTTGAAAAAATATAGCATGCGATAAAAAAGTTTCCTCATATATTTACTACTATGTTTATATATTTTTGTGATAATTTTTCTAACATTTTAAAAGTGAAAATGTGATTCTAACGGAAATAGCCACTGTGTTCAAACCCTTCCATCTCAGGGAATCAAACCTGGTGGTATAGGAAGACAATATATCACACTAAGTAACGGTGTTCTCACTTTTTTCTAAAAGTATTTGTAACATTTTAAAAATGTGACTGTGAAAATTCACATTTTCAAAATGCTATAAAAATCTTCACAAATACTTTTGAAAAAAAAAATATCAACACAGTTTTTTAGTATTTTCTTTTCCACGAGATTTGATTCCCTGAGATAGAAGGGTTTGGACACAGTGGGTATTTCCGTCAGAGAACTCATATACTAGAAATTTTCACTAAGTCACATTTTCAAAATATTATAAAAATGTTCACAAATGCTTTTGAAGAAAAGTATGAACACCGTTTTTAGTATTATCTATCTTCCTATTCCAGCAGATTTCATTCCCTGAGATGGAAGGGTTTGGTAACAGTAACCATATTTCATAAGAAAGTCCGAAAATCTGTACAGAATACGTACTAATTGTATGGGAAAACTTTTTTATTGCACGTTATATTTGTTGTTTTTGCAAGTTTCAACCATAAAAAAGCGTTTTACATTAAAAAAAAGTTGTCTTCAATTATAAGTAAGAATGATCTTTTCTAAAATATTTTAAATGCTGGGTTTATTAAATTGATATTTTCTTCAGTTTCAAAGCAATAATTCTCAAAGGATTATTTATTTTTCGATTCTAAATAAAATTTAAAAGTTTAAAAGCTTTTTAATGATACCATTATCTATTTGACCTAATAAAAAATTTTTTGCACAATAACAGTCTCAATTCAAATCTCAAGTCAGTTGCTCAGAATTGCGATTAATGTTGAAATTATATATTTTTTAATCAAAAGGACATATCGTATATATGACTTTTTTTAACGCAAAGCATTGAAATAGCAATCGTTTAAAAATGATTCCACTACCCCTAACAAATACAACACAACTTTGACATTTTCCTAATATGAACAAAATAAACATTAATCAATACACTCTAGAGAGAATGCTTGCACAATTTAAGAAATTTCAAAAAGAATCAGTTGATTTATCTTATATTTATTTGATTAAATATCTATGTTCGAATCGGGTGGCCTAATTTTAAGGGCCGATGTTGAATGTGATCCACACCTAAACGTCAAGTTTTTTCTGCATTTAATTCAACATTTCTATATTTAAGACTTATTCAATTTGAACCATCAGAATGGTGGCAAGAAATGGCAACGTTGGATGATCAATTTTCGAAGAAAATCATCTTCAGTGATGAGGCACACTTTCACCTCAGTGAATTCGTCAATAAGCAGAATTTCCGCATTTGGGCGAATGATAATCTAAGAGTGATTGTCGAAAAACGAATCCACCCAGAAAGAGTGACTGTTTGGTGCGGTTTATGGGCTGGCGGCATCATCGGGCCGTATTTTTTCCAAAATGAGGACGGTCAGGCTGTTACTGTGAATGGTGTTCGCTATCGTGAGATGTAACGACTTTTTTATGGCCCGAATTAGAATATATAGATGTGGACGATATGTGTTTTCAAAAGGACGGTGCCACTTGCCAAACAGCTAACGAAATAATGGCTCTTTTGCGCGAAAATTCAATGGCCGTGTTATCTCACTTGGTGGCAATATGAATTGGCCGCCAAGATCTTGTGATTTGATACCGTTGGACTTCTTTCTTTGGAGTTATTTGAAAGAAAAGGTGTACGTCGATAAGTCAACAACAATTCAAGAGCTAAAGGATGAGATAATTCGGCACATTAACGGCATATAACCTCAATTATGCCTCAGCCGAGTTTGCGGCGGCCATTTGACCGATATTTTGTTCCATACATAATTCAACCATACTAATATCTATATATATAAAAATAAGTCCGTATATGTACGTCGCCGAACTAATCATAAACGCGTCGTGCGATTTCAACCAAACTTATACACTACGTAGGCAGTGGCCCATATATGGTTTATATGAAGTTTGGTTGAAATCCGATAACACATGTGTGTGCGGTGCGTATGTAAGGTGAGTGTGTTTTTCCGCAGGCATTTTTTGTACCGCATACATCATTTATTAGTATTGAATACATTTTGGTCGTTTGTGTATTGGAGAGCACTGCACTAATGTGTATAGTCTAGCAAAATACAGACTGGATAAGAATACTGGAACGGCACTTCCCATTAAAAGTAAATTTCAAATTTGGTCATACTTTTCTTCCAAGTGTTTATTGTGGATGGGTGTAGCGAAGCGCACCGGGGATAGCTAGTTATCAAAATAAAAAGAAATGAAAAATTTCCTAAATAATTTGTGTTTTATTCAAAATCAAAATCGGCCCCATAAAATGTAACCACCCTTTATATGTACATATGTTTTAGGTTTTAGTTTTGTGCAGCGAAATACCGCATTATGCATATTTGTATAACTATTATGCAAATTTTATATTTAAGTTTTTACGCTCTAGGTCTTTTTAGGGTTCCGTACACAAAGTGTAAAAACGTAACCTTATTGTTTTCGCTACAATGTCTGTCCGTCTATCCGTCTGTCAGCGCCTTTTATCTCTGGAACCGTAATAGGTAGACTCTTGAAATTTTCACTGATGATATATAGCTGTTGCCGCTATAGCAACAAATACTAAAACTTATAGGGTGTTCCGATAGAGAGGTGTTATTCACGAATATGTGCCTATTTCGTGAACTGTAGGAGGCATAGACTCAAGATTTAAAAACAGTAATTAAAACTTAGTTCGCTATATAAACAAGTCTAAAAAAATAAACCTAAAAATTAAAGGGTGTTCCGATAGTGGCGTGATTTGCATGTATAAGGCCTAAGTTTTGAACCATAATAGGTAGACTCTTCAAATTTTCGCAGAAGTAGTATAATTGTGGCCGCTATAGCAATAAATATTAAAACTTATAGGGTGTTCCGATAGCAAGGTGTTATTCACGAATGTGTGTTTTTTTCTCGAACTGTAGGAGGCTTACACTAAAAATTTACAAACAGTTATTAAAACTTAGTTCGCTTTATAAACAAGTCTAAAAAATAAACCTAAAAATTAAAGGGTGTTCCGCTAGTGGCGTGATATGCATGTATAAGGCCTAAGTTTTGAACCATATTAAGTAGACTCTTGAAATTTTCACAGAAGGTGTATAACTGTGGTCAATATAGCAATAAATAAATAAAACTTATCGGGTGTTCCAAAAGTGAGGTGTTATTTTCCGTTATGTCTTTATTTCTTGAGCTATAGGAGGCAACCACTTAAAATTTGCAGACAGTAATTAACTCGTATGTTCGCTTTCTATTAAATTAAACCTTAAAATTAAAGGGTGTTCCGAGAGTGACGTTCTTTGCATGTATATGGCCTAAGTTTTTAACAATAATAAGTAGACTCTTGAAGTTTTTACAAGAGGTTTATTACTATGGAAACTATAACAAATAATAAAAATTAAAGGGTGATCCATCAGTGACATATTTTTTACGTATAATATTTTATTTTTTGAACCGCAATAGGTAGGCCTGATATTTTTATAGCAAGTGTATTACCATGGCCGTTATTACAACAATTCCTAAAATTTAAAGGGTGTTCCAATAGCGATGCAATTTTCGCTAATATGACTTTGATTTTAAAAAGAAAAGGGTGCCCCATAAGATATGAACAAATTAACAACTTGAGTTTTTAAAGGCGTACTAGACATAGTACGGAACCCTACGTGTGTGAGACTAACTCGCACTTGACTCATTTATTTATAAAAATATTTCAATTTATTTTTATATTCGATATTTCGCTACACCATTGGGTAGCATCGTCAGGAAATAAAAATAGTTTTATAATATTTAAATGAATGAATATATTAAAATTTGTTCAATCATTTTAATATTTTCATTCATTTAAATGTTATAAAACTATTTTTATTTCCCGACGATGCTACCCAATGGTGTAGCGAAATATCGAATATAAAAATAAAAATAAATTGAAATATTTTTATAAAAAAGACCTAGAGCGTAAAAACTTAATTATAAAATTATTAAAAAGGTCAAAAATTACAATAATTATTATGCAAATTTCTATAACTATAAGATACTTGTTCATATTTATTTGTACAACAGCAGCTATTTAAAGAAACCGAGTTGAACTGCGGTTTTTTTAACCGATTAACTGGATTTATGTACACTAGTTTCTAAATGATGAAAAAAAAAACGTTTTAATTTATGTTTTATAAACGTTAATATCCACTAACGAAAAATTAATACAGATTTTATGACAAAATAGAAACTTATTATAAAACAAGTTGTACCTTATCTTTGTCTCTCAGAATCGAAATCTCGTGTTAAACAGCTTTCGCTTAAAAAAAAATTTAAAATCATTTTAAGGTTTAAATATTAAATAATTAATTATTTTTATTATTTATTTAGTGGCAATGCTCCAAAATAAAAAAAATATCCTAGGGTGTGTAAAATTCATATTTAAGCAAAAAATTTAAAGTGAAAATAACGTGCAATTGCAGTGTTGCCAAAAGCGAAGCTTTACTATCACACTAACCATCTGTCTTATCTACTCTTATCCCTTTCCAAAGGAAGTAACACGATTAATATAGGCATATTAATTGCCTGAGTGTTACATTTCTTTAAAAATAAACAAAAAATGAAAGGTGAAAATGGTAATTAAAAGTACTATCTAACTAAATACAAATTACCGAAAAAAACTCAAGTGAGCACCTAAAATCACAAGTTCTTTAATTTTTGGTATTTGTGGTAAATATTTCCTGCATAACACACCTTCAACCGAGTGGTGGACACTTAGGGATTTAGAGTAGTGAATCTGATGAAGCAGCTGCCAACACTATTAACATCAGAACCACTATAAATACAAGTGATTGCTAATTTCCTTAAAACTGTTCTACTAAAGAAGTATGAAGAACAATGGAGCACATCAACCAGTTTTCTAAGTTCTTATAATAATATTAAATCGAGAGCTCCTTACTATAAACACCTGGTCAGAGAAGACGGTTTCATATTAGCCAGTACAAGATATGGTACAACAAAATTTAGCACACAACACTGCCGTGAAGGAACACTGCCTAGAGGAGAATGCATAAAAGAAGTACCACAAACGACACGCTCAAAAAGATCCTTAACTGCAACAACAAGAACTCAGCAAAATAGATAAATTAAAAGCAATCTCGGATCCGCCAATGTGTAAGAAGAAATTTAAACTGATCATAGGTATATGCTGTTATAGCCCACATTATTTATTTTTGTATTTTGTATTTTAATGCAATACTTTTAAATAAATTAATAAATCTTACCTTTTATACGAGATGTTGATCTTAGGATACCATATTTAAAAAAGGCGATTCCAAGAAGCACTTTTGATTTCTTCTTATTTATAATAGGAAAAGTTTATTTTTATATTTTTCACTTGATTGTAAAAACACAAAATTGTTAAATTCGCTTAGTGATTTATTGCCTGAAAAATGTTTGTATTTCAAACATTATTTGTTCACAATTCTCTTACACACTTTCGAATTTTTATTCTTTTATTTTTTTTATTTTTTATAACGAAACAATTTCACCAAAAAAAGCTAAAAGCCATCAACAGAAATCAATGAAAAAGCATCAGTGGTTGCCAATTGAATTTATTATATAATTGTATTTGTATGCTTTAAATAGATCAATTATTATTTAATTGATTAATTTTGCACAGAATTTACTTGTAGGAAAGGGTTTAAAAAGCTCCTTTTCCCTGTGTTTTCAACTTGTTTTGTTTAAGCAGATATTTTTTCAATACTTTTAATACCCGGACGTTAGCCACATAAATCTTTTTTTTCTTGCTTTGCTAGCACTTTCTATCTGTTAAATAATTAAATTTATTGGATATTCCTTTACAACACAATATAACTACGTATCTAAATACAATTTTTATCCTTTTTTATAGTAAGTAGACTTAAAACTTTGTTCACTTCCCAACTTTTGATTAGTTTTTTTCCGAATAGCACATCCAACATTTGCAGCTGTTTCGTTCGAACTGTCATTGAAATTGTGAAAATTTTTCTTCGACTATTTGACATTAGAGTTTAGTGTTGTTCGATAAGAGAATAGGTACTCGTTATTTAAAGTGTTAATTAATTACACTAGTGTTGGCTAAGATTCAGGGTAATTATTAAAAATCGCATACTTTTATTACTAGTGGAGCAACATTTACACCTCTTGCCAACAAACAAAAAATGCATGCAACCAGTTTCATGAAAAATGTCATGGCCAACTTACACCATGCCACCTGGTTTCATGCAATTTTTGTTTGTTGGCAAGAGGTGTAGAGAAAATGGCATGGCATGAATTTTGAGGGGATTTTTTGACACTTGCTTTGTGCAATTTTCGTTCGTTCATAGTTGATTTCAAAAAATGAAATTGTTTGGTTTAATTATGTATACATTTCGGTATGATTTAAATAATTTCTTGTAAAATTTCGATATTTACTTATTTCATTTTTATTTATTTTGTATTTCAGTACGAGTGCATATATATTTTTTTTTAAATTACGCATAAACAATAAAAATTACGAATATGAAATCAAAAGAAAATGTCAAAAACAAATTCAAGCCGATTGCATGAAAAATTGCATCCTAAAATTGTGCCATGAAATTCGCTGCAACGTTAAAAGAGACATGAAAAAAATGGCATGAAAAATGGCATTGTATAAATTCGGTCCAACAAACAAAAATTGCATGCAACCAGTTTCATGAAAAATGTCATGGCCAACTTACACCATGCAATTTTTCATTAAACTGGTTGCATGCAATTTTTGTTTGTTGGCAAGAGGTGTAGAAAAGCAAGCGGGGTAAACAAAATGGCATGGCTTGAATTTTGAGGGAATTTTTTCAGAGTTGATTGTAAAAAATTAAATTGTTTGGATTAATTATGTATACATTTCGGTATGATTTTGATAATTTCTTGTAACATTTCATTCTTTGTTTGATTAATTTTTATTTATTTTGTGTTTTGATATGAGCGCATATAGTTTTTTGAAATAACGCACAAACAATAAATATTAAGAATATGAAATCAAAAAAAAAATGTCTAAAACAAATTCAAGTCGATTGCATGAAAAATTTAATCGTCAAAATGTGCCATGAAATTCGCTGCAACTTTAAAAGAGACATGAAAAAATCATCGTGTAAATTCGGACTAATTTGACAGCATTCTGCATGAAAAACTGAACAGAGTACCAGGCTTTATACCTGATTGAAATAGGGAAAGTTTACACGATAACCAAATCGATTACACGTGGCTGAATAAAGCAACCACCAATAACAATACCGCAGTATAGCTTTTCGAGGAAGCCAATCAGCCAGTATGAGAGTGAGACACAAACTAATCGAAGGCCGAGCAACAAGAACGCTCTGAATGACTTTAAGCGATAACGACAACGACGCACGCATCTTGTTTCTCAACTCAAAGCAACTTTACGACTCATTCCTGTTTTATTAATATTTTCGGAATTTCTTATCACATTTGGCTCTATATCAAGAATTTAGATATGATTTGCACAGGGCAAATTTTTCTGCAAGTCTGGCTTTTTCTAGAAGAGAAACTAGTTCTTAGTCATTTTACTTCTCTATTTTTCTCCCACGAAAATTCACGCTTGCACAAAAAAACTTGCTCTATATCAATCCGGTATAATATTAATATTTCGGTGAAAAACTAGTAAAAAAACTATGCTTCGCTAAACTAGATTTGTTTCATTTAATATTATCTTTTTGCAAATCGTTAAAGTAAAAAGGAAAAACTGGAATAAAAATTTTGTATTTTTGCTTTTTATTTTTGCTGGTAGCTCTAAAAAAGCCAAGAAATACTGAGCCGATATCTTGAAAATTGACTTGGCAATCCATTACTTTAAAACTTAGCAAGAAGCTCGTTGGTGTGAAAACTCTCAGTTTGACATATTGACAGCAGTGTCGGCGAATTGTGATTTGCAAAAATTACACAGCACATCAGGAAAATAATAAAGAGAAATATTTTGGTTTTAATTTTATTATCAATAGAAAAGTTAATTCTGCTCCTTCGGAAAATATAATGGCACAACAAACTGTAAATGTAGCTGGGTACTTAGCTACTCAGAAGAAAACCACGAACAAAGAATTGGCCTCGGAATGGGCTGCTCTAGAAGATCTTTACAATGAAAAGTAGGTTTGCAAAACAGTAATTTCAAATATTTTACTTTATGAGAAAAATTTTTCAGATTGTGGAACGAACTGAATATAAAATTGAATAAATTTGTTCGACATGCTGCCATGCAAGATGAGGATGCGTTATTGCAATTGTATCAAAACTTTTTGCAATCTTTTGAAATGAAGTAAGTTTTAAGTAAAGCTGACCCAGCATTCAAGTTAGGTTATGTGCTTAGTTTCATTTGGGTTTGTTATTTTTCCAAATTGTGTTGCGTTTCAGAATTAATCCTTATGGTCTGGTTGAAATTGTTGAAGTGATTGTTGATCATATTACCGACAAAAAGGAAGCTATTGAGTTTTTGGGAAAAATAAAAGATAAAGTTAAGATTTGTGATGAAGCTGTTTGGTATGTTCAGGTGAGTAATTTTTTGATTCTTTGTGTCTCTTGGTATTTATATTACTCGTAACAATATTTTTGACTACTGGTATTTTTCTGCCTTTACATACGGCCGGACCAGACGATATATTTTATAGTAAAACTAACTCCCAAATTAAATAATGCCCATTCGAGTAATGAAATCATTTTTAGATTATGTTTCATTATTAAATGAATTTCTTTTTTGTTTCGTGTTATGGTTTCATGACACGAGCAGGGGGGTTACTGCGTAATTCGATTCGAAAGCTAAAATTTTTCAAAAGCAATTTCCGAATCGAAAGCTTAATGGTACTGCGTAACTCGTTCGAAACGATGACAGAGTTGTATTTTTAAACAAATGGGAAATTATGATGGTGAAAATAACCCAAAACAAAAAGCAGTTAAAAAAGAAAGTTTAAATATTATACTTTTCGAATTATTTTTTAATAATGGATTGTTTTTCGTTGTGGATTAAAATTCATTAATTAATTAAATTTAATTCCAGAAAGAGTTCAAAGCAAAATAGTAAGGGTCCCATCAAATATCATTAATCTTAATGATAAAAGGCAAGAGACCATAAATATTTTCTAAATTATATTAACAAAATGTATGATTTAGTTTTGTAAAAAACTTCTTTCAGTAAGGATTCAATTACGTATATACTTAATAGCATAGAAAGTGAATTAAAAAGTCACAAAGATCCGCTGCTATTTACCTACGTTAAATGAGGCAGTCACTCTACAATTTCTGCTTCATATTAAATGATCATATTAAGAATCTGGAACATTAGGATGACCTTTGCTAACTCTGAATGCTTAGACATGAATTAAACCATTTCTTCATACTGTTTTTTATTTTTATAAGATTTTTTCTGAATATTCCTTTCAATAACAATTATTTAGGCTTAAGTTCTTTATTATAAATAAAGAAATAATAGATACCAACAGAATGTAATGCATAAAAGAACTTAACCCTGAATAATTATTAATTCATTAATAAAAAATAGTTCAAATAAAATTAAATTTACATTAAACATTAAAATAATTGTATTAAAACCTACATTATTAAGTTTAATTTATGTATTATACACTTTTATTTATTTTGAATCGTTAAAATACTTGAATTTTTACTTTTATTTCAATTTGTCACTAGCAAAATAGCTTTCGAACAATTTCCTAATGCTTTTTGCGTAACTGATGCTTGTTTTCGTACTACAGAGTTGACCTTTCGAAAGGGATTTTTGTTTTTCGTAAAACAGAGTTGATCTTTAGATAGGGATTTTTATTTTTCGTTAGAGCAAAAAATATTCCTCGAATTACTCAGTAACCTCCCAGGACTACAAGCAATCCATTATCAATTGCGTAATAATGTAAAGTTATTCAATATTTATTTATTTAGTTTTTAACTAATTATCATGTTATGAGCAGGACTACAAGCGTTATCAATTGTGAATTATAAGGTACTTCAATAGTTTTTATTTATTTATTTCTTAACTAATTACAGGTACTCCAAGGCAATATTTACTTATCGAATCTAAATGATTTAGATGCTTGTAAAAAAATTATTGAAGAGTTACGCGATACTTTAGAAGACGTTGGAAATGTAACTCCCGTTCATGGTAAATATTATATGCTGGCTTCACAGTACTACCGTCGAGTTGGCAAACACAGCGATTATTATCGTTGCGGTTTACAATTTTTGGGCTGTTCAATTGATGATTATCCTAAAGATCAATGGGCACAGCAGGCCTTTTTTCTAGGTTTGGCAGCATTATTAGGAGATGGCATATATAATATTGGCGAGTTGGTGAGTAAAAGAAAAAAGAATTGCTACATAGAGGTTATATAATTAATTTAATAACAATTCTTCTTTTATAATTTATAGCTAGCCCATCCAATTTTGACATCATTAAAGGGAACAGAGAACGAGTGGTTGGTAGAGTTACTCAAAGCTTTTAACACTGGAAATATTAAAAAGTAATCAATAAAATAAGGTATTGTCAGAAAATTATATAACAGTTGACATTTTTCAGATTTAACGAAATGAAACCAGTTTGGTCTAAAATACCAGACCTAGCTGCACAAGAAATTAAATTGCGGCAGAAAATTTCTCTGCTGTGTCTAATGGAAATGACTTTTAGACGTTCTGCCACACAACGATCAATATCATTTGAGGATATAGCGCGTGAAACCCAATTACCTCTTAAAGAAATCGAGCTTTTAATTATGAAAGCTTTGGCGTTAGATTTGGTAAAAGGGGAAATTGATCAAGTAGCTGGTGTCGTTAATATGTCTTGGGTAATTTTTTTTTAACTATTCTTTGATTTGGAAAATTTTATAACCAAATTTTGTTTAGGTTTTGCCCCGAGTACTAGATCGTCCACAAATTGCAGGCATGGCGACAACATTAGATAATTGGATGTCCAGTATAAACTCCATGGAAAAACTGATGGAATCACGCGCTGCCGAGATTTTAACCAATTAGATTAGTTTAAATATCTGCATTTCTCTTGAAACACTTTTTTATTAATAAAGATATGAACAACTTTATGTGAAACATCTTGATGTGAAAAGTTTTCGTTAACGGTTCTCAGCATTAAGTTAATAAGTTTCCCCTGGCTTAGAAATTAGGTCGTGTTGTGCCTATAGCTAAAAATAATAATATTGTTCTTGATAATCTGAGACCAATAACTATTTTACCTGCAATGTCAAAAATATTAGAAAATATATTCAAATTTCAAATCTTGTCCTACTGTGAAAGTTTTTCATTAATACATCCCAATCAATTTGCTTTTCGACGTGGACATAACACAACATCTTTACTTATTTCACTGACGGATTCTGTTAGACATAAACTGGATATTGGTTGTAATCCTGTTCTAGTATCCCTTGACCTTTCTGAAGCTTTTGATAGTATAAATCATAATATTCTTATTAATAAGTTTATGTATTATTTTAATTTTTCTAAAGCGGCATGCAAATTGGTTTACTCGTTTTTATGTGATCGTTACCAGTATGTATCTATTGGTAATATGGCCTCTAGCATTGGCAGTGTTTCCTCTGGTGTACCTCAAGGTTCGGTTCTTGGACCAATTTTATTTCTTATTTACTTAAATGATTGTCTGTTTTTATCTGGTAATCATTTCTATGAAACTTTTGCTTTGGCTGATGATATTTTTTTATTATTTGATGTGGATTTGAAAAGTAATCATGACACTCTCATTAATAGTCATCTTGATTTAATATTAAATTGGTTGCTTCAAAATAGTCTTGAAATTAACTCGTCCAAAACTAAAGCTATATATTTTAACTTGTCTAACCAACAACATTTACCTCCTGCTATTTTAATTGATGGTCAACCTATTAATTATGTGGATTCACTTAGGTGCCTTGGTGTAATTGTTGATTTTAATCTTAAATTGACAACCATATTAATTTACTATCGAATAAAGTTTGTTTTACCTTGAGAAGATTGTATTCTTTAAAGGCATACAAACCCATAAATGTTGGGTATCGTTTAGCGCATGCATTGTTAATGTCGCAAATTAACTACTGCTTAGAAGTTACTTCGGGTACTTCATCTGGTAATTTACGACGGATTGAAGGGTTGATCAGAAAGACTGTTCGTTATATATTTAATATCAGAACTTATGATCATGATCGAGTCACTGAACAGTTTCCTCTTTTTGTTGGTTGCAGATTTAATGATTATTTGAAATTTCGTCTACTTATTTACTTTTACAGAATAATGAAATTAAGACTACCTATTCCCATTGTTGATAAATTCTCATTTATTCACTCTACACGAAATATGCAAATATTGATACCTAGAATTCATCTGTCTATTTTTGAACGCTCATTTTATATCAGAGTTTGTCACGTCTCGAATATTTAACCAAATTCTCCAAAAACGTTTTCTTTATCTGTACCTCAATTTAAGAGAATGATTTTACATTTCTTTACTTTGACATATTAAAATTGACATTTTACTTGAGCCATTGCGTAATAGCATCTCTTTATACGCTTATGCGTATTTTTTTTTTTCTTATACATATATCTTAGAATTTTGTAATATGA
Organism: Phasia obesa; assembly: GCA_949628195.1. Lineage (NCBI taxonomy): Eukaryota > Metazoa > Arthropoda > Insecta > Diptera > Tachinidae > Phasia > Phasia obesa. The sequence goes on from OX451215.1 coordinate 80,171,317, forward strand.
TTGTGGCTGGGAAGTCATTTATTAACTTTTTGATTAACATATTTTTTTGTACATTATATATACGTTAAATTTATTATAGACTTTATACTTTTTTGTTTCTTATTTTACATGGTAATTAATCTTACAATACCTATATTATTGGCCATGAGGGCTTCTTTGTATTGAATTAATAAAATAAATATAAAAATAATAGTCAGATTTTTAGATCGACTACTTCGGACCTACTATTGTATCTCGATTTTTTTAAGTGTTTTTTTAAATCTCTGTTTTATAGCCACCAAAAAACAGATCTATTGATTTCAATCTTTTTGAATAAAGAAAAAGGCCTAACTCGAATAGCTGTATTTCGATACAGTTATTTGTGGTATTGAACCAATCACGTGCATACAATTTGCTTTGGGTTCGTTTAAAGTATTGGTTTCAACAAGTATTAGTAATCAAGACATCAGTTTTAAAATTGATGCACTATATCGTTACCTTAATATAGAAAGGCCCTAACTCGTTTTTTTTAAATCGAGTTTTTTTTTGCATATTTGGATAGATGATCTTCTAATACATATGTATAAACAAAAAAATGTTACAGCATTAAAACGCTAGAATTTAATAAAAAATTGCGTTAAAAAATAATTCGCGACTACAAAACTATAATTTTTATTACGTTTTTTCCTTCTCCTATAAAGCAGGAAAAATGTTAGTTAGGGCCTTTCTATATTAAGGTATCGATATGTACATGGTTTAAATACGGTAGCACAACTGTACACAAACTTTTTATTAATACGTTTTATTATCTTTGAAAACCCAAAAACATTTTAAATCAAAAGTGGTAAATTGGTAAAATTAATAAAAGCTGCATTTTAGAATCTGGCTTCCAATATGAGGAAGTAGGTTGGGCTGCAGATCCTGGAGGAGACGAAAAACAATTTTTACTTTATTTAGTCTTAAACCTGCTGCGAAAACCCCTAACTATACCTTGAGAATAGCTCAATCTAAAATAATATTCAAAAATTTTGGTTTTGTTCTGACAGTAATTGTACGAAAGAACGAGTTCTTTCGAGATTGTGAAATTATTAAAAATACTTTTGCATCTTTCCTCCTGTTAAATAACAGAAACCTTCGCTATTTCGTATATTAATTTTTATTTTAATTCTTTCAGTTCACATATTTTTAATCATTTCTAATCTGTCGAGTTTCATGTCTATAAACCCGGCAGAGTCTTTAACGTAAGCTTAGGGTGCCATTAGGTTTAGAAGGAATGGTCCATTTGGAGGATATTCAAATCCTTTTTAATAACCTTCTAACGAGTGATTTTTTAAGAGCTTGAGAACTTTTTAAAAAAAAAAACGCATAAAATTTGCAAAATCTCATCGGTTCTTTATTTGAAACGTTAGATTGGTCCATGACATTTACTTTTTGAAGATAATTTCATTTAAATGTTGACCGCGGCTGCGTCTTAGGTGGTCCATTCGGAAAGTCCAATTTTGGGCAACTTTTTCGAGCATTTCGGCCGGAATAGCCCGAATTTCTTCGGAAATGTTGTCTTCCAAAGCTGGAATAGTTGCTGGCTTATTTCTGTAGACTTTAGACTTGACGTAGCCCCACAAAAAATAGTCTAAAGGCGTCAAATCGCATGATCTTGGTGGCGAACTTACCGGTCCATTTCTTGAGATGAATTGTTCTCCGAAGTTTTCCCTCAAAATGGCCATAGAATCGCGAGCTGTGTGGCATGTAGCGCCATCTTGTTGAAACCACATGTCAACCAAGTTCAGTTGTTCCATTTTTGGCAACAAAAAGTTTGTTAGCATCGAACGATAGCGATCGCCATTCACCGTAACGTTGCGTCCAACAGCATCTTTGAAAAAATACGGTCCAATGATTCCACCAGCGTACAAACCACACCAAACAGTGCATTTTTCGGGATGCATGGGCAGTTCTTGAACGGCTTCTGGTTGCTCTTCACTCCAAATGCGGCAATTTTGCTTATTTACGTAGCCATTCAACCAGAAATGAGCCTCATCGCTGAACAAAATTTGTCGATAAAACACATTTCGAACCGAACACTGATTTTGGTAATAAAATTCAATGATTTGCAAGCGTTGCTCGTTAGTAAGTCTATTCATGATGAAATGTCAAAGCATACTGAGCATCTTTCTCTTTGGCACCATGTCTGAAATCTCACGTGATCTGTCAAATACTAATGCATGAAAATCCTAACCTCAAAAAAATCACCCATTAGTTGAGATGCCAACAAACTGTTTAAATATGGTTTTCTGTAATGAGAAAGAATAAAATTCGGCTTCCAAAAATTACAACCTTGTATCGCCCACAGCCACGCCCACTTTGTAAGTTCTATTAATGTTTTTTAGATTAAAATATCGCCATAAAAAATGTAAAACGCACTATCTAACATTACTCATTTATGTAGATAGGGCGTTTTGCACTTCCTATGACGATTTACAAATGTTTTTGGTCTTGACGACAAAATAAAAATATATTTCATAAGTTTGTCGATCGATAAATGTTATAAAGTTTTAAAAATATCTGCAGCTGGAGAGCCTGTAACTATAAATTTTGAATAGAATTGCCATTGCTAATCTAAATTACATTTCATTTCTTTTGATTTAACAGTTTAGGAACAATTAAAAACTTAAACTAAATAATTATGGAGTTAGTCGATTTGGCATATAAACTTGCATATGAATTTACATAAATAAATAAAAATTCTTTATTTAAATTTTTTATTTTAGTATTTTTCCTTTCTACATTTATTAGTTTAGTTGCTTTATAAAATTACGTTACAAGTATAAGATATTTTTAAATTTGGACAATTTGGAACCAATATTATTTTTTTTAATTTAACAAATCTTATAATTTTTTTTATTATTAAGTAGCTTTCTTGAAAAATTATTATTTAAGCATCAAGCTTTATTTGATTGTAACGTTGTTTGGAATTCCTAAATTTTTATATATATATGTATACAACTAAATATATTTGTATGTACATATGCATATATGATAATATGTATTTAAATTGAAGGAGAGACTGACTAAAAGTCACATATTTTATTGTATAAAAAATTTTACTTAAATTTAATAGTTTTTCGACCCACAGTCGCTGCTAAAATATAAATACTTCTTTTTTAAATTTGGTTTTGAAAGTATGTATGTATTGCATGACTCAAATGTTCAAACAACGCAGCTTGCGTTCCGGCACACGTGATGTAAATACAAAGCTTGGAGGACGTCTAATATCTTCGTGAGAATCCCGCCGTATGCGCTCTGGATTCGCACCCATTATACACCAAACAGGGATATTGCGTCTTTTCAATTCTAGCAACACTAATTCTTCCAACTGAAATAAATGCTCATCCCATACTTCGGGTATTTCGTCGTGCATAAATTTTGCCAATCGCAATAGATATTCAGCATTATGGCCACTGGGTCCTTGACATTCAACAATTTGTTTTGCTACGTTTTCTAAGTTGTCTTCACCCAGCCAGTGTTCACAATCTTTATCAGCCACATAAACTATAACTTCTACAGCTTCGCCGCTAAATGGCGTGTCAAAGGATGCAACGCGCGGGTAGAATTTTGTATTAGCTGTTGTGTAGCCACCTTGAAAAAAAAACAATTTAATTTTAATGAAAATGTTTATAAATAACAATACATTTTTTTTCGCAAAACAATTTAACTAAATTTAGAAACTAACAACTTAAGTCTGACCGAAGCCGAAATGAAATCCTATATGAACTTTTAATTCATTAAAAAAAATTATACCTATAGATATTCGGAATCGAAAATGTTACTGCGAAATTTATACTTAATTTTTTATATCATGATCTAGGACGGCCCGTGGCAGTTGAATTTTTTATATAAATAATCAAAAATTGCCGTTATAGGTACTCTGATCTTAATTTTTTTCGAGCAGAAATTATTTCATCATATTTTGTTTTTTTTCCCTAAAAATAAGTTGTTTTTTTTTTCTTTTATTTTTATTTCGATTGGAAATAAAAGTTATTTGATGTTATAAAAAATTTTCAATAATAGTTATTTAGAAAAACCATGTATGTATGACTTCAACTCACCCAAAGTGCATTCTCTTTGTTTCAAATAATTTAAAGCTGTTGGTCCAGTTATTCTATAGGCACAGCCCCATGTGATGCCCTGTAATAAAAAGAAAAAAAAATTATAAAATTATTTACTAAATTAAATACCTTGACACTAAGGCACTTTAAAACAAAATGTCTTATTAAAATCTACATTAGAAAAATATTTAGTCAGCCTTTTTAATAAAAATGAAATGATGTTTAAATTATTGGAAAAGTCCACAAATTTGTGTAGGGTTGTATCTAAAATGGAGCCACTAGATCATGCTCCTATGTAATGCATTCATGAACTATCTTATGAAGCGATTTAAAAAAGCTTATCAACACTGTATTTTTTATATTTTATTGCCTTCAGAGCTCCATTTAGAGTTCCGCCATTACTGAACTGATTTTAAATAATTTTGAAGAGGTGCTCCCGTATATAAAACATAAATGTAAAAATAAGGTTAAGTTTTTCCAAAAATGTTGGCCGTATAAAATGTTGAGATTAAAATGAATACCCAGTTTCTTCCTTGGTAACATACAATTATAGTGAAAGCAAGAACTTGGTCCTCACTTTGATTTTGGCAATATTAACGGTCGAAGTTTTTGGATGGTAACTTGGCCTAATTTTCATATCAATGTTTGTTTTTGCGCGATCTAACTACTTTTTTCTAAGCTCTTTTGTCCACATCTTTTAAGTTTAGGGTCGATAATATTAGTTCCAAACTCTGGTCTGTTACGATAACCTAGAAAATGTGTTAATTGATTTGAAATTTGTTGGTTACTTTTTTTACCGAGACCTGCTCGTATGCCAGATTGCTTCCTAGCAAAACTACTCTTAGATAAAAATTTCTTGTTTTCCGATTTTTCTGGTTTTTTTCTCAGCGATATTGTATGTATGTACATACAGTGGCTCACAGCTTATTATATGCAGTAGTTTTTTTCTTTTCAATGCTCTATAAAAAACAAAAATAGCAGGAATCTAAAAAAGAATTAGGCATCATTCAATTAAAAAATATTCTGGTTTAAATAAAAAAATATCATTTATTGCAAAAATCTTTGTTTAATAATTTTAAAACTAAAAAAAACAAAAAATACTACAAATTTTCATGTCACAGCTTATTTTAGGCAGGCACTTATGATTTTGCATATATCAAGTTTAGGAACGGTAATTAAATTATTTAATATTTCGGGTGGTACCCTTTATTTTTTATGACAGATTTGAGGCGGTTTGGCATAGATGCAACCAGTTTTTGTGTAACATTGGGCAAAATATTCTACCACTCCCTCTAATATTGACCATAAATTTTCTATAACGTTAAGGTCGAGCGACTGTGGTGGAGGTGTCATTAAATGTGGACAGTTATATATTAACCAAATTTGGACAATACCTGATTTGTGCTTTGGGTCGTTATCCTGGTAATATCTAAAATTTGACTTTATACCCAATTTCTCTGCACTCTCCAATAAATTATCCTTTAGGATCTCAATGGTCGCAGAATTATTCTGTTTGTTTTTAATGCCATCTTACGTCTTGAGTACTTTCCCACAGAGTGGAAGGTCTCTTTGATAACTATGATTCCTAAACCAGGAAAAGACCACACAAAAGTAGAATCATACAGACCTATAAGCCTTTTATCAAACGTGTCAAGTTGTTTGAGAGAATATTAATAACTAAGCTGAATCCAATTCTTAGCGCGAAAGGATGCATTCCGAACCATCAATTCGGCTTCAGAAAACAACATAGTACGATCCAACAAACACACAGATTAGTAAATGTAATTAAAACGACCTTTGAAGAAAAAAAATACTGTTCTGCGCTCTTTATCGACGTTTCTCAAGCATTCGATAAGGTTTGGCACGAAGGCCTAATATTTAAGCTAAAGCTGAACTTGCCCGAAAACTTGTATAAGCTCTTAAAAGATTATTTAACGAATCGCAAGTTTTTATTAAAAGAAGGTGACTTTTTAAGCTCGCCACAGCTCATTGAAGCCGGAGTTCCCCAAGGTAGTATTTTGGGACCAATTTTATATTTACTGTACACATCGGATATGCCAATTAGCACCCTAGTCCACACATCAACTTTTGCAGATGACACAGCTTTTTTAAGTATTCATGAAAGTGCCCAAGAAGCATCACAACTTTTACAAGACCACATACTCAATTTGGAAAAATGGCTAGAAAAATGGAGAATAAAAGTGAATGAACAAAAATGCACTCACATAACTTTCACACTGCGCAGGGACTCATGCCCTCCTATTCGCATAAATAACCAAATGATACCACAGCTTTCAGATGTTAAATACCTGGGTATACATCTTGACCGTCGCCTTACTTGGAAAAGCCACATTGACTTCAAGTTAACACAAATGAAACTAAAAGCAGTACAACTAAATTGGCTTATTGGCAGAAACTCCACCTTGAGCTTAGATTGTAAACTTCTACTGTACAAGTCGGTCCTCAAACCAATTTGGTGTTATGGGATGCAGTTATGGGGCACTGCCTCAGCTAGCAATGTAGAAAAAATTCAAAGGCGCCAAAATAAGATTTTACGTATTATTACATCTGCTCCCTGGTATATAAAAAATTCGAACATCCACAAAGACCTAAATATGCCATCAGTTAAATCAGAAATAGCGGAACATGCAGTCACATATCTAAAGAGGCTTGAATCTCATCCAAACCCTTTGGCGCGTAACATGCTGAATGAACCTGGTTACATTCGACTAAAAAGAAGAGATACTGCTTTTCTTGGCCGTACATTAGAGGGATGACCCGCAAATGATTTCGAAATCCGTGAAACAAACATTATTTTTGTCTAGCACTGGCTGGACTTAAAAAGAATATTTTATTTTAGACTTAAGATACGAGTAATTATTGTTAGTTCAAAAATTATTGAAGATACAATAAATAAATTATGAAAAAAAAAAAAAAAAAAAAAAAAGGATCTCAATGTACCTACATTTGTCCATTGTTGTTTCAATAAATGTTAAATTTCCATTACCAGCTGTCGACATACAGGCCCAAACCATAACACTGCCACCACCATATTTCACTGTAGCTTTTAGGTTTTCTTTTTTGAGCTCCGTATTTGGTTTACGCCATACATAAGACATGCCATATGAATCGAATATGTTAAATTTTCATTCGGCGGCAAAGATAACCGAATTCCAAAATTCTGAATCCTTGGTAGAATGTTCTTTGGCGAAATTTAATCTGCAAAGTCTGCTTTTCGGGTTAATAAAAGGTTTCTTACGTGCGACTCGGCCATGAAAATCATGTTGGCGCAATACACGGTGAACAGTTTCGACGCAACATTGCTTTCCCAGGCCAGCTTCAACTTCGGCAGTCAGTTTTGGAGCTGAAACCTTTGAATTCGCCTTTATTTTTCTCAAAATATATTGCTCGTCGTGTTCAGTGAAAATTTTATTTGGTGCATTTTTTTATGGACCCTATTTTCATGAATAAAGCGCTCGATGATTTTTTGCACTGTGGAAGCATTTATGTTAACTATTTCTGCTATTTTTTGCTGTGAGTGACCGTTTTTGAAAAGGTTTAAGACTGATTACCGTTATTTTATCGTTGTGCGCGGACCCATTTGAATTTTTTAAAACTGACACTTCAAGTAAAAAAATTAGACTGAATATTCAACGCCAGACATTGCCAATTTGCAGTGAATGATTTTTGATTGTTTATCCTGAATATTTTCTCTTTCAAATTGTGCAAAATTGTTTTTAATGAATTGCTAGTTTCGTTTTTATAGAGATTTTAAATGAAAAAAATTAACTGCATAAAATAAGCTGTGAGCCACTGTACATATGTATGTATGTATGCAACTTGTACATCATATCTCGGGAAGTCGTAAAGGTAAAATAAATCAAAAATATTTTTTAATGAATAAAATATACATAAGTATGTATGTATGTACCTATTATAGAACTGAAAGAAAAATACAATTAATGCCATCTGCGATAAGATGGCTGGGGAGTTATCGGTTTCAATACTGAGCACAAAAATATATAAAATATTTTTTTAATTATTAATCTGATTTATTCATTTAAACCTTTTAACAAAATAAAACTGTTTAATGAAACTAAATGTTCTAAAAATAGAGTCTCGGAACAAATAAACGTTCAAGAGCCGTACAAATAAAAAAATGTATGTACATACATATGTATTAGAGTTGTGCCGGTCATGTACGACCTAGTTCAATTGAACGATTCCCGTAACTGAACGATTCTGACTCGGTCAGTGTTTTCTTTTTTATCGTTCATCGTTCGTTGCGTTTTTTTTTGTTTTATTCAGGTACTTGACATATTGCTCTATAAAAGTTCATAAAAAATGATCAACTGTTCAAATGTTCTTTTTTTTCTTATTTTTTTGGCAGTGCCGTCAACTGGTAAATCTTAAAAAGCAAATCATCTCAAATTTAATTTTGTAAATTAAAATAATAAAGGAGAAATTAATGCAATAATCCTTAACCTTTTATGTATGTATTAATATTGAATTTTTTAAGTACTGTAATAATTCCACAATATACATACATATATAAATTGTTTGTTAAAATTATTCAGAACAATTTATATGCCTTTTATTTCACATTAAAATGTGTACTAAAATAAAAAGATTAATTTTAAAGCTAGAATTAAGAAACCTGATAAATCAGATGTGAATAAATAATAAGATAAATATTATTTATGTATGTTTGTTTGCAATTGTGAAGTGTTAGCAGAATGATCTGATGTGTTTGATAAGAATTACGTTTAGTTGCTATTTAAAATAAAGAACGATGACCGTAACGAACGACCTAGTTCATTAAAACTCGGTGTACGATCTGAACGATTCAGCGAAATGAACTATTATGCACAACTCTAATATGTATGTACCTATTATTCCTGAAAGAATATAAACGTTTCTAAAGGGTAAAACAGTTACCAAATTCGCAAAATCACTTGATAATACCGTTCCACTAATAATGTCTGCCAACAAACAGGGTTCTCAGATATTGCGATTTCTCGTCAAACGTGGCGATTTTCAATCCTATTTGGCGATCATATTTTGGATTTGGCGACTTTTGGGCGATTTTTAAAATAGTTGGCGATATTATTGGCGATTTTTCATTGACTTTTTGTTAACATTTGGAACTGAATTAAGGAATATCAAAATGGATAACAAAAAAATTTAAGTTTTAAAAGTAAATTGTTTTCCATATTTAAATATTATTTTACTTCTGGAAAACGGAAACTTTCGAAACATATAAATTTATTTAAAGTCCACGAATATCTTTCCATTTTCATATTTAAAAATGTATTTCATATCTAAATATGATTTTAAGGCCAGGGCACATAGAATCCGTCATACGTTATACGTCATCTTTTTCAACGTACAAGAAAGTTGGAATACATCTTTTCTAATGAGTGTTGTCACAATCAGTACGTCTCCGTCAACGTAAAGTACGAAAGTTGGGCAACTTTTAACTTTTGACGTACTTTGAAAGCTAAAAATTGGTTTCTCTTTGTTTCTCTCTCTCAAAATTAAATTTTTGTGTTGAGTGGAAGCAAAAAAAAAAAACAAAATACAAGAAAATAATTTTATTTAATAGAGTAAAATGGAGAAAAAAGCTTTTCTCGTGTTTTCTTTTCTGATTTAATATCTGTATACAAACTACTCATTGTGTCAACCTCTTCCGTTCTTACTTTGATTTCAGTTGAGAACGTTAAAATATAACGTATGACGAATTCTATGTGCCCCGGCCTTTATTCTGGAAACTTCATTTCAAGTTTACAATTTAACACTACCCAAATTTGTAGATATGAAGAGTGCTGATGACGGACTAGCTATCTAGAAAATGTGCATTCCGCTCTGCTGGGTCTAAAAATTAAAATTTTCCCAATTTTTCTTTAGCATTATCACCTAATTTGTAATTTAAAGTATTCTTTCTTAGAGAGAATAAAACGAACTTAAGCTTGACCACAACTTTCATATGTATGTTTACAAAAATGTTTCGATTTTAAAATGTTGCAATTCCTTATCGGTAACAAAATTTTTTGTTATTTTTTTTTTAAATCCTAACATTCTTTTGGATACTTATCAACCATAATAGAAAATATTATTTTTTTTTAAAAGATTATAAAAATGTGATATTATACCTAATTATGTACAGCTACATACATTAGTTTTGTACTTGATGTGCTGGTAATTCCAATGAATTGTTTATACTTATTTTATAATACAAAGGTGGTTTTGAAGTAATTATTAAGTTCGTTTTATTTTCTCTAAGTTGAAAGAATATTTTTTACAAATTAGGTGATTAATTTTAAAGAAAAATTTGATTTTTTTAATTTATGTGCTGGTAATTACTTAATAGAAAGACCGATTTCAATAATGAATTCCACCAACACTCGACTGCGAAACACATGCTATAAATTTTATGAATTAAAATAGGCTTGTGGCACACACTATTAATCTTAAGTAATGTTGAATAAATTTAATTCCTATAAAATATATTCTAAAAAAGAAGGCTGTGAAAAATATCTTAAGTCTCCATTTATCATAATATCCACTATTTTTCATTGTTTTAAGTAAAAACTTCCTTTCTCGTGCTCAACAATTATTTTAAATAAAAACAAAATATTTATATATTTTGGCGACTTTTTTTCTATTTTTGGCGAATTTTAGCTATTTTGGTTAAATTTATTTTTTGTGATTTGTTAAAAATATTGTATATATTAGCGGCAATTTTTAACAAAAAACTGTTTTGGCGATTTTGACGATCTTTCACATCGATTTTGGCGAAATAGGTGAAAATAAATCTGACAACCCTGCGAGCACATAATATTATGATAAGGCAGTGTATAATTTTATTTTTATCTTTGCATGTAAAACCATGAATAAGTGCGGTGTTGCCAGAAAATAAAACTTAAAAATCTCTTAACAGCAAAATTTTTTTCTTGGATTAAAAATATTTACTATTTCTGTAAATCTAACTAAATGAATAAAATCCTAAATAAGCAGGATGTATAGACTAGAAATAAAATCTTACTGTTGGAATGTTTTTCTTTTTTATATAAAAAGAATTAACATTTTAAACTGCCCGTAGAATTACCACGCGATTTTATTATTATTTTTATGATTGAAAAAAAAAAATGTAATATTAAGGAGTTTAACAAGCTGAAGTTATAGTAAATTCAAAAGCAAAAGGAAACAGGTATATAATGGAAATATATTTTGAAAAAAAAAAATTTAAAACGATAAAAAATGTTTGAAAATTATCTTCTGTATTTTTATTAAAACTTGTTTTCATTAATTTTTCATTTGTTCTTAAACATATTTTTGTCTGAATTCTTGTCTTACCTTGTGGTATGCATTTAAAATTCCAATATATATGTATATCAAAGTAATTTAAAAACACTTAAAAACTGTTCTACACACAAAAAATTTTTGAAATCACTTGATTTTAAACCGGTTAGGAGGAAAGTACCCGTGATTTCAAATCACTTATTTTTGCGAGTTCTTTGTTGTAAATTTTATAACAAACTGCCCGAACATAAAGCTTGAAGGGTTCTTTTTTCATTTTTATAGTAAAATTACGTTTTTTATAAGTAAAATATAAGAAAATTGCACATTTTTAAAAACTATTTTTTTGCAGTAACATTTTATATTTATAAATTTTATTTTGTGCTTTTCCGCTTCATCTGGTATATTTGCACGCTATTAAATTAAACTAAAATTTCTTGTTTAACAAGCCTGTTCTGAAAATGACGTAGTTTTAACAAAATCACGTGTTTTATTTTTCCCTGTTTTTATTTTAATTTGCTTTTAAAATTGCAAAACCACAAGAAAATTGCTGACTTTTGTTTTTTTGATTAAATTTTACTTAACTCTTCAGGGAGTTTGAAAGTAGGTTTGAAGTAGGAAATGGACTGGTTATTTGCGGAAAATTGCAATTTCTATCTTCGGCAAGGGTACTTTGTAATTAGTTAATATGCTGACAGTTAAAAAGTGGAAAAACACAAAAAATTGTAAAAATATTAAATATTAATGCAAAAGAAGTGTCTATAAAAAAGTAAAATATTCGTATATTTTTCTTATAAATTACGTACTTTCACTACAAAAATGAAAAAAGAACACTTGGAAATATATATTCCAGCAGTTTGATTAAAATTAACAACAAAGAACTCGCAAAAATAAGTAAGTGATTTGAAATCAATGAGACGTCCCTAATAGATTTAAAATCACGTGATTTTGAAATTTTTGTATGTAGAACATCTTTTAAGTTATTTCAAATCTATTCAACCCCAACATCATTCCTTTTTGCAACTGCCCTATTTCATGTCTGAAGTTTTGTCCAATAGATTTTTTTTTAAATTAATATCAAATCTCTTTAAAAATATGCCTATACACAGAAAACCTACAATACTCCTCATCCTCCTGAACACTACACCCCTCCGTGTCTTCAGCCTTTGTTATACCAAGTTTCATACCGGCAACTATTTTTCAACAATTTTTATGAAAAATTGAAGAGCTGGAACCAGGTGCTTATAAAAGATGTGTCTATATAAATACGGAATCATTTTTTATTTGTTGAAGATGCGTTGTTTGGAATTTCGCAAGCAACCCATATACATACACATGTATGTATGTACGTTGTCTGATGATAACCTCTTAATAATTTTAGTGCTCTAGTGCATAAAATTTTAAATATTCAAACATTTGCGAATGACAAACTTTTCAGTTTAAGAGCAGTTTTTACTTTATAATCTGTGAAAAAAAATCAACAGCAATCACAAATTTACGGTTGTCATTTTGGCAACTAAAATTAACAACTTTTAGTTGCCATACGTAATACAATTTCGGCAATTAACAATGCAACTGAGGTTGGGTTGCTATCCATAATCGACCTATTGATGAAATGATTGAATTGCCAATATTAATTTATTAAATTACACAAAGAGTAAGTTTCATTAGTTGGTATTGTAATTGTCAATAAGACTTAGAAGTTTTTAGGTCCCTCAAATTGTTTAAACGTTTTTCCTGCCAACTCAGCAATTGAATATCTGGCATCTCTAAAGCACTAAATATTTTGTTATTGTGCTGTTTAAACAGTTTATTTTGAAGTGTTATCTTAAACAACATTGTTCTCTTTAGCAACAAATGATTCTCGTATTCTTTTTTATTTTAACTTATGTATATATACAACGCAAAGCGTATAGTGCTTGAGGGCTTACAGTTGTTTTCTTCGAGTCTTCCATGCTTGTCTCTCGGGGTTACTAACGAGTTCCTGGTAACTCTTCCAATATCAAGTTTTCTACATTTCGGTGTACAAATTTGATTTTCATCATACCCTGGGGAAAGTCCCCGGGCCTAGGATAGAAAGTATCAAGGCGTAAAAAGTATTCCTTTCCTTATGAAATATTCGCCTATATTCTGTGGAAATTCTCAAGCAGTTTTAAATAGAGAGTTTCGTTTGAAACGAATTTATATGCTTGTGTCTGCGGAAACGTGCCAGAATGATCTAAGTCATTGACAAGTTGTGAAGGAATCTCATCATGGGGTTTCCTCCTACACTGAATGGGGCTTACATTGGGAAATTCGATTTATATAACAGAAAAGCCGGTTTTTTGTTATTGCTGCTATGCTAATCTTTAAATTTTAAACACAAATAAAAAATTCTTTTGAGTTCAGTTTGCACCCATCCAAATGTTCTGTTTGGTGCGGTGTTATGGCCAATAAAATTATTGGCTCATGTTTTTAAGAATGAGGATGCCAGAAACTATTCCCGCAGTTCCTTACAAAACATTGATGGCTTCTGTATATATCCGACAGTTATATTTTTAAATTTTTAAGAATTATTATAAGCGCTTCAATTAGTTTAATAAATTTACATTGTAACTGTAATGCAACGTACTTAAAGAATAATTCTTTTCAAAAAAAAACCGACTTCAAAACAGATAGATAAGCATCATTTCTAAACTAAACTATTATAGTTAGTATTCAAACCAAATAGACGATAAGCGAAATGCGCCAAAATTACATACTTATACTATGTTAAGTTCATCTCTTATTGTAGTGGGCATGATGGAAGTAGACTATGTTAATCTGCCCAAATCAAAAAATAAGTTATTTGGACCAATCCACGTCTTTTATGGGGACGAGTTTGAATAGGTACAAAAGATAAAGTCATATACATACATACGTTACATCACCTATAGGGTCATCCTATAACTTTTTCTACTAGTTAATGTGGGTATAGTAGTATCAACATTAGGTCTGTTCAGTAACCTTCCTAGCAGAAACTAGCAACGAGAGAGTAAAACAGAAATATTATAATAACTCTCCTAAATATGAAAAAGTAAATGAAATCCTTACTAGCATAAGTTAGCAAGTAGACTACGGTGGCGTCAGGAAGGACTTAAAACTTGTACCGATTAGACCATAAAATAGTACCATTGAAAACGTAATTATACTGAAAGGACAAACATAAGTAATCTGCCGTTGTTATCCAGAAATGTTGCTTTAAAGACGTTTAAACTGATAATAGTAATCTCAAGGAAACCATAGAAATAAATCAAACAACAAAAATAAAAGACCAGTAATTTAAATAAAATTATTGTTTTAAAATATTGGGTAGTTTTTGAAAGAGTTTATGATGCATTTAGGCTTTAGATGTCAATATTTATGGTTAGTCAGTGCTAATAAACATTCTAATTTCAAAGAAACATCTATAATATTTACATTAATAATATTCCAAAACACAAATATGTTTATTGTTCAAAATATATTAAAAACTGTACAATACCAATTTTAAAATCAGAATTGTACCGAAAAAAGTACGATTGCAATAAATGTGTTATCCCTGGTTTGTTTACTATTTATTATTTTAAAACAAAAAGACCTAAAATGAAAACCTAAATTTAAAAGGGAAAAATTAAATTTTATCGTTTGATATCCTCGCTAAATTAAAGAAAAACAATATACCAACAAAATTTTATTATTTTCACTACTAAATACTGATATTTTCCTAAATATTGCAAAAATTTCTTTTTTCATACAATTTTTCCAAAAAAATATTTTGAACACAAAATCCCGAACAGCTGTTTGACTAATACTTGCTAGTAAAAATTTTACTAGCAAAAACTTGCAATTAATTTTGTTTTTCTCACATTTTTATTCTCTTGTTTTGCTCTCTCGTTGCTAGTTTTTAGAGTTAACAGTAGAGTTCCAGTAACAATTAGTACTAATTTGCAGTTACTGAACAGAGCTATTGAGTAAATTTCAATTGTCTATCTGTAACGGATAAGGCATACATCAAATTTCATTAATTAAAGAGACACCCTCTCATTGCCAATTCTATATTTCTTATAGCGGACATAATAATACATGTTTTGTGTAAATATCAAGTATCCATCTGTAACGGTTCAAAAGATAAAGCCATGTAAGTAGAATTACATCACCTATGAGGACACCATCTAAGTTTTTTACTTTACTACATACTACGAATGGTAGTATAAGGTAAAGTATAGTAATCATGAAAAAATTCGAGGTCGGGATTTTGACGGATTTATACGTTTTGAGGTCTCCTGAATCCATTTTGACTATTTTCGCGATGATGTCTGTTGTGTATGCTACTATTTTTGTGGAGTTTGTACAGGTCATACCTGTACCTGGTGTATGGAGATAAAGAGTTGTATAAATTTTGGGCATAATCGGGAAGGGGAAAGGGGTAGTTTACTTACTCCCAAATTTTGTGAACGCTCTACAGGTCATACAGTATGACATATCAAAATTAAATTCAGTATGTGCCTTTGGTTTATGGAGATGAAGAGCCTTCCCATAATCGGGAAGGGTCAAGGGGTAGTTTACCTAACACCCCAAACCGAAAATAATTAATTTTTCGATTCGAATATACTTTGAACTTTCATTCTTTATGTAATAACATATGCATAAAAATATCTGTTTCCATTTGGTATGGTAAAGTTGAGTGTAGGCCACTCCAGTTTTATTGTACTTGTTATTGTGAACATATCAATATTCGTTTTTTTTTTTAATTTTTAATGTTTATCTATAAGGTTTTTAAATATAAGGTTATATAGATAAAATATCATTAACTATAGGGACATCCTTTAATTTCCATCTTTATACTTGTTGCAATAGCGGACATAGTAATATATGTATGTACGTTCTGTTTGAATGTCAAATGTATATGTATAACGGTTCAAGAAATAAGGCCATATACGACAAATTACGCCAACTATGAGGACACCCTTTATACTTTTCACTTATTATTGCTGACACATAAGACACAATTTGTTTAAATTTCAAACGTCTATGTATGACGGTTAAAAAGATAGGGTCATATAGGTCAAATAACATCACCTATTGGGACACCCTTTTATTTCCAATTTTAAATTAAACACTTGATACAAAAGACTTAGCCATACAGATTCTCTGTAAATTTCAGCTCTCTGTCTATAACGGTTCAATAGTTTAGCCCTATACTATATCAAATTACATGAACTTTTGGGACACCTTTTTTAATTTCCAATTGTAAATACTTATACTTGGTATTATAACGGACATACTATACGGACATTCTGTGCAATTTTCAAGAATTTTTATGACGGTTCAAAAGATAAAGCCAGATAGGTGAAATGGCGTCACCTATGGGGCACCTTTTAACTTTAAAGTTTAGTTTTTTTATTACTTTTTGTTATTGGGGGCTATAGTTTTTAAAAATTTGAAGTGGTGCCCTCTAGGGCTTATAATGCTCGTAAAAAGCATGTATGTTGTATGCTGACATTCTTTAATTTTTTCAATTATGAACTTTTTTTTATAATGGGACCAATCTGTAAGTGTAACCTTTCCAAAAAAAGACAAAAAAATTAAAAGCGGTTCAGAAATTACCGAGTTCTGCGGGCACAAACATAAAGAGTTAAAAAGCAACATTCAGACGAATTGATAACCTTTTTTCAAGTCGGTTAAAAAACGTTAAACTTCTAATATCTTCCTGATATCGCAGGCCTCGTATCTCTCGCACCATAATAGAGAGATACTTGAAATGTTTATAGAGACTGTATTACTATGGCCGCTATACGAATAATAAAGCGAAATTTAAAAGTAAAGGGTGCCCCATATATTTTATCATAAAAGTGACTGTTAAAAGCTTAAAAAAGCTATCAAAGCTTTTTGCTCTGCCAGAAAAAGAAAGGAAGGCCAATCATTTTATTATATTTTTTATATGTAATACTTTTTATTATTACTTACCTCTTTGTCCTCAACGAGTGTAGCTACACGTCCAGGCTGCAAAAGAAAAAATAAATATTAAAAATATACAAAGTGTGTGTTGTTTTCTTTATTTTATTGAAGTAAAAACAAAGAAATAATAAATTTTACTTTTATTGAAATACAACAGAATTCGAAAAAAAAATTGCATATAAATAATTTTATTAAACGTCCGTCCTTCACCCATTATTTTTTTAAACTAAAGTATTTTCAAGCACCACTGCTCTGCTATTACAGCTAGTATTGAATACAAAATGGGCCATTTAATTTTTATAAAAGGTACATTATCGACCCCTTTACGATTTTATAATAAAAATGACAATCATCTTCAATGGCACTCACGAATACAAGAGTATTGTTTAAAATTTATCGTTGAGACGTTTTTACTTATAATTATTTACGCTGTTAATCAGAAGACATGAAATGTAAATGTCTAATAATATGCATTAGGATCTTTAAATATAAAAGAGATTTTGTTGTCGTTTCTAATTTATAACAAATAAATTGTAAACGTTTTGTTTTCTGCAGAAGATAAACAAAAGGCAAATAAATAATTAACATAGAGAAATTAATTGATTAAACAAATAAATAAAATGCTTTTTTGCAATTAGAATGAGATTTATTATTGTAAGGGCATATTGTC
Source organism: Phasia obesa (assembly GCA_949628195.1). Classification (NCBI taxonomy): domain Eukaryota; kingdom Metazoa; phylum Arthropoda; class Insecta; order Diptera; family Tachinidae; genus Phasia; species Phasia obesa. The sequence continues at coordinate 80,189,326 of OX451215.1, forward strand.
ACAGGTAATTTCTACAATAATCATTTGCGGACCCATTATGTAACTATTTAAAGTTCGTATACTGGTAGGTATCAAAGTCGATTTAACGATATCTTTGTAACATTGCGTTGAATTTACGAGCCTATATAGTATAGCGATTTGTCAGATTTATTGCATTTATTTTGATTGTTTTACATACAATCACGTTTATAGCATTATTTCCAAGCGATCGAATTTTAACAGCAATGTCACGGCAAATTACTGTCACTACGATTATCCATTCAGTATGTGCGCATTCTAATATAAAAATATAAAAAAATATATTTTTTATTTGTAAACAAGTGCCTATGTGCAGGTTATTTATCCACTATTTGTTTAAGTGATTTGCTATTAACTGATAAAGAACTCAATTAGAATACAAATACACTATTTACTTAGCACAATTTGCGTAGGAGGCTTATAGCTCTTATTAGATTATAACTAATTGAATATTCATTAAAATTGACAGGCAATTGGGGTTAAAAAAATAATTAATAAATTGAATTACAAACAAAACTAAATGAAAGAAAATCTGTTTATATTTTCTTAATTATAAACAAATGTTCACATAAATAAATCTGCTGCGTAAATTTATCTTAATACTAATAACACTGAGGCCCACTCAAATGGGACTCTTATTATAATAAGCTTTCGCTATCAATATATTGAGTTTCTTAGTTTTTTAGTAATAAATAAATTATACAGCCCTCTTCTGTAATTCGCATCCGAATTATTCTTTGCTGTACTGCATTCAAGGCGAATTCATACCAGGTGGAGTCGATAGCCCAGCTGATTGTTTTTTGCTCTCGTTTTTTTTGCTAATGTCTTGTCAAAAAATACATTGTTTCATATCTGCTAATCTAATGTCAAAGTTGTTGTTTTGTTGTAGTTGTTGTCCTACTGCTCACACCTGGTATGAATTCGCCTTGACTGCATTCTAATTTCATATACTTTTTTTGTTTTATTTCGAATAAAAAATATGTGTTGAAAATGAAAAAGAATTACCTTTTTAAACAACAATTAATTACTGTCTAACCTAAACAAGGGCGTAAGGTGTAACGACGTCTAGCGCCTGGAGGCCCAACTATAATATGCATTAGCTAGCTTAAGCCAACTTAAGCAACTGTGCAATTACATGTAAATCATATGTGGCAAACTATAATGTACTTAACAACACTTTTCGTTAAGTTTCGTCAAATGTCATTTGCTTAAGCAAAATCCGAAACCGATCTCACATTCCGTACGGAAACAGCTGTTTGTGCTTTGTGTTTTAAATATGTATGTATGTACATTCATAAAAAATTGCAATGGAGAACGAAAGTGAATACAAATTGTTAAAAAAAGAAGTTTCTATAAGAAAAAAGGGAGGCGTTGTATAATAATCGTAATTAAAAAAAGAGCATTTTATTGTTTATGAATTGAGTGATGCACAGCGCTGTATTTTTTTAGTACTTTTGGCCAAAATTAACAGCAAAAAAAGGTTAAATTTTTCTTTTGAAATTTTCTTAAAACTATTAAAAATAATTATTAATTTGTATATGAATGGTATTAGGTATATAAAATATGTTTATTTAACACCTTTTTGTTAACAAATTTCATTTATTCAGAAAAAAAATATTATTTTGCAAAAGTACGAATAAAACAAATGTGCAACTGTGTCATAACAGTTTCTAGATTCATGTAAGTACATTGTAGCCAACTAAAAGTCGGCAATAAGTTGCTTAATCATTTGACAGGCTTTTCGTTCATTTTTTGACATTAGCTTTAGCCAGCTTATGCATATTATAGTTGGGCCTTAGCTTTGACAAACCTTAATAAGATCGCAACTTTTTGTAATAAACAGTAATGTTAACATATTTTGTTTAGTAAAATCTATTAAATGTAATCGCAAAATGAGAGATAAAATCGCTAGATAAAGCAGAAAATATCTAAATTGCAAAGCGTTGACGACGCGCTATTTAGGTTTGCTTCATACATTTTGTATGTACATGAGAATTTTTGACAGTTATTTTACGCCTTAAGCCCTTGTCTAGGTATAGCAGTTAATGTATTAAAACACTTATTATTAATCTATACATATAATAAAATAGTAATGCATTTCTGTCTGTCTGATTTTCATTTGTGTTCGCATCACCTCAAAACTACTGGATGGATTTTAACAATATTTTGTGAGGAGGTACCTTAGCATCCTGATTCCAATAGAGGATACTTTTTTTCCGCAAAAATATCTCATTTCCAAGAGAAAGTGGAGAACAAGCAGTGAAAAAACGCAATATCCGGTTTAAAGGTACTGAAATATTCGGTTTAAAACTGGGATATTTTAAACACACATCTTTTATTTTAGAAAGTGGGATATTTTAAACACTATTGCTCAACATTAGGCGCCAATTAAATAAGATTTGTATTTTTTCTTTGTGGAGTTACTATGTAATTAAAATATTTTAAACACCTTTTACAGAGGTTTACAATAACTTTTAGAATCTTATAAAAATTTTAGAAATTTATCCAGGGATGGGAACCTTTTTATAAAGTATATACATAAAAAATAAATTATGTTTTATTCGACCTTTTTAAATATAATGGAATTGACCTCAAGCTTAATTTTAATGTTTTTCCTTCAATTGTAAATACATAAATTATAACTAAAGCACTATAAGAGTAAGAGTCTTACAATTGGTGTGGAATACTTTCAAAGCAAAATCGAGCAAAATATTGTCAGGACGCTCACGACGTGGCGGGCGCAGCTAGTTAAGATATAAAATGTTTTTTGTTTTTAATTTTTATCTGAACTTCACTCTCATTAAGATGATTAAGAACCACCTTAATTTCTCTTTTTAGTCGGCCATATCTTTTTAGAAGCACTTTGCATTTTTAAATTTTTTGCAGGTATTAAGTCGCATTTTATTTATACACTAGCTGTGTCCACACACCCATCCCTGGATAAAATTCTATAATTTATATAAAATTCTAATATTCTAAGAATTATTGTAAAGCTCTGTAAAAGATAACATTAAAGAAAATCACTTAAAATAAGCTTTGGGTAGAAGGAGACTTCATTCTCACCAACTGACTATAGATAATTGAATAGTATTTCTCGTATTCTATAATTTGAGTTCGGTGAGTTAAATACATGATGTTTGCAAATGAACACTACCCAAAGTAGATGCAATATGAAGAATTCTGAAGAAGGATGTAGCGATTCAGAGAATGCATTAAATTTTGGTAAGATTTTATATTGATTTTTTTCCCACCTTTCTTTAAAAATCACCACATTTTTTAAAAATATTCTTTCAACCTTATTGGAATAGTTAAGATATAATAAACGATCTTACTTAAAAATTCATTTGTAAGATTAGTAAGGACAGAAACAAAATTGAAAAATAACGTAAAAAAGACCCGATTGCGGCGAAAATGTGTGTGACTAAAAAAAGTTAAAACGGATATATATACGGAAAATTAATATTCATAACACCAAATCGGATCCTTTTTAAACAGGACAAGGTTAGGTTAGGTTAGGTTAAGCAGGCAGCTCCAATACAGCTCACTTGGGTCCAAGTATTGGTCCCTTTGTGTAACCTGCAAAAGAGGACAGGAAAAGAGGGAGAGATGGAAAAGAGAGAGAGAGAGAGAGAGAAAAGAGAAAAAGCGTTGAAAGAAGACATAGGATAAAGTCACAGACAGACAGACAGACAAAAAGTTTAAAAGTAGATAGAGAAGAGTCAGAAGTGTGGGGAGGTAGCCAACGGAGGGCAGGTTGGTCAAGCCAGGTTATTAACGAGATTGTCTATGCCTCGTCAAGTGTAGGTTGGTTAGAAAACCATCCGCTGCTTCTCAGAAAGGAGTTAATCCTGCTCGGTTCCAAAATGGAGACACAGGAGAGGCTTGCAAAGCACCTTTGTCCAAGGTACTGGAGGCGTTGGTATTCTAAAGCAGGGCAGTGGCAAAGGAGGTGTTCGACAGTTTCCTGCTCTTCCTCATCCTGACAACTTCTACAGAAATCGTTGTAGTGGAGACCCATCCTTCTTGCATCAGTTCCGAATAGGCAATGCCCAGTGATCGGTGATATTAAATCGCGTAGCTGCATTTTTGGCAGCCGAAATAGCAAAGCCGTTTTTTTCTGATCCAGTATAGGCCAGATTGTCCTCGACGTTTGACAAGTCGACTCATTGGACCATCTTACCTGGGCCAGATCGTATAAGGCTCGATTTATTCGATGCCCGCAAGCAGAGAGGGGAATGCGACAATAGACGTCAATGGCGCTATAGTTGAGCAAAGTTCCCTTCTTTGCCAGTTCATCAGCAACACAGTTGCCTACAATAGTCCCATGTCCCCGCACCCATTTAAGGGTGACTGTTGAATTTTCCGCCATCAAATTTAAGGATGTGCGGCATTCCAGGACTAAGTTTGATGTGGTAAACACATCTGCTAAGGACAGAATTGCAGCTTTACTGTCGGTACAAAACCAGATATCCCTGTTGAATATTCTGTGGTACCTTAACCAGTTTGCCGCTCTTTTGATAGCAGATATTTCTGCTTGTAAGACGTTACAGTCATTTGGAAGTCTGAAACACATTTGTATTCCAAACTCTTCCTTTTTATTCCAAACTCTTCCAAAGCAGGACAAACAAATCAAAAAATTTTTTTAGTCCAGTGTTAATAGACTTTTAAATATTCGATATTTAATACTATGAAATAATATCCTTTCATAATGCAAAAATATTAAATGAATAAAATTTTTAATAAACTCACCTTCTCAACTGTACCACGATGTGTTGTATTTCCCTGCCAAAACCTCCGATTATAACCTCTTATATAACCAGTTAGGCATTTGTTGTATTCAAAACCGGGATGCCAGCACAGCGAACCGTAACCAAATACCCAGCATTCAGCCTCACTACTGCCACTATTGGCTGCAGCTGCACCACCACCCAGATTATTATTGTTGTCGGTTTCATCGAGAAAGCTGCCATTACTGAAGAGATTTTCAAAATGTTTGGGTACGGCGTGACCGGAAGCGGAGTTTAAGAAGGGACTGCTGGGTGGTGGTACGCGTAAATTATTATTTTCAGCCATTTTTCAAAAGTTTTAAGAAAATGTTAGCTAAATTTATAACTTGTGGCTTTGATTAGTGAGATCTTTTGATATTTTTCTAGCCCTCTTAAGGCTTCCAGTTGCCTTTTTGTATAATGCCGATGATATTGGCTGCGATTGGCTAAAGTCCTCCTTTGTTGTTTTTCACTTTCTAATACTTTTTTACTCAGCAAATTTATTTCAGACATCGATAATTAACAATTTTTTACTTTTCCAGGGATTTTTCCAAAATAAATCTCGATAGTTGCCGAAGTATTGATTGTTTTGGGGTAACTTTTAATTTTTTAAATTCAACATTATAATTTTGTTTATTTTGACTGCTTGTTTTTAAAGCAACATTTTTTTGCTAGACTTTTATTTATTTCATTGTTTAGATTTTTTCTTTCAATTATTTAAAATATAAAACGTTTTTATTATTTTATTTGTTTCATTAATCTGAAATGAAAACAACAAATTAATAAAATTATTTTTATTTGAATTTTTTTTTTGTTTTGTTTCGCTTTTAATGTCACATTTTTTTTTCACAAACGTAACCGTATTTGTGACAGCACTTCCGTTCCCGGCATAAGCTCGTTGGGAACTGATTTCATAGTAAATAATGATGCCTAAAAGAAAACAAAAAACAATATAATAACAAAAACATTGACTGATTTTATTTTATTATTTTGTGTTTTCGCTTAATTTTTTATAATCTGTGACGTTTTATCAAATGAGATTTTGCTCTTTACTGTATCATGTTTAAGGAGGTATTATATTAAATGCAAAAAACATATTTAAGCCCTTGATTTTGAAAGTGGTATAAGTCAAAAATTTAAAAAATTTAGTTTATTTCATATCAAATCCTAATAAAATAACACAATCTGAAGTAATTCGCAGTATGCGATGAAATTTAAGTGGATAAATTGAGTTTATTTTTTGGTTGGGAAACAAAAAACCGTTACCAAGGCGAATCTATTTTACTAGATTCGGCAGCACGCCGAAGTTACTTATTTTTTGCTTTACTTTTTTGTGCATAGCAGCTGTCAAAAATTCGTTTATTTTTTTAAATTTGAGAAAAAAATTAAAAAAAATTGTATTTATTTAAAAAAATGTTTTAATATTAAAAAAATACTACAAAATACTATCAGAAAAGACTAGGATGAAGTGTTTTTATTTTATTTTTATGGCATCTGTTGTACATGTAACCAACAACAAAATGCATGTGGGTGTTTTTTGGTGTTGTAGTTGTTGTGGCGGCGATGGCGCCTTATATAAATTTGCCTTGACCGTTACTGTATCAAGGCGAATCTATTTTACTAGGTGGCAACACTGCGAAGTTAATTATTTTTTTAAAATTTGAATAAAATATATAAAATTACTTTAAAAAATATATTTCATGATTAAAAAATTACAAAATACTACCAGAAAAGGTAGGGAAGAAGTGTACATATGTAGTTGTTGGATGTGATATTTTAATTTTAATTGGTGCTTTTGGTGTCTGTCGTTCATTTAATCAACAACAAAATTAATGTGGATATTATTTGGTGTTGTATTTGTTGTCGCGGCGATGCCACCTTATATAAATTCGCCTTGTACTGTATATTTTCATAGTGGTATAAATCAGTCTGTTTTCAAAATTTGGCAAAATAATTTTTAGTAATTTTTTCATGTCTTCAGACAGCGGTTCAGGTATGATCAGCAAATCCTATTAATATAAAAATGCACTATTTGTAGCATACATGTGACTAATTAATTAGATTGCGTAATTAATTGGCAATTGCATTAGCATTGAATTATAAATAATGCTAACAATTGTTTGCAATAATGATAATGCATTTTAATGAAAAAGTTGCATTAGTAATTATTTAAAAAAACAAAATCATTACCATTAATTAATGATTAATAATAATTATTGGTCACATTTGTAATCAACTTTCTTGCATTGAGAATTGGTGTATTTAAGAAGTCCCACCTCCATTTTCTAAAATCCTGTTATGTGCTTTTTTTATATAAAAACAAAGAAAAATCAGAAAAAATTATTTAAAAATATTAACCGGTTGGAGAATGTTTTTTGTTACTGTAGTTCAAGTCCCAATTAAAACATTTTTTATGGGGTTTGTAAATGCATCCCTCTAAAAATGGGTTAAAGTTTGATTATTTAATATTATGCTAATTACCCATAACGTTTTTTAATAAAAATGCAATTTATTTGTTGGGGGAAAAGAGCTAGTTCCTATACGTATTTCACTGGTTGCTCAGGCCAGATCATCAGGAAACCTTTTATGTTTTCTTTATTCGTAGTTATTAAAATTTACTGAGATCATAAATTTGTGTTTTAAAAACACACTGATTTTTTCATCAATTATAATTAGTAATTATACAATTTCATTACATTTCCATTACCATTGGTAAAAATAATTGCAATTAAAAATATATTAGTAGCATTAAATGGTAGTTAATTTTTTTTAATTCTAACTATTTCAAATAATGCCAATGAAAATTCAATGCTAATTAAAAAATCCCAAGTATAAGTTTTTTAATAGAATTATGTAAAAAGAGAAACCCATTTTTGGTAGAACAAATGGCTCAGAAAGATTTCAATTCGACGAAACAAGAAGAATCAACGAATCAAGAATAGATAGAGAAACACTAATGGTGTCTTGGCTAAAAATACAATAGATCAGATTTCTACAAAAATGCTCCGTATAAGATGTTCTATAAAACTTCTTTGGAGTGACAATTCCAAATTCAATGTGTTAAACCTTTCACCTAATAGAGGAAGGCCAAAAATATACGAAAATATTGATTTTGCTTCCATTATAGGTACACAATCATTAGACCAATAACAGAAGAAAAACGTAAAGATGTGATGGATTTAATACCCTATATCCCACCAATTTTCCACAAACACTTTATTTCCCTAAATACAGGGTGGGCCAAAAGAAACCAAGGGGTGTAAAAGTTTAATAACTTTTTTGTTTATTAACTTTTTTTTATTTTTTCTTTCAGATTATATAGACAACACTTGGAATTGTATTATTTAAACCAGAGATCAATTATTTTAACGCAAAGAGCATATCGCCGACATTATTGAAAATTTGATTATGAGTGATGAAGCTCATTTTCATTTGAATGGCTTTGTTAATAAGCAGAACTGTAGGTTCTGGGGTTCTGAAAATCCAAGAGCCATTCATCAACGCCAATTGCACCCCATCAGGTGTACAGTATGGTGTGGGATCACATCTGAAAGTGTCATTGGGCCCTACTTCTTCGAGAATGAAGATGGAAGTGCTGTAACCGTAAATGGAGAGCGGTATCGGTTTATGATAGAAAATTTTTTACGTCCTGCTCTTGAAAACAGACCTGGTATGTGGTTTCAGCAGGACGGAGCCACTGCCCATACTGCCCGAGACACAATGGCACTTTTAAGACAAATTTTTGGAGAGCCCTTGGTTTCTTTTGGCCCACCCTGTACATACAAAAATAAATTACTTATATCCCTATTACGGAACTGAGTTGAGTTGTCTAAAAGACAACTGCTACTGATGAGTTGTAATTTTTTTAAACTTTTGTTAACTGAACTAACACAGGGTTGTAAACGGTCAAACTACAACAGATTTGTAACACAATTTAAGTTCAACTTAAAATTTTTTGACAAGTTGATAGATGACACATAGATGACCAACCCTCCAAATGTCAAAAACGTGGCTACAAATGTCTTCACACATACGGGTACGGTGTGAATTCAACACACTTAGGGGAGTAAAATTTTTATTCACATTTAGACACTATTACGTGATATTTTATTGCACTTTGCAAATATTTAAACAATTTTGAATTTTTGCACAAAAAATTATTTAACAATTTATTGTATTTTAAATTTTTTAATACAAAATAAATTTAATTTTGTTGACATTTGTTTGGTGAAATTTATTTCTACACAGTATTGTATTTTTTTGTTTTTTAGGGGATGAAACTTTTCAAATCAATATAATGAATATTTAAAATTAGCATTTAATCTAACGTTTTTTTGCACATAAATATATTAGAAAAATACAAAATTCATATTTTTATTAAAAAGCAAAAGAATTATTTAATTTTAACATCAAAAATTGAATGTAAAAAAATATTCTATTTTTAGAAAATATTTATACAACTATGTGCAGTTTAGGTGCTGTGGGGAATTTTTTTTAAAAACCAACACTTATACAATTTTGCCTACCAATACATTCTTAGACTTAGGTTTTTTGACAAGAGACTTAGGTTTTTGACGTTTTAGTTGACTATCTATGTGTTATCTATGGAATTGATAATACCAAATTGTAAAATTTCACCTGAAGTAGAGTTAAGTTGTAAACCGTAATAGGGACCTTAGTTACAATGTAATGAGTTTGAATAAAATGTTAATTTCTAATAAAAATTTTGTTGATGGTTTAAGTCATTTATAATTTCATGCAGTTAATTTGGAAAATAGTATAAGTCATTTAAACCTTTCAAAATCACATTTCCTATTAAAAATGGTTATAAATTTCACAATCATAATAAATACTTATTTGTTGGCACTATTTAATTGTTAAAATATTTTATTCCATAATACAAAACTATTTTTTAATTCTTCAAAATGCAATCCTCTTAATACCACGAAACAAGAAATATATGAGTTATACCACATTCATAATCAAGGGCTCATTTATTTTGTCACTGCATTTGTTGCGACTTAAGTAATAAAAAACTATACAAATTAAGAAAATACATACATATGTATATAGTATGTATAAGTTGCAGCAATATTCAAAATTTCGGTTTTTCGAATAATGGAAAGATGGAGCATTCAATTGACCTTTGCACAGTAGGGCAGAACCAAAAATTTTTTTTAATTATTCATCTATTTGTAAAGGGCTAGGCCGATTAATCCAAAATTTGACATGAGCATAGCAGAGGAGTATCTGAGCTTAATTTTTGACCCTGGATACCATCCATTTGCCAGGTCTGGCTCTATATGGTCTCAAAATTGGTTACCTCGCCTCTGCAAATTCTTCTAGAGCTTGGCATTTCTTTAATTTTTATGCGATTTTTAAAAATGTTGTTAAGGAATATATAAAAATTTTATATTTTTGTGTAAACTAACTCCATGCACGTACATATGTACAATGTGCATGCAAAGAAGAAATTTAGTTGAGGTAACAATAATCTACGAGCAACATATTAGATTAAATGTATGGTTGTAATCAAACCATATTATTAAACATAATAATAATATTGTTAAGTTAAAACAATATTATTGTCAACCCTGATAATGACATTGTTAAAAATAACCAGAATTTTTAAAACATAAACATATAAGAAAATATGACTATAATATAATAAACAAATATTTTATTATGATAAAATATAAACATAATATGGTTGAATTAAACGATTATAGTGTGATTAAAACAGTGAAATGTCATATGGTATAGGCCTTTTTATTTTAATATTTTAGATAATATAATCAAGAGCCCCCACGCGAACCCCTAAGGGTTTGTGAGCACATACACAATCTCAACGAGAATCTCACAGAGAACAAAACATGTAAAAATTTTAAATCAGTAGCATACCAGCTAGCATACCAGCTTTCAACAAGGTAGGTTTGTGTCACTTTGCTAAATATTTAGCAAACCAATACATTTTCATTTTAACCACTTTTTTGTTCAATTGGCGTCATCGGTTGTTTAAAATATACCACTTTCAAAAATAAAAGGTATGCAACCGTGTTTAAAATATTCCAGTTTAAACCGAAAATATCAGTACATTTAAAACCGGAAATTGCATACTATCACTGCTTTTTCTCCACTTTCTCTTGGAAATGAGATATTTTTGCGGAAAAAAGTATCCTATATTGGAATAAGGATTCTAAGGTACCTCCTCACAAAATATTGTTAAAAACCATATAGTAGTTTTTACGTGATGCGAACACAAAAGAAAAGCAGACAGACAGACGGAAATGAGTTACTATTTTATTATATGTATAGATATAGATGATAAAAATTTATTCAAATTTACAAAGGTTTTTCTTTGTAAATAAAATTTTTGTCTTATTTTTTTAAACACAAATCGGCCAAAGGCACTAAATTGAATTTTAGTGAAGTTTTAACTAAAACTTAAAAAAATATATATATTTTGTTCATCGCAATCATATATTGTTACGGAGAACATAATGTGTTTCTTATTACCTTATTACAACAAAGTTTTTTCTCTGCGTTTAAATCAAATCAAATTTTGTTTGATGAAACTTCTAAAAGATGGACGTCCTTAAATTTGACCTATTTTACATTGAATTTTTGACAAAGCTGGAATCGGGAAGATAAGACTGGTATCACTGGTATACTGCCAATTATTTCTGAAAGTATTTCATGACCCAAAAATTCTGGTTTTGGGATTTTTGTTCTTTATTGTGGAAATTGTTGGATTTTCTTTACCTTTCTTTGACTAATTACATAACCACAGACAATTTCATTTGAATCGTTTAACTTTCAAAAATTTATTAAATATGCACATATTTTTTTCTTTTTCCCCAAATTTATTAAATATCGAACAAAAATAGAAGAAATGCCAAGCTGTAAAAAAATGTAAATGTGCGAGGTTCCCAACTTTGAAGTCATATAACGCACCAACCCTGGCAAGTGGATAATTTCCAGTTTTAAAACTTAAGTTCAGATACTTTTCTGTTATATATGTATAAACATATATTTTTGATCAACCGGACTAAACAAAATATTTTAATTCTGCTTTACCGTTTGATTCCCTGAGATGGAAGGGTTTGGACACAGTGGCTATTTCCGTCAGAGAACTCATATACTAGAAATTTTCACTAAGTCACATTTTCAAAATGTTATAAAAATGTTCACAAATACTTTTGGAAAAAAGTGTGAACACAGTTTGTTAGTATGATGTATTACCTTCCTAATAGTACCGGTTAGATTCCCTGAGATAGAAGGGTTTGGACACAGTAACAATATCTCTTAAAAAAGTCCGAAAATCTGTGCAGAATACGTACTAAATGTATGGGAAAACTGTTTTATCGCATGATATATTTTTCAATAAAAAAAATGGTTTTTGTCTCTGCTAGTTAAATACGTATTTATCTTCACACACATATTTTTTTCATAATTACAATAATGAAAACCAAGGCACATTTATCAGGTAGCCTCACTAGCGGGGGAAAATATTAAAACATTTTTTTTTTTTTTTATATGTATTTTGACAGTTAAATTTGCAATTTTCCCCTTATTTTCCCCTGTTTATGTAACGCAATTGAACAATTCGTCTAGGAAATTTGTATGAGAAGCACTCAATTTTTTGAGTTATTCCTATACAAATTTTCTAAACGTTTTGTTCAATTGGGTTACAGAAACAGCACATAACTGTTAAAAATCCATATAAAAAATTTTAAATTTTCGCCATAATATTTCCCCTCCGTAGTGAGATTACCTGTGGGGAGTGGAAATATTGAGTCGAAAAATTTTAATTTTTTTTATGGATTTTTACAATTAAATTTTTAGTTTTTCTCCTGAAGTGGAAGTCGAACTGTCAAACTCCATATAAAAAAAGTTAAAAATTTTGGTCTTAATATTTCCCCTCCGTGAGGGTGATGCTACTTTATAAATGTGCCTTGGAACAAAATATTTTACTTTTCCAATTCAAACAATTACTGTTTCACATAATTGTAGTTGAGTTTTTATTTTATTTTTCATTTCAAAATCCTTGATACTGAACTTGCATATTATTTAGAAGAAATATTTGTGTGTTTTTTCTTTTAAATTGTCTACAGTAGAATTTATAAAAAAACTGACAATAATTTTTCAGAATTTTTTTAAACTGCATTTCCATTTTGTTTAACAGTAAAAATTAATACGAATATTAAAACACAAATATTTTTGTTTATCAAATTTATAAAACAGATCTTCTTGGGCATTATGTGGTAATCTATACATATAACAAAACGGTAACTTGTTTCCTGTCTGTCTGACTGTCTGTCTGTCTTTTTCTGTGTTCGCATCACGTAAAAACTACTCGATGGAATTTAACAAAATTTTGAATCTATTTTAAAATGGTCAATTTTAAAATAAATAATATCAAATTAAATAAAAATACCAGCTTAGCTGATGAAGCCGGCTAAAATTGTTAGCCAATATTAGCCGAGCACTTCTGCGGTTAACTGCTCCCATTTTATATCGGCGGCGGCTTATAGCCTATTATATATATATATATATATATATATATATATATATATATATATATATATATATATATATAATATATATATATATATATATATATATATAGGCTATTTAGTGAACAGAAACTTAAAACGTTTTAAAGATGTAGACAAAACTAGGCCAATATCCTATTCTAAAAGTTTTGGCTTATAAAAGTATTGGGATTAAAATTTTAACCAATACATTTGTAGTGATAGATATTAGACGACCAAGCAAGAACTCGGTGCTTTTATCGATCTCAGTAATTTTAGCAGTCGAAATTTTCGCTTTTGTACAGTTTGTAAAAGAATATGTACTTACATATATAAAGTAAGCATGCGATGTCGCCGTGCTTAGCTCCACGACCTTTAATCGCGTAATACACAGAACCACGGATACACAGAATACCTTTCAAGTTAATTGAAATTACTTTGACGTGAAATAGTTTTTAGAAAAGGGTCAGATAAATATGTTTACGCAAGGGTGTAATGACGACCACTTCTGTCTTAGGTCCCTTTTCAAAAGTAATTCTTTATTTTATTCTACATATTTCTTTGACTTCTTTTGGGATGATATTTTTATAGTTATAATGAATTAATTTTTTCTTTTGTTCCAAAATAATAAAACAAGCCCAAAATGGGGAAAGGAAGAAATAAAAAAGATTCAGATTTTTCGTGACCTCTGAGCATTAATGTGTGAAATGATTTCATACATTTCGTACAAGTTCGACTTATACATAGATTTTTGTGACGTGATCTTGGAGCTTTTTTCAGCTTCAGGTACATTTTTATAATGATTTCAAAATCAACTGTTGCCCAACTTTAATATTTTTAAGTGGTTGTTCACACATACTTAATTTTGTTCTTCTTTTTCTCTAGCTTGAAACGGAATTGTGAACACATATCAAATGTTCTTTTTATTCTTGATAGTAAACATACATTATCGACAAGAGTTTCGCGGTGATATTGCTGGCACGGCAGCTTCATTTGTTGATTGTTTAGTCTTTAAAATAATAGTGAAAAAAAATATTTCTCCAAATTAATTTATTTTTTCTTATCACAACTCAGAATGGCTCTAGTAATGCGAGTATTTGTGCACCGTTCCTGTATATTACACATGACTACGTGTTTTGTTAATTTTTTTAGAAATAAACGTCGTTTACCCGATGCAGTGTTAGGATTCAGTTCAGCGTAGATTACAAATGATGCTAGAGCAACGATATCAATCATATTGCCAATGACCATCGTTTTGTTTCACGTTTGCAGGTGTAAGTTCCCAACATTTGGTTAATGGTTTCAACACCACATTTGTTCGAATTATTATCAAGCATAGCTAAAGGTTTCTTTTTCATATTACCTACATTTATTTCGTTTGTGTAATGCAAAGTTGATATCTCTAAAACAGCTTTGTTCTTTTTAGGAACATACGAATATAATGATACATCTCCTAGATAAAATCCAAGTCTTGAAAACTTCACATGACTTATATTTCACAAATTCGATAGCAAAAATGCTTTATTACTACGAACAGTCTCAACAAAAGTCCAAAGTTGTTAAAAAATTTCCTGCATTACATTACAGTTCCCTTTGGACCTTGTTGGTTTTCCGCATAAATATTTCAATATTAAAATTTTTAATCTAAAATGTATTTTAAAATCATCAAAACATTACAAATATAGATGTCAAGCAATCTTATAGAATTCTTCCAAGCCATCTTAAGAAACTGTGGCTTCCAAAACACGAAAGTTCCATATGGACCTTGTTAGTCACCGGAGGGTTAAAAGCTTTGTACCAAATAAGTCATTGGTGTACATTTCAGGTTTAAAATGTACCAAAAAAAGGACAATTGTGCCAATTTTACCAACCTTGACAAATATTATTATTATTACTAGTACCAAGCAAGGCATATTTAACCAAGTGACAGCACAAGGCGAAGCCAATATTAAAGAGAAATTTTTTCAATTTTTTTTATATGGAGTTTGACATTAATCAGGTATTTTAAGAGAGAATAAAATAGATATTACTGCCAAAATCCATATAAAAAAATTCAAAAAATTTTTTGCTGAAATGTCCTCTCCCTTGCCCAAACCCAAGGCGAATTCATACCAGGTGGAGTCGATAGCCCAGCTGATTGTTTTTTGCTCTCGTTTTTTTTGCTAATGTCTTGTCAAAAAATACATTTTTTCATATCTGCTAATCTAATGTCAAAGTTGTTGTTTTGATGCTCTTCCTCCAAGGCCTGAATCGAAGCGGGTTCGTCCGCATAAACTTTAGACTTTACATATCCCTCCAGGAAGAAGTCTAACCGTGTGATATGACACGATCTTGGTAGCCAATCGACCGGCCCAAAACGTGAAATTATGTGCTCACCGAAATGTTCTCCCAACAAATCTATTGATTGATGCGATGTGTGGGAATTGGCTTCATCTAGCTGAAACCAAATGTTGCCGAGATCAGGAGCTTCAATTTCAGGCATTAAATAGTCGGTTATCATGGCACGATAACAGTCGCCATTGACGGTTACGTTCGCACCGGCATCATTTTTAAAGAAATATGGACCGATGATTCCACCGGCCCACATGCGGCTCTTGAATCTCTTCAGGTTGATCTTCGTCCCAAATGCGGCAATTTTGTTTGTTTACATATCCATTGAGCCAGAAATGGGCCTCATCGCTAAACAAAATTTGCCTCGAAAACGTCGGATCTTCTTGGAACTTTCGCCCATAGAGCGAAGCGATTCAGGCGTAAGTCTTTCCATTATGAAATGCCAAAGAATACTAAACAATAATAACATGATAGCATGACACGACTCACACGTGATCTGTCAAAAAAGGGCTATTGAAAAAATGGATCACCCTTTACATAACAGTTTCTTTTGCCAAATTTGGATGAACATGTGATTTTACCATGTCAGTGCCAGATACTTACGGGTGAAAATGGGGGAAGTGAATCTGAAATTACAGTCTTAGCTTTTCATATAAAATATTTCTTTATTATTTTCAAATTAAATTATCAATAAACTTTTTTTTTTTTTATTTTCATAACAAAAATTGAATTTTTGTCGTCTAAAAACGGAATTTTTTTTATCTATTATTGTTAACCAGAACAGAAACGTGTATAGAGGTTTTGTTGTTGTATTTTCTTTTGTTTAAAGTCGAATTTTAAAATAAAAATCATGTTAAATTAAAAAGCCATTAGGTAAATTTTTATCATTTTGTTGTTCAGTATTTTGTATTTTGTTTAGTATTTTGCTAAAGTTTTAAAAATATGATGTAATTTGTTTCAAAAGAATTATTTACTTGGCATACTTGGGAGTTTTTCATTGGCATTGAATTTGCATTGACATAATTGAAAGTAATTACAATGATAACAATAAATGAATTGTTAAAGTTATGCGCTTAAGTTCTTTTATTCCCTCTGACTACTAGACTAGTAGTTGAAGAATATTTCTATACAAATTAGGTAATTAATTTTTATAAAGAAAAAATGGGAAAAATTTAATTAATTAAATTTAATTAATAAAAGTTATTTACCAAATTCGTATAAAAATATTTTTCAACAACTATTAGTAGTCAGAGAGAATAAAAGAACTTAAGCCTAACTTTAACAATTTACTTACATATGTATATGTTAATAAAAAGTTCGATTAATTTAATTAAAATTAAATGATAACAATTTTAACTGCCATTCCTTTTCAAATCCTTCTCAAATTTACAAATTTTATGAAAAATATTATAAAAGTGTTGTAAAATGTATGTATACTCGTAAGAAATCTATGCAAAATTGATGCTGATGGTGTGAGATGATTAAAAACTCTGCTCTGTTTAATGACTGGAAAATTTTATAGGGCACTTTGGCTACTAAGCAAGGCCACGGTGTGCTAATAGGTAGTGTGAAAATCTATCAGTCAGGGGTTGTGGGTACGATTCTCACCAAAGACTCTGGAATTATTTACTACAAGTTGCCAGGAAGACCAAGAAGGAGCTTCGATATAAGCTTGGTGCCTACAAATGGTTAACTGCGTTAGTACAGGCCACGGATTCTCAAGTATTACCTAGCCAAGTTAAAAAACGAAGTAACACGATACTTGCAGACTGTGCTTGGATAAAGGCTAATATAAAAAGAGGCTTTGAACCACGGGCAGACACATATTATTTGGAAATGCTGTGGATACCTAGGCTTAAGGAAATATTAGCAATTACCATAGACTTAGAGGAGGAAGAATGTCGATATGTGTCAGTCCCCAGTCTGAAATCACCACAGTTGAGAGTAAAAGCCTAGTGAGAGCACGACACTCAATGAAAGTAAGGTATTCGTACATTTCCAGTCGGATGCCTTGGCAACATCGATATTTCTGATATGTATTAATTCTATTTACAATATATATGAAACAATTATTATACTTTTTGACCTTTTTAATAATTTTATAATTAAGTTTTTACGCTCTAGGTCTTTTTTATAAAAATATTGTAATTAATTTTATTTTTATAATCGATATTTCGCTACACCATTGGGTAGCATCGCCAGGAATTAAAAAATTGTTATATAATATTTAATTGAATGAAAAAATTAAAATGATTGAAAAAACTTTTTGTCAATCAAATTTAAAAAATTAACATTTCAAAAACATTCAAAAACAAAATTTTTAAAAGGAAATAAAATGTTACTACGAATGATAAAAACATTTTTAAACCTATTCATATTTACATAAAATTTCTTATATTAAAAATGTTTAAACAGTTTTTAGAAAAACCAAAATAATTTAACATTTATACATATATGTACATAAATTACACCGGAAAAGTTACAAAGAATTAAAGATTATATTATACTATTATTTTTTTTTTATGTACTAAATGTCTATAATTCTGTGCAACATCCCTTGCCGGTATTACCGTATAGCACTAAATCGCCGGCGAAATAAAATATTTAATGAAATAGCTATACGAGCTTTAAAGTATCACGATTAATATTGGCATTAATTGCTTAAGTGTTGCTTCTTTTAAAAAACATGATTGCTAACAAGCTTTTACATCGATATTTTTGCGAAAAATGCAATAATGCTTTGAAATCATTTAATATAATTGGTTAATGCTTGTGTCGTAAAGTGTTGCTGCTGTTTGTAGAGCTTCTCTGGGAAAAAGGTTAGTTGATCTATATGTACATATATTTCTGGTCCTGTGTAAATAAAAGTGCGTCGTCGTGTTGTATTGATTATCTATTTGTCTTCTTTCTTTCTGTTGTTGATGTCGTCTAAGTAGTTTGACGATAGTAGTGCATTTGTAGTCGTTGTTTAGCAATAGTGTGAATCAGTGTTGGGATCTGACAATATTTAAATTGTACAGCCCCAATGGTAAAATTGTACCAAAATCAGCATCAATTGCACCAAAATTGGCATTAGGTGAAAAGAACGTGACAATCAAAACTTGTATAATAGGGTATTTTATAGCAATGATATTTGACATCGATTCCGATTTCTTACTAGAATTAATAGAAAATATATCAGTCGAATACGGCGGGATTCTAATATAGGCTATACGAAAATAAGATCCTTAACATAAATGAAATATGTTGCAATTTTGTTAGTTCTAGACAGCTATGAAATTATAACTTTTTATTATTGTAAGTAAATTAAAAAAAATTGATTAATGAATAAATTTTGTATGAAATTGTACCAAAAAATCATAAAGTGTACTAGTGTACCACTGATATGTCGATTGTACCAAATTTGTACAATTGTACCATAAATCCCAACACTGGTGTCAATTGTTTGGAGTTCTCTGTTGAATTCAAGGCGAATTAATACTAGGTGATTGCAAGGGCGAATTCAGGTTTTTTCGCCTCCTTTGTAGTTGTCAAATTTCATATAGAAAAAATTTGTTTATAATTTTTTTTATATGGAGTTTGACTTTTCGCTTTCATGCATATGATGAGTGTTTTTCGCCACTGCAATCACCTGTTATAGATTCGCCTTGGTTGAATTTATCTAGAGTAAGTGGCAAGGCGAATATATACCAGTGTTGGGATCTGTCAATGTTTAAATTGTACCATCCCAATGATGAAATTGTACCAAATCAGCATCAAATGTACCAAAATTTGGCATTTAGTAAAATAAACAAACATGCATGCTGTAGCGCGACATTAAAATAGGACAAGTCAAAACTTTTATACTATGGTAATAAAGGATAGTGTAATAAAATAAAGTAATGATATTTGACCTTGATTCCTTGAAATTCTGTTTTTGTGTTACTTATTTACTAACAATTATTTTGCCAAAATACTTAACCATTTCATAAGGCTTTTTTTTAACTTGCTTCCAGCAAGTGCTTGAAACTCCAACAAAGTAACCGCATCTTCATCCGATAGAATATTACTGGAGTTATTTTTAAGAATAATTGCAGGGTCGTCTAATAACCAAAAAGGACCATACGATTTTTAAATAGAAAAAATTTAAAAACATATCAGCCCAATACTGCCGGAAACTATTTGAGGCGATTGAAAAACTTTTAAATATTGTAGTTCCGTAAAAAGGCCCTGCAAACAATTTTACCTATCAAAGGTTATCATAGTTAATAATAAAAATTCCTGAACATAAATCAAGAATTTAGAAATGTTTATTTATTATTGTAAGAAAATGTACAAAAAAATAGGTATTGATTAAATAAAAAAAAATTATTATTGTAAGAAAATGTACAAAAAAATAGGTATTGATTAAATAAAAAAAATTGTTAAATAAAATTTATATGAAATTGTACCAAATAAGCATGAAGTGTACCAGTGTACCACTGATGCGTCAATTGTATTAAATTTGGTATAATTGTACCACAAATCCCAACACTGATATATACAGGTGATTGCAGGGCTACAACAAGTACAACAATAAAAAAACAACAGGCAATTTGTTTTTACAAAATATATGCCACTTGTCAAAAACATTCGCAGAAACAAAAAAAAAAGTAAACAAAAGTAATAAAAATTTTTCGGGCTGCAATAATTAACATACCAAGGAAGTTATTTAAATCTTCAAATTGCACCCACGAATCTCTTTTGGCACCATCTTTGAGAAAAAGCAAGTGCGTTATATCATAGCTTTTTTCAATTTCAACAAAAAATTTTGGAATTTGGTTGTTGAATTTAACAAACAAGCTATTATTTTTTCCACTTGAACTTTTGCAATACCGTTTGCATGAAACACCGAACTCCGCTTATGTATATTGTTGTAGCACTTACTTAATTTTTTTACAATTATTTCTATTTTAATTTAAACTTCCACACAATAAACAATTGAAAAAAATTTAAATTTAATTTCAAAATTATTTTTGTTTTTATTGAATTTTTTGACATTTCTAAATTAAGATGATGAGAATTTTCGCCCGTGCAATCATTTGTTTAAATTCGCCTTGGTAAGTGTTTACCTGGTAAACATTTTTTACTTTTTACTAAGGAAAAATATAATAAAATCGGTTTAATGAAAAATATTTTTATTCGCTTTTAAAATTTGCAAAAATATTTTTTTACTTGAATAAAAGAGAAAACAAAAAAAAAACATTCATTCATTAGTAATCAGTTACAAAGTGACCTTGTCTACTGACTTTTGTTTATATTGACACATTTAAAAGCGACTAAAATCAGACATAAAGGAAATAATAAAATGTTTAAATCGTCTACGCATAGTTGCCATATTAAAGTAGTTGAAAGTCGTCCAATTATGTATAAAAAATATCATTAAAAATAATCCTAAAGGAATTGAATTCTTTATATTTTAAATATTATATCGTTATTTTAAAAGAGTATTTTTTTTATAATTTTGATTGATAATTTTTGAGTTACTTTTCGAAAAATAAATTACTTATTAAATATTTAAACGCGATTAAAAATTACACTCACTACTTAATTTACCGACCTTGTTGTAGTGAAACACTTTGAGTTTTTGGTGGGAACCGAACCCACCAAAACAGGGCACCTCGATAAATATTTTTTTAAAACAAATAAATTGTTAAGTAAGGCTTAATTAAGTTCGTTTATTCTCTCTAATTACTCAATAGGGGTAAAATAATATTTTTTACAAATTGAATTTTTTTTAGACACCAGCAGTATGTACTACTTTTTGCTACATCCTTCTGCGGTATTTTTTATACCCATTTACTTTGGGTAGTGTTTAGTTGTAAGCATC
Source organism: Phasia obesa (assembly GCA_949628195.1). Classification (NCBI taxonomy): domain Eukaryota; kingdom Metazoa; phylum Arthropoda; class Insecta; order Diptera; family Tachinidae; genus Phasia; species Phasia obesa. The sequence goes on from OX451215.1 coordinate 80,210,823, forward strand.
ATCTATTTAACCAACCAAACTCAGATAATATTATACGAAAGTGAATTTAATGAATGCTGAAGAAGGATACAGCGATCCAGAAATTGCATTACATTCTGCTAGTGTCTAAAATAAAATCTTTTTCATTTTTCCGTTAAAAATTAATAACTTAATTCATTAAATATATTATTTCAACCCTACTGACTAGCTAGAGATAAAAAACGAATGTAAGCCTTATTTAACATTTCGTTTTTATGTTAATACAAAGTTCGACTAATAAAATTAAATGTTAAATATAAAAACTATAAATTTAACAAAATCTGAAATGCTTCAAAACTTTACGAATTTAATAGACAAGAATTTGAAAGTGTTTTACACATGCGGTCTGTTCTTTAGGCACGTTGAGCAGTTTTTGTTGAAGAAAAATTATTGAAATCAATAACCGTAACTGTCGTCACCATTATCACAACAGTAACCTCGTCACCTAACATTGGTTTCTATACATAGATCTTCTCGTTTTGGTTGAAAACAAATGATTGAACTCGCATCATCGTCACCTAACATTGTTTCTATATATATATTTAATTAATCTGTGAAAAAGTTTTCACTTCTATTGGCAGTCCCAACGATTGCCCTACAAGGCATCCAGAAACTAGCATAAAACTAGTTATGTCACTCTCCTTCCTATGCAAGGATGATTGAACAACAAACTTTCTGGAAGCCTTTTAATATTTTAAAAATTTTAGCTTAAGGATACCGATGAAGGATATGATTTTACATAAATTATGTGAAACAAATGCAAGTCAGTTTTATTTATATTACAAAACTAGTTCGAAACACTTCAATAAAGAAATAAAAATAATATTCAGAAAAATCTTTAAAATAAAGTCAAAAGTTGTCAGAAGGTAATTTTTTATACTAAAAACTCTCAAAATAACTATAACTCGTAAGATATGGCAACGAACAAAAAATTTGGATGCTGAATCAATGTTGGGATTTTTAGTACAATTGTTCCAAATATAGTACATTCGGCACATTAGTGGTACTGTTACCGCCGCCACTGTATTTTGTATTTTATTGTAATTTACTTACATACAAACAAACATATATGTATATAAACACAAATTCCTTATTTTACATATTTTCTCATTCCACCGTTGTCCTTATTTACTCTATTAAAAAACTTATTTAAATTGTACTAAATTTGTTAATGTTCCGTTTATTAACGGTAGTCTCTTGTTTTGTAAAATATTTAAAATCAAAAGATCATTTTTTAAAAGTAGAAAAAGTAGTTCTTATTGTGACACGGTGGAAACAAATTGTTTTAAAGCGCGATATACGCAAATTAATAATTAATAAACAAAACGTGCATATTTAAGCAAAAGTAAAGTGTTTTAATATTGTGTAGCTCTTAAAAGTTGTATTACGCCGTGCGAACTCAACATTCTTTAAAACAACTTCACATAAAAACAATTTAATTGGAAAAAAAATACAGTTTGTACATAAATCTCGTGTGAATCTTTTAAAATCAATATATCGCATTTTTATTGAAAAAAATAAAAATTAAATCGTGTTTCATAAGACTAAATAAATAAAATGTCTCAAACCGATTTTAATTGTAATAAATGCGAATTAAAAGACACCGCTCGTATGGTGCAGTGTGATTCCTGCGATAAATGGTATCATTTTGAGTGTGTAGGGGTAGACTCAAATATTGCTAATGAAAGCTGGAGTTGTTCAAAGTGCCACGAAAAATCAGTGGTCCAAATGGACATGCCCAAAACTACTCAACTATTGCCGCCGGTTGATACAATCGCCGAATTTTCTGACGGAACGCAAGGAACGTCCTCACCTACAAATTTCGAGTGCACTAAAAAACCAAATAATGTGCCTAAATCCACGACTATTGCCCAAAATGCAAAGTCAACCGTCGTGCAAGATAATGATTACAGTAAACGGCAATATGAAATTCCCTGTGCTTCGAACTCGTCCTCTCAAACACAGCTTCGGCTGCAAATGTTGGAGGAAGAAAAAGAGATTCAACGCCAGTATTTGGAAAAGAAATATAGAATACTTTCTCAAGGTGACTCAATGCAGCCGTCGTGTTCCTTTTCACCTGCATTTTCGTCTCCCCAACCAACAGCTACGCAAATTGCAGCAAGACAGGTAATACCTAAAGATCTTCCAAATTTTGATGGTAACCCAGAAGATTGGCCGCTCTTTATCAGCAATTATAGGAATAGCACAGAATTAGCCGGTTACACTGATGGTGAAAATTTAATGCGCCTTCAGTCGTGTCTTCGTGGTCGTGCTAAAGAACTGGTAAAAAGTAAATTACTAATACCATCTATGGTGGGCGAAATAATTCAAACTCTTGAAATGTGTTTCGGTCGTCCAGAGCATATACTTGACTCTATGATAGAAAAGGCAACAAAAATTCCTCCCTTAAAAGACAAATTAGAAAGTATTATTGAATTCGCTCTTACTATTCGAAACATTTGCTCGACGATGGAAGCTTGCAATATGACGGATCATTTAAATAACCCAATGCTTGTTAAAACCTTAGTCGAAAAATTGCCAAACAATCATAAGCTCAATTGGGCTATGCACCCAAAAGAAAATAAGGTTCCCATAGTGAAATTGTTTAGCGATTGGATATACGCTATAGCTGTTGCAGCTAGCCAAGTAGTATCTCCAGCAATGTGTAAGAAAAGTGGTTCAGTGAATACGCATCAAAGTAGTACAAATAAGCCAATTTGTTTTTCATGCAAAAGCGAGGCTCATAAAATCCAGACTTGTGGTGAGTTCGCATTATTAAATTTAGATGCTAAATGGAATTTAGTAAAAGAAAATAAATTGTGCCGTCAGTGTCTAAATCTTCACCGCCGTAAATGTTTCTCAAACAAACAATGTGGTATTAATGGCTGTACAGCAAAGCATCACTCATTGCTGCACAACCATGCTAATGTGCCCGAACGGAGAGAAATAGTAAATGCTCACAGTGATGAAGAGAGATCGTGTTTCAGAATACTACCAATCCGTGTTTACTTTAATGGTGGCTTTGAAGACACATACGCGTTTTTAGATGAAGGCTCATCAGTGACTCTAATGGAGCAAACATTTTTTAACAAACTGGGACTAAAAGGTAAGAGTGAACCTCTAGAGTTACGATGGACAGGCAATACTACACGGTCTGAAGATGATTCAATGAAAATTAACCTGGAAGTTTCTAGCGTACAAGCTAAATCCAAATTCTCTTTATACGACGTCCGTACAGTTAAAAACCTTGATTTGCCCATTCAGTCTCTTAATTTTGCTGAAATATTAAAAGCTAACCCGTATCTCAAAGGCCTACCAGTAAAATCATATACAAATGCCAAACCAATGATTTTGATTGGGCTCAACAATTGGAGAGTGGCAGTCCCGATGAAAATAAGAGAAGGTGACCGTGGGCAACTAATAGCAACAAAAACACGCTTAGGCTGGACGTTACAGGGTGGTGGAAAAATTTCCGAAAAATCGGCCTCATTAAACATTCATACATGTAAGTGCGAGGACCGTTATAAGGAGCTTCACGATGAAGTAAAAGAGTATTTTGCCCTAGAAGTCTCTCAGGAGAAAAATATTTTATCAGCCGAAGATGAAAAAGCCATGCAGATTCTTCAGAGTACAGCTGTAAAGAAAGAACAACAATTTGAGGTAAATTTGCTTTGGAGAAATACACAAGTATCGTTCCCCGATAGTTACGAGGTCGCATGTCATCGATTAAAGTGTCTGCAGAAAAAGTTTATAAAGGATCCACAACTACAGCAAACCATGCAAGATCAAATTGATAAACTTCTACTTAAAGGCTACGCAAGAAGGGTGTTGGGCTCAGAAGTATATTCATATCCCGGTCGTACGTGGTATCTCCCAATTTTTGTAGCACTTAATCCTAACAAAGCAGGTAAAATACGTCTAGTGTGGGATGCAGCAGCAAAGTCGAACGGTGAATCCCTAAATGATTTTTTATTAAGTGGTCCTGATCTGCTCACCTCGCTCTTTAATATTTTAATTGAATTCCGAGTTGGTCAAATCGCGATTTGCGGCGACATAGCTGAAATGTTTCATCGCATTAAAGTAAAGGATGAAGATATGCACACACAACGATTTCTGTGGCCCGCAAGCAGTAATCAAAGTGAACGTCCTACTATGTACGTGATGAAGGCATTAACTTTCGGCCTTAACTGCGCGCCATGCATTGCTCATTTTGTTCGAAACAAAAATGCAGAAGAATTTCGCGATAAGTATCCCCGAGCATTTAAAGCAATTACGAGCTACCACTACATGGACGATTTTATCGACAGCGTCGACTCAGAAGAAGAGGCCCTTGAACTGGCGACAAACGTTAAGATGATCCACGCTTCTGGAGGTTTCCACATGAGAAATTGGGCTACAAACTCTACTTTAGTTAGGCAACATTTATGCGACGATGAATCAGCCGCGAGAAATTTGTTTGGAGCGGTGGAGAAAATTCTCGGTATGTATTGGGAATCCAATAATGATGTTTTTCGGTATAACTCCAGATTCTCGAGGCTTAAAAGAGATGTGTTTCAAGCGAATGTGGTTCCCACTAAAAGAGAAGTCCTTCAAGTTCTGATGTCTATATTTGATCCACTCGGACTTGTCTCACATTTTACAATTGGCTTGAAAATTTTACTGCAAGATGTTTGGCGCTCAGGCACAAAGTGGGACGAGGAACTTAATAAGGAGCTGTGTGTAAAATGGCATTTGTGGCTCACGAATTTGAGCAAAATATCAGCTATAATTATCCCTAGATGCTACTCTAAACTTCTCAGAATGACTGTTGATGTACAACTGCATACGTTCGCTGATGCAGGCGAAAATGCATATGCAGCCGTAAGCTACTTTCGAGTTCAATGTAATGATGACGTCGACGTGTCGATTGTTGCAGCTAAGTCAAAGGTTGCTCCTCTAAAGCCTATGTCAATACCCCGATTAGAATTGCAAGCAGCTTTATTAGGCGCCCGTTTAGCCACGAAAATCCAGAGTGCTACAAGGCTTCGTATTTCAGAACGCTTCTTTTGGTCCGATTCCAAGACGGTTTTAAAATGGTTGTCTATGGATCCGAAAAAGTTCAAGGCTTTCGTAATGTATAGAGTCGGTGAAATTTTGGAATCAACTGACACAACCCAGTGGAATTGGGTTCCAACAAATTTAAATCCTGCTGATTTTGCTACAAAAGTAGGCCCAACAGACAACGATATGTGGACTACAGGACCCGAGTTTCTGAAGCTCAATAAAAGTGAATGGCCAAAATCTGCAGATCTAGGTAACCCCAATAATGAAGAGGTACGTAATCGTTTTTTGCATATCGATTTGCTTAAAAGTTTCTCTATAAATTTCGAATATTTCTCATGTTGGAGACGACTCTATAGAGCCTTAGCCCTGTTTCTGTTTTATATAGAAAAAGTAAAGTCTGTAGTCCACGGCTTCAAAATACAAGACGACAATCTATTTGAGCGTATCAGAAAATCCAAAAATATTTTATTTAAATGCGCGCAACTCAGCGAATTTTCTGATGAGATATGTAGTCTGCAGAAATGCAAAGAGATCGAGAGAAGCAGTCAATTGAAGCAATTCAACGTATTTCTGGACGAAGATGGTGTAATTCGGACTTGTGGCAGAGCAAACATGTTAAGCTGCAATCAAGCGATAGTTTTACCTCATGGCCACTATATAACTTTTCTCGTAGTCCGATATTATCATGAAAATTACCATCATTGTATGCACGAAGCAGTGATCTGTAGAATAAAGTCATATTTCTATATCCCTAAATTAAGAGCTCTCTATAAAGTTGTTCGACGGAAGTGTCAATTTTGTAAAAATAAAGCAGCTGCGCCGCAACTACCACAAATGGCCTGTTTGCCGCTAGCTCGACTAGCAAGTTTTGAACGTCCATTTACTTACGTTGGTGTTGACTTTTTTGGCCCTTTATACGTAACCGTTGGCAGACGTAAGGAAAAAAGATGGGGTGTATTGTTTACTTGCCTGACAGTGCGAGCACTACATATTGAAGTGGCACATAGTCTCGACACAAGTTCGTGTATTATGTGTATACAAAATTTCATAAGTCGGCGTGGCACTCCAAGAGAAATATATACAGACAATGGCACTAATTTCAAAGCTGTGGAAAAAATCATCCGAGAAGAAAATTTAAGTCTTCGACAAGTCTCCTCGAAATACGACGAAATTAAATGGTGGTTCAACCCTCCAGCGGCTCCACATATGGGCGGTGCATGGGAGCGATTGGTAAGGACGGTTAAATCAAATATTCACGCCATGTGCCCTGCATTTAAATTCAACGACGAAACTCTAAGATGTGCCCTCTGGGAAGTTGAGTTCATTATAAATTCTCGTCCATTGACATTTGTAGCTCTGGATTCATCTGAAGACGACCCCTTGACTCCAAATCATCTTCTTCTTGGGTCTGCTGCAGGCAACAAGCCTTTATTAGAACACGATCATGATCTTCGACTCCGGTGGCACCAGACGCAAAAGTTTGCTAATCATTTCTGGCGAAGGTGGGTGCGAGAATATGGTCCAAGTTTAGTGCGACGCAGTAAGTGGTTCGAAAAAACAAAACCCCCGTCAGTAGGAGATGTAGTCGTCATAGTCGATGATACGCTTCCACGAAATAGTTGGCCAAAGGGCATTATAACAAAAGTTTTTCCCGCAAAAGATGGTCAAGTTCGACGTGTCACGATCAAAACAAATTCCAGTACATATGAGAGGCCCGTGGCAAAAATAGCAGTCTTAGACGTCGGTAAGAAGGATGGCAAGCTCATGGACACCTAATTCGCTTACGATGGGGGGAATGTTACCGCCGCCACTGTATTTTGTATTTTATTGTAATTTACTTACATACAAACAAACATATATGTATGTATATAAACACAAATTCCTTATTTTACATATTTTCTCATTCCACCGTTGTCCTTATTTACTCTATTAAAAAACTTATTTAAATTGTACTAAATTTGTTAATGTTCCGTTTATTAACGGTAGTCTCTTGTTTTGTAAAATATTTAAAATCAAAAGATCATTTTTTAAAAGTAGAAAAAGTAGTTCTTATTGTGACACGGTGGAAACAAATTGTTTTAAAGCGCGATATACGCAAATTAATAATTAATAAACAAAACGTGCATATTTAAGCAAAAGTAAAGTGTTTTAATATTGTGTAGCTCTTAAAAGTTGTATTACGCCGTGCGAACTCAACAGGTACAGTGATACACTTAATTCTTTTTTGATACAATTTCATATAAAATTTATTCAGTAAATTGTTTTATTTAATTAATACGTTTTTTATATTTTTCTTCAATAAGAAACATTTCTAATTTTATAGTTCTCCAACCCTGTCTAGAACTAACTAAATTGCAACATTCTTGATTTATGTTCAGGATTTTTATTGTTTACTTTTATGTAAAAGTGATAGGTAATTTAGTTGCAACCATTTTGGCAAAGTTTTGATTTGTTCTATTTTAATGTCGAGCTATTATATATTTTATTTGTTTTCTTACTTAATGCCAAATTTTGGTACAATTCATGTTGATTTGGTACAATTTTATCATTGGAGCGGTACAATTTAAACATTGTCAGATCCCAACACTATGCTGAATGAAAACCAAATAACAGTGAAAAGAGTGAAGCAAAGAGAAAATTTCTGTTACGCAAAGGTTGCCATACAACTTTCTTGTGTTTGGTAGGATGGTAGGCTCTACGTAATTTTGATAGGTTTGAAAAATTTTTTTTCATTAAAACAATATATGTACATTCAACATGGTCGGAATATTTTTTTTACTTCTCCATAATCCTGTTGATTTTTATCATACGGAAAACAAATAAAAGCAAGTGCCAACGATTTCTGTGTAAAGTGGTAGCAGTTTTACGATAACTTCAAAGCACTAACAGAAACAACAAGTGTTTTTTTTTGTTTTCATATTTGGTGCCAAGGCATATTAAACAAGGTGATAGCGTAAGGGAGAGGAAATTTGAGCAAAAAATTTTTTGAATTTTTTTTATATGGATTTTGACAGTAAAATAGATATTATTCTCTCTTAAAACTCCATATAAAAAAAATTTCTCTTTAATTTTAGCTCCGCCTTGTGCAGTCACTTGGTTTAATATGCCTTGTTTGGTGCTTTTAAACCAGAGACTTGCATACACATACCAACGCAATTTGTTTCAATATGATTTTTCATGCGTTTTTCTCCTAATGTTGAGAGAGCAAGAGCACGCTTGCGCTTTTTTTCGGATCTCTGAATTACAATAAAGGAATATTAGTTGTAAATGTTGACAAGTTTAATTTTTAATTGAGATAATTAATAATGGATAATAAATAAAAATAATCATTAATTATCTCAAATAAAAATTCCAGTCAAAAAATCAACTTTTTGCTAATTTTAAGTAAAAAGTTTAATAAACAAAGATTAATAAACAACAACAGGGTTATTTCATGTCAAATCAACATGGCACTCAAATTGACTACTTCAGATTTCATTAAAACTTTTTTAATTTATATTCCTTGACTCTCTGAATCTAAATGTAATTTAAAGCAGCGTTTGAAAAAAAACCGTACACAAACGTAAGGTATTTCTCATGAGCACAAACTCTAAAAAATATTTTAGTGTTTGTGTACTTCTACACAAACATAAACCGTACACAATACTTTTGAGCTAAAGTACACAAACTTTATGATAGCGAACTCAACAATTTTTAGGTAAATTATAAAGTATTTTTAGCGGAGATTTTTAGCGCACTTTAGCGGAGATTTTTAGCGCACTTTAGCGGAGATCTTAACGGAGATTTTTTAATGTTTGTGCTTTTCAAAATGTATATGATAAATGTTTGCTTTTGTTATCTTTTTTGTGTGTAAGGTTGTTTACATGGTAGAATAATATTACTGTTTCATTGTTTTTTGTTTTTGCACTTGATTGAAGCTTGAACTAGCAGAGAATATATTAGATTATTGTAGGATTTTTTTTTGCTAAATTAACCTAAACATTTGATACTTTTTGAGTAAATTTATATTATAATAAATATTATAAGTAGGTACATATTTGTTATATTATGTTATATGTTGTTGTAGAAATGCTTGTAAATAAAAGTTTGTAAAATATTTGAATGGGAATGAACTGTAAGAGTGCATAATTTTGCTTCTCTAAGTATACTCGTCTTAGGTATTTAAACTGAAACCATAATTTTAATAGTCTTCTAAAAATAACCAACAACAACCAATTTTATCTTTGAAATTCCATTCATGTCGACAAATAACATAAGTCTGGTGAAAATGCAAGAATTCTTACAATCCTGGTAGCAACAATAATCACTATGCATATGCAGGTAGCCGCTCTTGTTTCAACCGACGATTTTGAGCTAATTCAGTGGTGGAAAAACAGTGAAAAATATTATCCTCGTTTATGTAGATTTGCTGTGCAAATTCATTCAATACCCGCAAGCAGTGCTAATATAACTGAAAAAAGAATCTGATTAGCTCCAAAATGCTTGGACAGTTTGTTGTTTTTGAATTCTTTTTTAAAAAGTTTTCCAAAAAATTAAGAGTTGAAAATACAAATGTATATACATATGCAGGTACATAAAATACACAAGTGTTAAAAATACTGAAATAAATTTTAATTTTTTAAGTTTTGTTAATGTCGTCAAAAACAATTTTTGCGTTTTATTTTCGAATTAGGCAACGCAAAAGATTAGCATCACGTACCTACAGTTTGTCAAACAAATGTTTTGAGAAAACTATAAAAAATAGTCAATTTCCCGTTTATGATAAGGCGCTCAAACTGCTAAAAATACTTGTACAAAGCACGACAGAATAACAAAAATAATTCTACCTGCTTTAAATGCTGTCAGAGGTCTCTAGAAACCAATGGAATATAAAAAACATCTGCAAAATTTTTGAATATTTGGTGCATGTGGGTTTTTTATAATTATGTACGTAAAGGGTTTTTTATCATAATTTATTCATAAAATATGTATGCATGTATTTCATGCACATAAAAAGGTTTTTACCATCTTTCATTGCTTAGGTATAACAGTAATTAGAGAAATCTTCCAGCATTCCAGGAATTATAATTTGTGAGCAATAGATTTTAGCAAATTTTGCTTTTTTGTTTAGAAAGCAAATACAATTTCTCAAATAAACTGCGTTAATGTCCAAGCGTACAAAAAAGTTGTGATAACCTGTCGTTTAGTGATTAGTGCCTAATAAATTTAAACTTATAGTTGGAATAAAAACAAATCAGAATAAATATTTTATTTCAATTTTTTAATGTGTATTATTATCTGAACACAAAATTATTTTTATCTAAAACCTATCAATTTTAAATTATATCTATTTTAAAAACAATGTTACAACTATAAATGCTAAGTATGATAACATCAAACAAAATATAAATTAAAAAATTTTTTGTACTTATAATTTAATCTTCATAATTAAACACTCCGTTGGCTCTAACCATTAATATATTTTCAACATTTTCCGCTGATAATCTATTTCTCTGGTCAGACAATATGTATTTTAAAGACGAAAAAAGTCTTTCCACGCTGACTTGTGTTGACGGTACAGCTAAAATAATTTCACTCAAGTTTGACAAAGCGTTTTTCTTGTTGTGCCAATATTCTAATATATTATAGGTTAATGGTAATCTTGCATCTCGTTCGTACAGCATTATATCATTTTCTACATTAGATAGTGAAGGATGGGTTTCACCAATACATGGGTCTAAGCTTTGCAAATATTCAGAAAACGTCTTAGCTTTAGTGCTGGTAGATGGTACATCCAATGATTTATTTTGCAAAGCTGTGTTATTTTCCTCAGGTATATTGTCTAAAAATATATATGTAAGAATGTAAAAAATATGTGTTATAAAAGTAAAATACGAATACTTCATAGTAGTTTCTAAAGCAATTATTTAAGAAATTTTCTTTTAATCCACAGTACACCAAATTTTTTATGTATTGATTTACGTAACTGGATGAAAAGTTTGCAGTTTATATACATACCTTCAAAAGATCTTATGCGTTTATATAATCCCATAATGTATTTCTTAGCTCTTTCCTTTTTATCTGCTTCCATACAAATCCTTATTCGGGGGTCCAAAAACACTGCTGCGTTGAATATTTCATTATCAAATAGTTTGGATTTCCGATGATTTAAGGCATTTATTAATAATTTTGTCATTTCAGTAGACGGAAGACTTTCCACTTGGAACAATAAGTCCATTATTATAATATAGAGCTCGCTGAAACACAATTGTTCTGACTGCAATTTAATTGTTGCTGTATAAAATGGCTCCAATGACTGAATAAACTCTTTTGCAAAGGTCCATTCATCAGAGCTAAGTTGCAAATTCTCATTTTCAGCGCTTAACGATTCTATAATGTCTCTAATTTCAAGTAATCTTTTGACCATATCATATGTCGAGTTCCACCTTGTTGGGCAGTCTAATATAGGCTTTTTATAATTACTTGTTTTAAGGATGTTAAGATAGGTTTGGGTTCTTAATTTTTTCACTAAAGATCGAACTTTTTCTATATAATTTCTCATTTCTGGTGTTTTCAGTACGTCATGAACGCATAGCTGCAAAGTATGTGCACTACAGCGAATTCCTGTTACATTAGGTAAAGAAAAGTTTGCTTCTATTGACTTCAATTTGGTATCTAATATTGGCTCATCTATAAAATTTGTAATGCGAAGGCTCTCTTCTTCCAACGAATCTTTTAAAGCTATGTCAAGGTCTTTCACCGCTTTAATCATATTTGCACCGTTGTCAGTGGTAATTGTAAATATTTGATAAATATTTATTGCGAACTTGTTTAGTACTTCTATTATGATATTTTTTAAATATTCACTAGTATGACTTGATTTAAGTTCCTTAACTGCTAATGTTTTAATTTGTATAGTTTTATTTTTAATGTACTGCACATTTATACCCAGTACACTCAAATCCTGTCTTGTAGCCACATCAATTTTTAGTGACACTAATTTTCCTCTTAAGTCGTCTGAAATTTCCGATTTTAGTTTTTCAGCGAACGCAATTATCCTTTCTATTATATTGTGTTCATTAACACTCATGCCTAATGCATCAAACACTGGTTGCACCAGTATTTTAAATGCGCGGTCTTCTGCCATATGGAGAGGACGTCCATTTTTTGTAAATAACTCAACAATTGCCGTTTCAACATTGGCTCGGCTTGTTTGGCTTATAACAACTTTTGGTTTTAAAGAATTTGATTTATTTTTAATTACACTTTTTCTTTTTATATAGTCTGAGTATAAATCATAATGAAATTGTTTTAAGTGTCTCTCTAGATTACTAGTGTGCTTTTTTAATATTTCATTTTCACAACGATCGTTATTGCAAATTAATTCACTTTCGTTCTTGACAACGAAATAATCATGCAAAAAACAGTTTTTCGGACGCGGCATTTTATAACTTTCACATCAATAATCAATTTGTAACTGGAAAACGCGCTACATGTCAGGATTTAGTTTACCCTTTGTTCTTTAAATGCAAATAAAAATATTGGCAAATAGCCTTATTTGGACGTATTTGTGCGTTACCTGCTAAAAAATTTAACTACAATGCATTTCATGAACATCTGCCAAATTTTTTTACCTATTGTCATTAATTGGTGCTTTAATTGGAAAACCCATAAAATTATTTTTCGGTGAAAATAATATTAAGCCAAAAAAACGTACACATTACATACGTACATATATTGTATTTTTTAAAAATTATAAATAAATAAAATTTAAAAAATTAGACCTTTTCTATACCCATTCAAATATTTTACAACTTTTATTTACAAGCATTTCTACAACAACATATAACATAATATAACATATATGTATGTACCTACTTATAATATTTGGTGCTTTAAAGAAAAATGTTAGAAAAAATTTACTCAAAAAGTATCAAATGTTTAGGTTAATTTAGCAAAAAAAAATCCTACAATAATCTAATATATTCTCTGCTAGTTCAAGCTTCAATCAAGTGCAAAAACAATGAAACAACAATATTATTTTACCATGTAAACAACCTTACACACAAAAAAGATAACAAAAGCAAACATTTATCATATACATTTTGAACAGTACAAACACTAAAAAATCTCCGTTAAGATCTCCGCTAAAGTGCGCTAAAAATCTCCGCTAAAAATACTTTATAATTTACCTAAAAATCGTTGAGTTCGCTATCATAAAGTTTGTGTACTTTAGCTCAAAAGTATTGTGTACGGTTTATGTTTGTGTAGAAGTACACAAACACTAAAATATTTTTTAGAGTTTGTGCTCATGAGAAATACTTTGTGTTTATGTACTGTTCATACCAAAGTGCGGTAAAAAACACTAACATACGGTAAGTTAGAGTTTTTTTTCAAACGCTGATTTAAAGACAAAATTTTATCTATTACAGTTTTTAAGCTATACAGGCTGATATATATTTGAACTCCAGCTCTAGAAGACCTAGGAATTGGAGTAAAAGCTCATTTTAAAGAGGATTTATTATGTAAGTTTTAAATTGATACCATTTATGAAAATACCATTTTCAAAAAAAAAAAAACACTACATTTAAAAAAAATTTTTTTGAGATAGTGTTTTTATTTTTAATTATATACATATATTTTTTAATGTGGCTTAGTAAGTACACCATACAAATTTTACAGTGGGACCATGGTGGGATCAGAAGTTGTGTTAAAAAACTTCATATTTTCTTCATTTTTAATAAAAATTTCTTATCTTAGACACAAGCTGCTATTTTTCAGTTTTAACTTTTGATCTCACCATTTTTATGGTGTTTAATATATTTCAGCCTGGAGCGCATATGCAAAAGAGCGATATTTTTCTATTTTTATAACTTTATAGCTAAATAACTGTTAGAGATAGAATTTCTTTAAATTTGAAAACAATTTTTCTGGTTGATTTGACATGAATTGTTTTAATTTAAAAATTAACTTTAAAAATAAAAATAACCAAACGGATGTTTGAAACATTTTTATTGGCACCATAAAAGCTGAGATGCACATTATCAAAAAGCTCAACATCAATGAAGTGAAACAATAAATATTGAAATTTTATATTATATTTATAATGGGTGATTTTTTTGAGGTTAGGATTTTCATGCATTAGTATTTGACAGATCACGTGAGATTTCAGACATGGTGCCAAAGAGAAAGATGCTCAGTATGCTTTGACATTTCATCATGAATAGACTTACTAACGAGCAACGCTTGCAAATCATTGAATTTTATTACCAAAATCAGTGTTCGGTTCGAAATGTTTAAATGTGATAAATTTTGTTCAGCGATGAGGCTCATTTCTTGTTTAATGGCTACGTAAATAAGCAAAATTGCCGCATTTGGAGTGAAGAGCAACCAGAAGCCGTTCAAGAACTGTCATGCATCCCGAAAAATGCACTGTTTGGT
>OX451215.1:80225503-80364281 GCA_949628195.1 Phasia obesa
TCAACAGATTATTCAGCCACTCGAATCTGTAGAACCAGCAACTAGCAGTTGTGTTGTTAACTAAATGGACCAACATTTAAAGAGAGACTTTCGCAACAAAAACAAGGAAAAGAATATTCAGTGATTTTGTAAACGCACTAACAGCTCTAAAATCATATTTTGTAAAAAAATAATTACTGAAATACTTTTTCAGTATTTATAAATATTTGTTATATCTTGTTATTTTTGTCACCTGAATTGTTTTTAAGTTTTATAAACTGTTAATACTAATAATTACTCTTTATTTGCGTTCTTTTTTATATTTTATTAAAACTATAAATATTTTTCCCGGGAATTCCCGGTAATGCGAATATTTATTTTCCCATTTCCCGGGAAATGAAAAAGTCCGGGAATTCCCGAACCCTAGTGGCAACGCTTATTTATTTGTTAAGTTGATTGCAACGTAGTAATTTTGCATTCAATTTATTTCAAAATTTTCATGATCAATCGTTTTGAAAGTTTATTGAGAGTATGAATAAATGCAGCTCTTTATTGATTGCAAGTTTAAACTTTTCAATCAATTGAGTGAGTAAAGGATTCTTGATTTGCAGTTTATCACTGCATAAAAAACAGGTCCATAATTACTTTTGTAATATGATTAAGTGGTACTGCAATATTAATTTCAATCAAAATTTAGTGCACTACCCCCATCTATGCCATCGAGAAATAAAATTTTTAAACAATCATAACATAATTCTTAAAAGCACACAACAATTCACCTTAAAGTTACCCTCTATTTGACTTTAATTGCCAAAATTTCTGAATGTCGTTCAATTAATATCATCTTTCTGAAACTATTTGATAGGTCACATTATTTCTTAATGAAGAAGAAAATTAGCGACGGGTGCATTAGGCGCACAATTTCAAGGAGCGAGATGTACACTTAATAACAGGCAATTTCGAGATGGTAGTTTTAAGCAACTTTGTAGCTAACCACGTTTTCTCTGTCATAAACCCCCGTCTTTATTTGCTATCAACATGGCCTAACAAAAGTCAAACTTCATATAAAAACACAGTATTAAAAATAATGTTTTTTTTTCATATGAAGTTTGACTTTTGTTAAGGCAATTTAATGTCTAATGAAGACGGGGGATTAGTGCGATTACATTTTTATTTATAACATGTTTTGTTTATAATATCTTTAAACGATTTTTAATTTATCAATACTGTAAAAGGAGCATTTCTGTAAATAAAATATTTTTGGAAAATTTTGTTACTGGTGCATATAGTAATCGAAATGGAAATATTGGTGTTGGATTGGTCTATTTTCATTTTATTTAACTAAAATACTTTGTATTTCATAGTGGCAGTCATATTTTTGCTATTGTAAAAAGTTTATTTTTTGGTATTGCAAAAATCGTAAAATCGGATTTTTGCAATTTTTTCGGCAAAAATCGTCAATATGACGATAAATCGTCAAATCTGGCGTCCTTAAATGTAATTAATAAAAATTAATTATTCTCAGTCGATGTTAAACTCTTCAATAACGATAAATACCAAATCGTTTACATCAGTTTGTCTATGTAATTTTTTTTTTTAGTATTCTCCGCTATTTTCTGATGCAATTTTTTAAGATATTTCATGATTGTTTATCCTATAATAAAGAAAGCCTTAAGGTATACTATGAATAAAAATGTTCGCAAGTTTAACGAATATATTTTCGACAGTTGATTCCAAATCTTACTCGTAGTGGAGAATTAATTAAAAAAATTTTGTTTTTTTCAAAAAAAAAAACAAAAAAAAAAAAGAAAAAAATAAAGCATTAGGACAAACGAATTTTTTGTCCTAAGGCTTTAATTTGTGTTATAATTACTCGTACTCACAAAACTAGATTTTTAATATTTTTTTCACTCTAGTATCTTAATTTTTACCTTTGGAAGCACGTTTTTATAAGGGTTTTTTAAAGGTTCTCTTTTCCGACTGGGATATGACAGTTCTATTCTGATTTCGGACAACTTTGGTTTAACATTTTATCATATCGAAAATTATGCCTTTGGTCCTTAATTGTTTAAAAATGAGGCCGTCGAGAATATAGCCTATTACTCTGATCGAATTTGTGAAAAATGTTGAACAACATTTATTATCTCACAAGGAAAATTTGACATTTAAAATGTGGTGTCTATCTCGCGATTTGGAAGAATTTTTCGATTTTATTGCTTTTAAGTATACCACGTTGTTTTACAAATGTTAACAAAAGCCAGGTGATCAGCTATTGTTTGAAAAATTCCGCATTAAATAATGCCCATTTGCTTTATTTCACAGCTTGATGAAATGTTGCCAGAAACATTTCAATGTTTTCCAACAGCAAAAACAGAGTACTACTTCAGCAACATTTTTTCATGACTTTTTTATAAAAATTTGTTATGTATGTATCAAGGCGAATTCATACCAGGTGGTGTTGATAGCCCAGCTGATTGTTTTTGCTATCGTTTTTTTGCTAATGTCTTGTCAAAGATACAATGTTTCATATCTGCTAATCTAATGTCAAAGTTAATGTTTTGTTGTAGTTGTTGCTCTACTGCTCACACCTGGTATGAATTCGCCTTGGTATGTATCAAGGCGAATTTATACCAGGTGGAGTCGATAGTCCAGCTGATTGTTTTTTGCTCTCGTTTTTTTGCTAATGTCTTGTCAAAAATACATTGTTTCATATCTGCTAATCTATTGTCAAAGTTGTTGTTTTGTTGTAGTTGTTGCTCTACTGCTCAAACTTGGTATGAATTCGCCTTGGTATGTATGTAGTTTAACAGCATTTCGCATGAATAACTGGATTCGTAAAGTAGCTCTGGGTGGAGAAACACGTGCGCGCGTCATTGTCGTTATCGTTTAAAGTCAATCAGGACGTTCTTGTTGCTAGGTGGTTTACGTCTCACTCTCGCACTGGGTGATTGGCTTCCACGGTTAGCTGTACTGTAGTACAGTTATTTTGTGGTTGCATTAATCAGCCACGTGCAATCGTTCTGGTTATCGTGTATAACCACAATTTTACGAGAAAAATTAACAAACGAAAAAGAAACTTAAAATAATGCATAAATAAATATAACATAAATTAATTAAAGACTTCACTATCGACTTATTGTCTCCAGAAGCCTTTTTCGATGACACTGCCATTCTAGATTGAATGGCATAGAAGAAGAAGAAGCATGAAAAAATGGACAGAGTACCAGGCTTAAATGATAAAATTCTACCAAATCAGCATCAATTGTACCAAAATTTGACGTTAAGCTTAAAAAAGAAACAAAATATACATATAGTAGCTCTACATTAAAAGAGGGCAAATAAAAACATCTGTATGCAAATGAAAACTCTTATACTTTTTTATATATGTACATATATGTATGTAAACAAAAGGCTTACAATGTTAGGAGCTGGTTACTCTACAATAACCAGCAAATACTTGAAACTCCACTAAAGTCACCGACTCTTATTTTGATAGAATATGCCTGGAGTTATTTGGAAGAGGAAGAGTTAGCTAATTGCCAAAAAAAAACTGAGGTTTTCTTACTAGAAAGAATCGAAAAATATATTAGTAGAATACTGACGGAATCTGATAGAGGCGATGCAAAAACCTCCAAACGCTGTAGTTCAGCAAAAAGTCCTATTACTTACACATAAAACGGTTATCAAAGTAAATAATAAGAAACCTTAACATAAATCAAGTATGTTGCAATTTAGTTAGTTCTAGACAGCTATGCAATTATAAATGTTTATTATATTATTTGTTTTATTTTCTTTACATTGTAGGTTATAAGTTGTAAAAGAGGTATCCGAGGAAAATTAATATTATGTTGCTCTTTCATAGACCTCCCAAAGAATGACAAAGACAAAGAATGGCAGCAAGGCTTAAATTTGAGTGTATGGAGTATAACATCAGCATTTTTAATTCTTCAGCTGAACTGAACCTATCCTTTAGTCTGCGTTTGGAGGAGTACGTCTCCGTTTACCAGGCACAATTGCTTAGACTGTTGCATTGCGTTGCCGGAAAGTCGGGTGCATTAAAGGAAGGTTCTCATTGCACTTGACAACCAGTCGGTTGTAAAACGCAGGAGGCAAGTGAACGTGTACTGTAATCTAGTGCTGGAATATGTTTTAAAACTTAACAGGTGGGATTCGGTTAATGAGGTAACGTTGATGTGGGTTAAGTAATACATAGGCGCAGCTGGGAATTAAGGAGCAGACCAACTAGTAAAAAGGGGATCTGCTGTGAATTTTTGTGTACCAGAACCCAGAGTGCCTCTAGGTAATAGCCTATTACGGGCGAATGTCATACAATGGTTGAACTCACTAAACCTGAAAAACTGTAGGGAGGTTACTACATGTAGACAGGCTCGAATGGTGCTCAAGGAGCCGCTATGCAGGAAGGCCAGTGAGTTGCTTAGATATAATAGCAGTACCTTAACTACTTTAGTGACAGATCATGGAAAATTTATGTATCATCTAAACAATATGAAAATCGATGAAGACGATAATTGCAGACTGTACCTGGAAGAGGCTGAGACAGTAGGGCATGTTTTGTGTGAATGTTATCAAAGTAAATAATAAAAATTCTTAACCTAAATCAAGTATTTTGCAATTTAGTTAGTTCTAGACAGCTATGAAATTATAAATGTTTATTATTGTAAAAAAATTTAAAAAAATAATTGATTAAATAAAAAAAAATTATTACATAAATTTTGTATGAAATTGTACCAAAAAATCATAAAGTGTACCAGTGTACCACTGAGTGTTGATTGTACCAAATTTGGTACAATTAAATCCTAAATCCCAACACTGATTCAGACACTTTTCTCTTCTTGCTTTAAGGCCAGGCTTTACTATCCTACACAATCGTACGATTCAATCACAAAAAATCTAAGAGAATTTTTAAAAATCATTTCAAAATGGGGTTGTAGATGCCACACTGTCATACAAAATAAGATTTTGCAACTCTGCGCAAAAGATTATAACATCGTACAGATCTGTCAAAAAGTCTGTCATACACATACACTTTTAATCAACACTATCATGCTTTTTGAGCATACATGTAATTTTTGACAAGTCGTGCGACTTAGTATGATAATGAATCATACCCTTAACTGACCATTTCAAAAATAATTACTTCTATTAGTACTCGTATATGTCCGTAGGCCTTTATAACAATTATTTGTAATTAAAAATTGTAATTGAGACCTCATAGGGGTGATTTTAATACCCAAAAAAAACAAACTTATTGCAAATGAAAGTAAGTGTGCAATCGGTACATATTTCGCTTAAAATTAAAACATAAAATTTTTTCTTTGACTCATTCTACAAATTGATTTGAAAATTCTTAAGCACTTAAGATGAAATGAAGATGTATAAATTAAAAAAATACAATTTTTTCATTTGCTGTTACGTTTTTTTAAATTGGTTTAAAAATATTTTAAAAATTAAACAAACATGTATTTTAAATAATTAGCAATTAAGAAGTTAAAACAAAAACATTCATTAAGAAATGAACAGAATTTGAATAAAATCAAAACAAAGTATTTATCATTGCCATTTGAAATTGATTACACCCCAACGCTAAATCGAACAATCACAGATTTCTAAAAAAGAATGATTTGAATAACATTTGAGTGAGTTAGATGTGCATGGAGCCAAAGAAAGGTGACTGACTGACTGACTAACTGCATATAAAAGTATGTTGCACGAGTATGTTGTCTTGGGTTGTGGGTGTACGTTTGACAACAGTCTAAATGCACAAGAGTGCATTATGGATAAAGTCTCTATATGAGAACAGATATGACAAAAAATCTTGAGTGCGCATACCAACCACAAAATTCTAATAAAAAAACTACAAATCAATTAAAAAAGATTAAAAGACGTTTCTTGACTATATATATATTTATTTATTATCTATTTGGACAACAATAAATTAACACTTGGATAGACAGGCATATTAGAGGAATAGAACGGGGAAGAAAAGAAAAATAAATAAAAATTACATAAAATGAATTAATAATTTTTCTGCCTTAAGTTCATTATTATAAAGAGATACAGAAATAAATCAGTCAAGTGCGAGTTATAGCGGCCTTAGTAATACAACTTCTGTGTAAATTTCATGTGTCTATCTATTACGGTTCCAGAGATAGAAGGTGCTGAAAGACGGACAGACATTGTAGCGACAACAATAGGGTTACGTTTTTACCCTTTGGATACGGAACCCTGAAAATCAGATACTAACAAAATGTAATCTTTGTAGCTATCTGCAATGAAGTTTCAGATGTAATAATTTTTTTTTTATTAAAAAATTTTTTTTAGAGAAATAGAATACGGGAAATCTTACATTATATTGTTCTACACTTCTGTAATAACACATTCAAAGTAATGAGTTATTTACGATAACAAAACTTAAGAGCTTAAGTCGTCTTAAGCAGTTATTCCTTTTTCCCACAGATATATTGCCTAGTCAAAGTATTTCAGGAAGTCTGCTATGATTATGTTAGATGGTTATGGTTATTATAAAAAGAAATGTTGCTAAACCTGTCTAACATAATCATAGCATACTGCATGAAATACTTTGACTAGGCAATATATCTTTGGCAAAAAGGAATAACTGCTTAAGTCGACTAAGCTTAAGCCACCTGCTTTTAATAAAAATATAGAACAAAAAATAATTCATTTTATTTTAAACTAGCTGGGCCCACACAAGGTACCACCCCTGGATAAAATTCTAAAATTTATAAAAAATTCTGTAAAAGACAGACAGGAAATGAGTTACCCATTACTTTAAAACAGCGCCATCTGTTGGAAATAAGGTATTTTTGCGAAAAAACATATTCTATATTTGAATCAGCATAGGAAGGTACCTCCTTAAAAAATTTTGTTAAAAACCATCCGGTAGTTTTTACGTAATAGGAACAGAAAAAAAGAAGGACAGACAGGAAATGAGTTACTGTTTTATTATATGTATAGATGTCATTTTTCAACTTCAGTTCTTCCCTTCAAATTGGAAGTTTTTTTTTTTGATAACTGGGGTTCCAAAGCGAAGATCTTGGGGTGCAAAATGCGCTAGAATGTTTGCAAAAAGGACTTAAAGGGTTTCAAATTAAAACCAAGTCAACTTTTTGAAAAAGCGCCTAAGGCGCCTAAAATATAAAATGATTTTTTTAAAACTTAAATAGAAACAATTTTATTCAAACGCATACTCACGTTTTTTGCAACCAAATTCAGATAAAGTGTATACCTAGAATTAATGCGAGGGTAGTTTGATAATTCCATGACTTTTTTTGATTTCCAGCGAAAAAACTTTCAATGAAGTTATGTTTAGGATACTGATTCTATTACTGAACTTGTAACGCTTTTTTTTTTGCAGATTTACAAAGTTCTCGGAGGTTTTTCTGAAGATGAACGTGTGCAGGACTTGGTAGAGGTACTCTATAATAGTTAAAAAATATTTATTATTTCAGCGAATACTTTGATACCAAATCTTAAGTTTGGTGCGATGACTTTCTAACCCAATTCGACAAGTATTTTATAATTGCAAAATATTCGATTCGAAATGCTGAGCCTTTAACGTGTTGTAATGGAAGGAGATCCAAACTATGTGTCACAATTAGATTACCCTATAAGTTAAAAGTAGTAAAAGAGGCATCCGAGGAAAATTAATATTACAGAGTGCCACTAGGTAATGGCCTATTGCGGGCTAAGGTCCTACAATGGTTGAACTCACTAAACCTAAAAAAGGGGTAGGTTTTTCAAATTTTAATAGGTTTGACGCCGCTTCCTACAATGGTGACAATTGCACCTGTTTATAATATCCTTCCCATGTTGTTCTGGATTCATCTTGATTTATTTTAATATAAAAACATTTAAATGGACATTTCAAAAATCACTAAATTTTAGGGGTTTATGACCTTTCGAAGAAAAACCTTAGCTTAAGCGGGATGTTTTTCATTTAAGAAACTAAAATTTCGAACTGCCTTAATGTACTTTTTTTTCATTTTACATTTTTTTTTGTAGTCGTTTGAATTTCGTTCCCTACAATGATGACGACAGAGAATTAATGTTTTATTGTCGTTTCTATCTTGGTTTCAAAATAGAGAATACCGATATATTTACGACGAATGCCGTTAACGCCAACGGTGCACCGACAATTTGGCATCACCGCGGTTTTTATTTATTTATTTTTATTTCTTTTGAAGTCGAGTCGGAAGTAAAGGCCATAATTTACTATCATACTCAGTCGTACGATTTGTCAAAAATTGCATGTGTGCTCAAAAAGTATGATAGTGTATTCACACTATTACAAGCGTATGTGTGTGAACGATTTTTTGAGAGATCTATACGATTTTATAGTCTTTTGAAAAAAAATCATAAAATAGTATTTTTCCATGCGATCAGAGATGCAAAATCTTGCTTTGTATTGTATTTTGAAACGATTTTTTTTAGTAGGACAGCCTTCTGTCAGATTTTTTTCTGATTGAATCGTACGATTGTGTATGAAAGTGAATCTTGTCCTTAAATGGAGAGTTGTATACAATTTAAATTCAACTTAAACATTTTTGACAAGTTGAGTTGTAATTGATAATTGATAATTGTAAAATTTCAACTGAAGTAGAGTTGGGTTGTAAACCGTAATAGGGGCTTAAGGCCCCTATTACGTTGGATAACTGCGTTAGTGACAGGTCATGGAAACTTTTTGTATCATCTAGCCAAGATGAAAATCGAAGAAGATGATAATTGCAGACTGTGCCTGGATGAGGCTCAGACAGTAGCGCACATTGTTTGTGAATGTTCAGCAGTGGCTAGCATAAGACTTACGACCACGGACAGAAAATTGTTAAATATAGATGCCATGGGAGAACTAAGCCTTGGACAAATGCAAGTCTTCGTGATGAGAAAGAAGGCCGACAGTTGCCACTCAACAGTCTAAATTATTTAAGCCAAGATTAAGACTGGTGGTAGCACGTGACTTATTTATAGTAAGGTTGCCTTAAATTGCAAGTCGGTTGCCTATAACCATTGAGAATGGAAGGCGGTCTGCTGCGATATTCTCCCTACATTAATACGTTAATAATAAGACTCAAAATTTGTGAATGTGGACATTAATATGAAAATTTTGAAGGTTGTTATATGGTTGTCTTCGTAGAAAATTTTTTGCGGAAAAGTCTTTTAAATCACTTAACCTTTTCACTTTATAAATATTAAGATCCTTTTCTTATTAAATTTAAATACAAATTACATTTTCAAAATGTCTTCCGTAAGAGTCCTAATCTTTAATATCAAATAAAAACAAAAATAGGCGTGTTCTAAATTAATATTTACTCAAAATTTGTGTTTTCAACTCAAAGAATTAGAAAATCAACGAATTATCAGGCGATTTATAAATAGAACAACATCTGAAGACTGCAAACATCTTGAGTGTTTTGAAATGTTGAAAATATTTCGAAAAAAAAAACTAAAACATACAATTGAGATGTGGATAAATTGAAAATAAACAGAAAAAAGAATGATTTTGTCACCAAAAGTATTATGAGCGTCGCAGATGACAAGACATGCGAGTGAAACGCGGCAAAACGGAAAATAAATTAAGAAGATTTAATACCGCGTGAAAATATACAACAGTTTTAATTTAAAGAAAGTTGAAATTTCACAACTTTATATTTAACAAGAAAATTAATTAAAATATTAATAATTAATATTAAATGTGAATTAAAAAATTTAAAAGAAAAAAATAGTAAACGAAAATTTAAATATTCAAATTGTAAAAGTTGTTAGTTAATATTATTAAACCATGACAAAGTATCAAAGAAATCTGCAATGTATAAATGTTTTAAATGCATCTGGCAACATCAGTGATAACTGCAACAATGACAGTGATGTATTACAATTAATTCCACAAACAAATATTAAACAAGAATTTAATAATTTATTAGAAAATTCAACACCATCAATGATTAATAATCATTTAAATATGCAACAACATAATAATGTTCAACAACACCACCACCAGCAGCAGCATCAGCATCAGCTACAACAACGCCAACACCATTACGATACACTCCATCACCATCACCAGCAACAGCAACAACAGTTGCAGACATTTTTAAATCGCTTCAATAGTGTAGCCTCAAACAGTGAAACCTTAAGTTTTTCCAGTTCAACGAACTCTTGTAACTTTCGAAATTTCAGCGATTCAAATGAATCGCACAACTTAACTCCCTCCCCCATATTTACGGATTATGACGAAAACAGCCTGAGTTCCGAAGAGCATGTTTTAGCTCCATTAGTTTGTGCAAATGTTCAATCGTCACGACCGTGCCTAACGTGGGCCTGTAAAGCTTGTAAAAAGAAAAATGTGACCGTTGATCGGCGTAAAGCTGCCACAATGCGCGAACGCAGACGTTTAAGAAAGGTAAGAGAAGAATTGCAGAGAATTTGTTGTCTGATACCTGGATTAGGGAATTATGGCTATATGGAGTTTTGGCATTTAATATAATCTGATAATACCAAGACAATTTGTTAATTCCGTGAAATTTTTGATAAATATTTACATATGTATGTATGTATGTATGTATGTATGTATGTATGTATGTATGTATGTATGTATGTATGTATGTATGTATGTATGTAATTCTTCAGCACAAAACTTTTTTTAAACATTGACGTTTTTAAGCTCAATTTCTTCAGTATATCGTCTTTCCAGTTTTTTTTTTGATTTCCTTGAAATAACAGGATTTATAGGCGTTTATTTAAAAGTTGACTCTAAGAAGTTCGTAACACAATTCATGGATTTTTGCCATATGTAGTGATAACAATGCTTGGGGTATGTGAAAGCGTGATGAATGCGCGATGAATGGTCGGTCGAGATTAGTACAGCCTCAGCCAACTCAATCGACTATTCTGGACTGACGACCTCTTTTTATACACTGAAATTGAATTGATAATGCAGTCTCAATAGTTGTGTTGTGTAGTTCATGAACTACCTAGTTCAGTTGAACTAATTTTTTTTTGTCTGCAAAAACAATGACCTTTTTTTTTAATCTGCTGCAAAATTATCTGCATTTATTTTGATATTTTCTGATGCTACCATACTTTTACTTCAAGTAAGTAAAGTAAGTAAGTAGGAACATTAAACATTTTGAAAACTGAAACTGTATTTAAGAACCATTTAATATTAAATGAAAATGAACTATATTCGCATTTAAATACGAAGTCAGAATTTGGCATAAGAGTAGCCGCAAAATTGTTTTGTTGAACAATAGAATCGAGATTATTTGTTGTTAAACGATTTTAGGAGTCTGTGAAAATTAATCTTAGAAAATATGGTAGAAAAAACTATTATTGAATTCTATTTTATTAATAAGCACTAGGTCTTTTTATAAAAATGTTATAATAATTTTTATTTTCTCAATATTTCGCTACACCATTGGGTAGCATCTTCAGGAAATAAAAATAATAATAGTTTTTTTTTTAAAAATTTAAATGATTGAATAAAATTCAAATGAATGAAAAAATTTGTTGTCAATCAATCAATTGATTGACAATCAATATTGAGAATATTGAGAAAATAAAAATTATTATAACATTTTTATAAAAAGACCTAGTGCTTATTAATAAAATAGAATTCAAAAATATAAAAAGGTCAAAAACTACAATAATTATTTAAAAACTATTATTTTTAGGGTTCCGTACCCCAAGGTTAAAAACTGGTTTCGCTACAATGTCTGTCATCGTTTGTCTGCACCTTATATCTCTGGAACCGTTATAGGCAGGTTCTTGAAATTTTCATTGTATTGCTACGGCGGCAATAACAGCAAATAATGGGTGATTTTTTTGAGGTTAGGATTTTCATGCATTAGTATTTGACAGATCACGTGAGATTTCAGACATGGTGCCAAAGAGAAAGATGCTCAGTATGCTTTGACATTTCATCATGAATAGACTTACTAACGAGCAACGCTTGCAAATCATTGAATTTTATTACCAAAATCAGTGTTCGGTTCGAAATGTTCAAATGTGACAAATTTTGTTCAGCGATGAGGCTCATTTCTGGTTGAATGGCTACGTAAATAAGCAAAATTGCCGCATTTGGAGTGAAGAGCAACCAGAAGCCGTTCAAGAACTGCCCATGCATCCCGAAAAATGCACTGTTTGGTGTGGTTTGTACGCTGGTGGAATCATTGGACCGTATTTTTTCAAAGATGCTGTTGGACGCAACGTTACGGTGAATGGCGATCGCTATCGTTCGATGCTAACAAACTTTTTGTTGCCAAAAATGGAACAACTGAACTTGGTTGACATGTGGTTTCAACAAGATGGCGCTACATGCCACACAGCTCGCGATTCTATGGCCATTTTGAGGGAAAACTTCGGAGAACAATTCATCTCAAGAAATGGACCGGTAAGTTGGCCACCAAGATCATGCGATTTGACGCCTTTAGACTATTTTTTGTGGGGCTACGTCAAGTCTAAAGTCTACAGAAATAAGCCAGCAACTATTCCAGCTTTGGAAGACAACATTTCCGAAGAAATTCGGGCTATTCCGGCCGAAATGCTCGAAAAAGTTGCCCAAAATTGGACTTTCCGAATGGACCACCTAAGACGCAGCCGCGGTCAACATTTAAATGAAATTATCTTCAAAAAGTAAATGTCATGGACCAATCTAACGTTTCAAATAAAGAACCGATGAGATTTTGCAAATTTTATGCGTTTTTTTTTAAAAAAAAGTTCTCAAGCTCTTAAAAAATCACTCGTTACTAAAAATTAGAAGGTGTTTCGATAGCGTCGTGATTTTATACGTTTTTATTTTTTGTAATAGGCAGACTATTGAAATTTACACAGAAAACTGTGTTCGCAATATAAAAAAGTATAAAAATTACAGGGTGTTCCGACAGTGACGTGTTTTAAATGTTTACATTAAAATCTTTCTTTACACGGCCCTTTTTAAACGATTTTGAAATAACGCGGTTCACCAATAAACCAATAAACACATAAACCAATAAACACATAAACACATAAACACATAAACAACAATCGTCGCCGTGTAGTCAGCTACTGAATTATGTTGAAGACGACAGCTACATACTTCAAAAATATGAAATTATTAAAGAAATACATATTTAACTTATAAAAAAAATTACTTTTTCAAAAAAAATTTTTATCATATCGAAACAAATAAATATATTTGCTCAAAACCTTTTGATTGTAAATGAATTTGTATTTTTAATTTTGTGACATTTTCTTTTGTTGAATGAAATAAAATTGTCGCAAACAAAAATAGAAATTAGTTTAAGTTAGCTACAGCCACAACAGTGGTCGTGTAGCCATGTAGCTATGATGTCGTCAAAATAATCGTTTTCATATAAACGTGTGTATTGTAATTTTGACAGGTTGTAGTCGGTATCCTGCTGTTGCCTATGTGTTTAATGCTTAAGAATAAATACTAATTTTTACATGAAATATTTGTTCTAGCACGAATTTTTTTTAATTCCAAAATACCCCAATTTTGTTATCGCTTTTCTCTTTCATGTCATTGTATTTTAGCTTTAAAACACCAGTTCGTTATTCAATAATGTGTTAAAATTAAGCCAATCGATATTAAATGCTACAAAAAACAACTGTGTGAAAATGGATGACATCTATGAATTAATGCAAGAAAACTCTTTAGATAAGGACGATTTGATCGAATTTTGATAAGAATCAAGTCGCTAATGACGAAGGTGAAGTTCACCTATTAACAACTGATTTAATTCGCGAGGGCTTGAAATTTGCCACAAGTGTGGAACAACACTTTCTTACTCATGATAACTTGAGAAACCAAAATACAGCCACTAATAACAGATTTAAAAGAAAAACAAAATACCAACAAAGGCAGTTAATAACGAATTAAATTCTTTATTTGAATCAAACCCGGCAGTTGTTCTAGAAATAACTGACGTATTATCTAATTACGATGATAGCAGAATTTGAGTCTAGTCCGTAATGAACGTGCACATTTGTTATCAAGTAGCGATGAATAGTTGAAAATTGATTTTTATACTAAATTTCAACTTGAATTTTTATGTTTTGTACTTATGGATTGAAATTTTTGTACTAAAAATGAATTGTTTCTGCAGATACACAAAATGGATTTCATTGTTATTTCTTTTGCACGGATTTGAGGGAAAATATTTAAGAGTTTTTTTTTCCATATTCAATGATTTTTAAAGCATTGGAACATATTCCCAAATTTACCATATATCGCATGTATTTTTTTACACGATTTTTTTTTAGGTATTTTTGCGAAACGTATCTACTGCGATTAGGGGATTTTTTCATTTAGAGGAGAATTTGGGGGTTACGTTTGTTAGAGAAAAAAATTGGGGATTAAAAACATATTAGGGTATAATCAAAATGGAGGAGAAAAATTTTATTTTAGAGTTAATTGAAGTTTATATCGATTTTCCTGCTTTATGGCAAGTGAAGAATACTGTAATAGAACTGAAAAATAATCTATTTTGCTGATTTTTAAATAAAAAAAAATTACAAGATTTTGCGTTTAAAAATTGTATGTGTTTCCCTTCGCAAATCAACTTTAAAATGAAGTTTGATGGAATGAGTTTGATGCGTGGCTGTGCTAAGCAAAATGAAATATTACCAATACATACACAAATTTGAAGCAGCAGTTTGATGTGTGGCCATGGCGCTTTAGAGAGCTAATTTTTTTTTTTGTTATGCGTGTTGTATCTATGTCGTGAAAAAAAAACAACAAAAATCGTACATAAGTAACGAACTCTAATTTTAAGAATACTCTTACAACAACAACACAAGAATCATCCCAGTGGTAAAATTAAAGAGGCCTTCTCACTTCAGGCCTTCTATAAGGCATGCTTAGACCTTCTCTCGGATACGATCCTCATTTTTTAGAAGTAGGAATTTGCACTCATTTTGTATGACAAATACATAATTTTCTATCTACCTCATTGATGCTTGAAATTAAATTCGATAGACTGATTGGCACTGCGAATGTCTATTAGCCTGGAGATTGACGGTTCGAATCCCAAAAAATTTTAATACTTCAAATAAAAATAAATTAAAAGTGCTTAAAAATAGAAAAAACAGAAGGCCTTGTGCCTCCAAAAGAAGGAGTGAAGGGACCTTCTAGAAGGCTCTCATACTCCTTCTTTTTACCACTGGGTATATTTATATACACATACACATACATATGCATATTTATAATACATATTTTAATATATAGTGAAAACTTAAGCACCTAAAATTTTTGTTTTGGGGGATTTTTTAGGCGATTTATTTTTTAGGGATTAATTCAGGCGATTTTTTATTTAATTAATTTATATTTTATTTTTTGAAAATTACAAAAAAAAAATTTATTTATATAATCAAGAAAAATTATTTTAGGGGATTTAAAAAAAAAGCTTGAGTTTAGGGGTTTTTTATTTGCTTTTAGGGGAGGGAGAATATAAATCTGGCAACCGTAGTAGATAGGGGATTTAAAAAAAAAAAGCTTGAGTTTAGGGGTTTTTTATTTGCTTTTAGGGGAGGGAGAATATAAATCTGGCAACCGTGGTAGACTGTTAAAAATTTCACAGAAGATGTATTACTATGACAACTATTTTGTTCACTTTGTCCAAAAATAGTGAAAAGGAGATTTGAAAGTTAGGGCCATCGCAATCCTAATGTTATATATTGCTATAAAATTTTCGATCTCCTCTACTTTTGGACTGTAGAAAAAAATACGTTTGGCGTTTTGCGCCGTTTTTTGCGATTTTTTTTTCAAATTTCACCTTTTTCTGTTTTTGCTCATCTTGCACAGGTAGATACGGAGTAAGAAAGCTTTTTGTCGGTCATAAGATGTTAAATGTTAAAATGGTTTCTATAAATTAATTATTGTTTTAAATAAATTAATTTTTATTATTTTGAATAAAATTTATTATTACTAACGTAAATAAGTCATCTACATACATACATATAATAAAACTATGATTTGTTGCCTGTCTGTGTTCGCATTGGGTAAAAACTACTGGATGAATTTTAATAAAATTTCATGGAAAGGACCTTAGTATCGTGGTTCAAATAGAGGATATTTTTTCCCATACAAATATCTCATTACCAAGAAAGAGAGAACAAGTAGTGAAGTACGCAATTTTACCGATTCAATGGTACTGCAAACTTGGAAGCAACTTTTATTTTTGTCAGCGGGTAATTTAAAACACTATTTACAGGACTCTACAATAATTTTGGAATTTTATATAAATTATAGAATTTTATATAAAGCCTATGTTTCTAAAGGTACCTTTATATAAAGTAATTGCATAAACCATATCTGAAGCAATATAAAATTAAGAGTCTTAAAGTGGATTACTTTTAAAACAAAATAAGGATGCTGAAGAAGTGGCAAGCACAGGTAGTTCTGAATAAATGAATTATTTTTAGATGAATACAAAAATGGTTAATATTCTTCTCTTTGACATAAATGCTCAAAAATGATTTTTTTTTAAATTAGCAAAAAAAATTCACATGGACGTTTTGGAGGGGTGAGATTGGAGGGATACCTCCCCCTGCCCATAAAAACTTGAAAGTCTCAGGTGTAAGGTGAAAGTATTAAGGCGTATGTAATCCAATTCTTTTAATAATTACATTATTTTTGAAAATAATATTTCATGTCACTGCCCACAAAAGGGGGCGGGGCAAAATGGTATTTTAGAATCTCCAGGGTCCAAGTTTAGATTTTTAAATTTTCGCTGACAATAAAAGTTGGATTTGCTAAACAAAAGTATGGGAAAACTTCAAATAAAATTGAATTTTTCAAAGGTAGGATTAGTTCTTCTAAGGGGAACTTCTTTCCCCTTCTTCCGATTATTTTTATTTTAAACTTTAATAATCTTTGACCATAAGAGATTTTTCTGTCAAGTTCATTTATCTAGGGGCAATCAAGTAGTTTTCAGAGCTAATATAAGCTAAAAACAAGTAATGTCCGGCTAGATTGCCAAAGTACCCCTATGTGCGTTGTTACTTTTTACCCGCTTGTTTAGGTTAATCAGTTACGTAGTTAACACGTCGACTACTAAGCATATATGTATGTATATTGGCTGATATTTATTAGTTTACTAATTTCGCTCACTAACTGTGGGAATTAATTTTAAAAAATTTTCTGAAAATTGTTTGAAAAACTTTAAAAAAACTGGACCAGGGTATCGAAAAATCAAAAAATTGTATATAGTTTTAAAATGCTTATAACTCTCTCATTTTAAAACATAATTTACAGATTAAACCTGCATTTTATAGGTATTTACTATACCTTTAAGACCATGTAGTTTAAATATCTAACAAAAATTGAAGAAATGACAAGCTCTAAAATAATTTTTGCAGGGGAGAGGTACCCAACTGCTTTTATTTTTTTTTTCTTTAAAATTCAAAAAATTTACATTTGTTTTTGTTTATGATAATAATTGTATAAATTAATAAAACCTGAAAATTGCTTTAGAACCATCTCTAACAATCAACAATAATAGTTTAGGGTGATATGAAGCATACCATTACGTTCCTGCTGCTTAAAATCGACCTCTTCTTCTTTGAGTTTTGCGAGCATTTCTTTAATTTTCGGCTTTAGTGATTACTGCCTAGTGAAAGGTAACTATATCTTTATTAATTTCCGAGTCCAATAACCTTCACCTTTAGGTTGAGGTCCAACATAAATTAAATTTATGTTTATCAGTGGTTTTCTGTCTAGTGGCAATCATTGCTGAACTTTTTTAAATAAAAATTGTTTGGTTTCCAGCCGTTAGATGAGGCACAGCCGATATCTCGATTTTTAACTCAGATAATATTTTAAGTTGTCATTACTGTCTCCTCTCGCCGTACATTTGCCAGCTAAGGGTAGTGAATTAAAGCACCTTGTACGCTATTCTGTCTTAGTCTCCCTTGAGGCTATTTTAATTAATATAAAAATTATAAATATTATCATTGTAAAGTAATTGTTTCATTTAGCTGATTTCGCTGCAATCCTTCATTAGTTGGCTAGAGGGGAGAGAAGAATACTCTTGAAACTCGTTTTGTACTCTCATTCGTAGTTTTCATTTTGAAGTTTATAATGTAAACAAATGTATACATCCATATATGTATGTATATTACTGCAATAAAAATTGCACAATATAAACACAAATGCAATATTAAAGAAGAAACGAGAAAGATTGCACCGACAAAAGTTGCATAATGTAATTAGGCACTAATGAAATTGCAATCAAAATTTTATAGTTTAAAACCTCATAAAAGTCAAAGACAATTAAATTTTCGTCAAATTAGGATGTAAACTTACAAAAACTATTAAAATAAATGGGGAAAAATTACGATTTGAAAAAATTTTGAAATGTGCGTTCAACAAATTGTTGCAAGTTAAGGAAAAAAAAAGCCTCAAAAATTAACGATCATTAAACTTACAATATGGAAAACAGAAAAACAATTAAAAACAAATTGCTCCCGAACTCATAGAAGTAGAAGCAAAACACGATCATTAAACTTCGAAAATTTATGTTGTGGCTGTAAAAAGTTGAGTGTAAAATAAAAAGGGGAATGAAATTAAATTTTTATAACTCATTTTGAAAACTTTTCATATGTTTATGATTTAATAAAAGACGAAAGTAGACAAAAAAAACTAAAATGATAATCATTGATGACTTGAAAATATATCACCGCTAAAGGGCTGCTGCATTGTAAAAGAAAGCAGAGTCACTCAACGGCGCTGCAAAGTGAGAAAAAATTACAAAATTTTATTGTTTTCAATTTAACGCATATTTTAATTTGAATTATGATCTTGTGTTGCAACAATCTTTTTTTTTTTTAATTTAAACAAAATTAATTGTGTGTGATTTTCATGAAATTTTTCTAAAAATTTTCAAATCCCTTTCATGTTTGGTTTATTTCTATTTTTATGTCACGATTTCGATAAGTTTTAATGATTTATTTAATTTATTTATTTTAAAATGTTTTTTTTTGTTCTGTTATTGTAGGTAAACGAGGCTTTTGAAGTATTAAAACGTCGTACCTCCTCGAATCCAAATCAACGTTTGCCAAAAGTTGAAATACTTCGAAATGCTATTGAATATATCGAGAGTTTGGAGGATTTATTGCAGGTGAGTTTAATATTTAAGTTGATGCATTTAACTAAGGTTTAATAGATAATCATTTTACTGCGTGTCATACCTATGTAGGTTCGTAAGGTGATTCCATTGCTGGTGGTTAAAAGTAAAGCAATAGTGTTAACATGATAACATCATTTTGTAGGAACTATTTCGTGGGTATTTTGCCAATCTAGCCGAAAAAATTTCTTTGGAGAAATTTAAAAATTAAAGTATATAGCTCGACAGACGACAAAATTCTGCATCGTATAGTGAAGGCTTAAGATTTGTCGTTTTGGGACACAGTTGTTAAAATCAGGAAAGTTGATTAAATCGCATACGTTTTTTTGACTTTTTACGATTTTAAGAGGCTTGCAATATACATGTTTTTTGTGAATAAACAACTAAATATTTTGTATTTATTTTTTTCTGTCAAAGGCTATATTAGCAGCTTCTTATATTAATTTTTAGAACATTTTTGTCTTAAATTTTTATTATAAAAAATTTCTTTCGAAATTAAAAAAAAGTTTTTTTGTTCCTTTTTTCACAAAAAAAAGTGAAAAGGTTTTTTAGAGTGAGTGCCATCGCGATCCTAAAAATGTTATATATCACTATAAAATTTACGATCTCTACTTTTATTTGTAGAAAAAAAACATTGCTCGTTTTTGGGCCATTTTTTGCGATTTTTTAAAATTTTAAAAACAATGGTACTTGCAAACTTGGCAGCAACTTTTATTTTTGTCAGCGGGTAATTTAAAGCACTATTTACAGGACTCTACAATAAATTTGTGAATTTTATAAAAATTAAAGATTTTTATAAAATTACTCAGGGATGAGTACCTTTAAATAAAATAATTACATAAATCATATCTGAAGCACTATAAAATAAAGTGTCTTTAAGTGGATTACTTTTAAGGCATTTCACTGGCGAAGTGGCGGGCACAGCTAGTTATGAAAAAAATAATTATTTTAAATAAATTAAATACTATAAAGTAATTAGTTACAAAAACGACTTTTATAATATTCTTCTCTTCGACATAAAGGCTTAAAATTTAATTTTTTTGGAAATTACCAAAAATAAAATATTAAAAATAAATTCACATGGAATTTTTGCGCGGTGTAATTGGAGGGATCCTCCCCTTGCCTATAAAAACTTAAAAATTTAATTTTTATGGTATTAAGGCGTATGTAATCAATTTCTTTTAATAATTACATTATTTTTGCAAATAATATTTTATGTCACCGCCCACAAAAAGGGGAGGGGAGAAAAAGGGCATTTTAGAATCTTCAGGGTCCAAGTTTAGTTTTTTGAACATTCCCTGACTATAAAAATTGCATTTGCTAAGCAAAAATACGGGAAAACTTTAAAAAAAATTAAATTTTTCAGTGGTAGGCATACTTTTTTCTCTTTGGTCCGATTTTAATTAATTTATTGACTTAACAGCCTATAACCGTAAAGATTTTTCTGCCAAGTTTCCTTAATCTAGGTATACTCAGTTAATTTTCAGAGACAATATAAGCTACAAAAAAGTAATGTTCGGCTAGATTGGCAAAATTCCCATATGTGGGTCGGTCAGATGTCTCAGATTGCTTTAATCGCGCTTAACCGCATTCTCCTCTCTCTCGGACATACGCTCTGAACCTGTGATTATCGCTGTCAGATTTCAATATTGGGGCGAAAAAATTTTTACTATTATTCAAAGATTGTTATACTTGTTCTAAAATGATCGTGTTATTATAAAGTAACATCCAAAGAGATGCTGACACCACGAAGATGATTCTAGATTAAACTATATATATATAATAACAACATAAATTGAAATATTAAAAGCTGCCCCATGAAATATGCAAAAATGTTATATAAAGTTATATATTGAACATATCAAGGAACATGTGTGAATCTGTCTGTCTGTCTGTCTTTGTCTGTCTGTCTTTGTCTGTCTGTCTTTCTTTTTTGTGTTCGCATCAGGTAAAAACTACTGGATGGATTTTAACAAAATTTGAGGGAGTACCTTAGTATCCTGATTCCACTATAGAATATTTTTTTTTGACAAAAATATTATTTCCAAGAGAAAGTGGAGATAAGGCAGGTACTGCATACTTTAAGGCATCTCTGATTTTTGAAAGCGGGATATTTTAAACACTGTTGCGCAACAGATGGCACTGTTTTGTAGTAATCACAAAATGAATTGAAAGCGGGATATTTTAAACACGCTTAAGCAACAGATGGCGCTGTTTTAAAATAATGACAAAATATGAATTATTCACTGCCAAATAGCCAATTGAATAAAAATTGTATTTGATTTGCATTTTTCACTTTGTGGTATTGTTTTTAAAGTATTTTAAACACATTTAGGCCCATTATTATAACTTGCCTTTAGCTAAAGTTAGGATTTTGTTGGAGCAATAAGTAGTTTTTCGTTATAATAACGACGATAATTGCTATTACTTGTCCTATAACTTGTCCTTATAGTACGTGATAGTTAAACGTGGTGTTTAGCTTACTTTTAATAACGAAAAACTATTTATCGCTCCAACAAAATCCTAACTTTAGCTAAAGGCAAGTTATAATAATGGGCCTTAAAGAGCTTTACAATAATTTTGAGAATTTTATATAAATTTTAGAATAGTATCCAGGTATTACCCTTACCTTTATATAAAGTAAATACGTAAGAGTCTTAAAAGTATGTGTGGATTACTATCAAAGCAAAATCGAACAAAATATTGCCAGGATCACACAACGTGTGTGGGCACACACAAGTTTCATTCACGTACTCTAGATCTGTCAATCAAAAAGTATCAGTTTGATGTTAAAGGTGTTAGCCTATAAGTTTATAGGTGGTAGATTGAATTAATTAAATTATATTGAATTCTATTGATGAATAACATAAATAAAAAGTCGGCTTATATTTTTTTTTTTGCACTTCAGGAGTCGTCACCAATACGAAGTTTGGATAATTCAACAAACACTTTAAGTGGGAAACCATGCCAGGATTATTTGGTAAGTAAATTTTAATAGTAATTGTCTTATTGCAAACATAATTATGTTAAACTATTTATGTTAAAACTCATAAAAGCGCAAATTAAAATGTTTTAATTCAAATTTATAAAAGTAAAGTATAAAATATCTCGAATAGCTACAGGAAAATAGATTAATCTTTAAATAATATTTTTAGTTAATTAAATAAAAATAATATTTTGATTTATATTTGTACAAAAACTTACAATGTTTTCGAACAATTTAGATAAAAATAGATTTAAATTATTTTTTAAGCCCAATGTTCAATGGTATTGATGAAACCAGGAAAATTTTTATGGTAATTAACCATCCAAACCAAATGTTCCAATTTCGTAAAGAATTCGTAACGCCTGTTTAACAAAATCTTCAGATTTTGGAACCGAATTATTACCGAAATCGTAACGATTCTTATATGAAAAGGTTGACATGACTTCGCAATGATGTGTAGGAACGAAATCGCAACTATTATATGTAGTAACGAAATCGCAACGATATGTAGTAACGAAATCGTAACGATATGTAGGTACGAAATCGTAACGATATGTAGGTACGAATTTCTACGATATATACATAGGTACGAAAACTTTGTTCTCTAGAAGTTAAGTGAATATAATCAGCCCAATTATGAATATTTTCGGAGAAAGTTTTCCCTTCCCAATGTTTTGTTCCCGGGAAAAATCTTCCTGGGAGTAGGGAAAAAAGGGAGTGAAGAAATCAAAAAGATCTGTTGTTTTTGACATTTTATTTTGAGTTTAATAATAAAAAAAAATATATATTTGGCCATGCCGAATCTTATATACCCTTCACCATAGTAATGTTATATATTAATGTTAGGATAAGTCCTAAATTTTACAAAAAATCCACTAGCTATACCTGGATGTTTTCACATTACCTTCAGCGAATATTGCACATGATGTCTATTTGTATTTTATGGCCTTAAAAATTTTTAAATAATTTTTTAATACTTTACCGTAATCAATTCATTTGTCCATATTGCATGTATTTATTAAATTTTTACGTCTTTATTATAATTCTTTTTTATTTAATACAATTTTGTGTTTTATTTACTTACATACATACATACATATATGTAAATCAAAGTTTTATATATTTTTTTTTGTTAAGACAAACAACCGAAATGTCTTAACAAAATCGTTACGACTAACCTGATTTCAGACAAACTACCGAAATGTCTTATCGAATTCGTTACGACAACTCTAACTTCAAAAATTGAAACATTTGGTTTGGTGGGAATTCAAATGTAAGAAAAATAGTTCGATAAACAAATATAAAACATAAAAAGCAACAACATGGGAAAACGTAAGGAAAATAGAGGTCCCCGCGTTTTTTCGACCATATCTCTATAATTTATGGACCGATGTTCCTGTAATACAATAGCAAAAATTTTCGAAACTGTATCTGATTGGACTGGACTGGATTGTTATACTAAAAACTTACACAAGTTATTTAGAAATCTTAGAAAATCAATTTCATCACGAACAATCACGGACAGGTGGAATCGCTATAGCGACTTCCCTATGTATAAGATTCTGAAATATGCATACATACATACATACATACATATATATTTTATGAAGTGGGAATTAGTAGAGATTACAAACAGAATGACAAACATATGTATATGTATGTATATACCAGACATGGGGGGATTCAATTACATTTCAATTAATTGAATTGTAATTAGTAATTGAAAATTTCCAATTACTAATTACAAGTAATTGTAATTGAAATCAGGGACAAAAAAAAATTACAATTACTTGTAATTAGTAATTGGGAATTTTCAATTACTAATTACATGTAATTGTAATTGAAAAAGTTTAATTACAAATTACAAGTAATTGTAATTAGGTAGTAATCATTACTTCCAATTGAATGAAATTCAATTATATTCCTAAAAATTTCAAGCTTATCTTGCGTTGTTGCATGATCAACAGTATTATTCAAACGAGCAATACGAAAACTGCATCCATGTTCAATTACGGTGAACACCTTCATAAAAGTAATTATCGCTTACAAAATTTTGAAAACTTTGCGGTCAAATATACATTTTTTCATTTAATATTCCGTAGACATTGACATTGTGAAAAAGAAAATATGTAGTTTGAAATTTGCAGATTTACTTGCGTGGTCTAAATTCGTTTCTAAATTACCTCAAAAACTATCCTATAATACTAAAACCTTTTTTACGGTCTAATACTCCCTTAACATCTTCGGCACCAGTTGAAAGGTTATATTTGTTCGCTAGTATTATTTTAACACTAAGGCGCCAAATTTATTTATTCAATTAGGATTGTTATTATTTTTTATAATTTATACATATGTAATTGAACGTTTTTGTAATTAAAATTTTTTTTACAATAATTACAAAAAAAAGTATTCATTACTTAAAATTTTCAATTACATGTAATTTGTAATTGAAAAATTTCAATTACAATTACATGTAATTAGTAATTTATTTTTCCAATTACTAATTACATGTAATTGTAATTGAAATTTTTTAATTACAAATTACAAGTAATTGTAATTGATTTTAGTCCCTATTTCAATTACAATTACTTGTAATTAGTAATTGAAAATTTTCAATTACAATTACATGTAATTAGTAATTGCATGTGTAATTAATTACAAAATGTAATTGATATCCCCCAAGTCTGGTATATACCCTCTCCATCTGTGGTTAAGGGTATAAAAACATTTTACCCGTTACTTTGTTTATACCAAAGACCAGTCAAAACAATGGGGGACTTTTAAAAGGGAAAATTGAAAATATTAAAATTTTGACTTAATACATTATTGTTGAACAAGTGCGATATACATATGTACGAATATGTATATATGTATATATATTTTTAAATATCTTTAATAGAAATACGAAATAAAACAGCAATCCCAAAAATCGTCTTGAGATTAATGGCGTTGACACTAAAACAAATTTATCATCTTAGAAATGAAAAGTGTTTCAGTTGTTTTCCATGGTGGGCATTTTTTCTGTAACACGCTAAATTCATAATCTAAAGAAATACATAATTCTTGGAAAGCAAACTTTAAAAGGAGACAGTTTCCAGCATAACTTATTTCAAATTGTATGCAAACGTTCTTAGACACCTGTAACGAACGGTTCTGTGTATAAATGTTTTAATTTTAAATGTTTTTTTTTTTATTATTTTTTTGAAGAATTATTGTTAGTTGTGCCTTTAGTTTTCTAATTTATTTTTAGCCAGCAATTAATAACTTTTTTCTGTTGCTACTTTCGCGTGCTGTAATTATTTTCTGTCCATTTAAAATTTTGTTTTATTTTTGTAAATTTGTTTAAAAATATTTTATAACATTTTTATCTCTTTGTGGTGGAAATATATTTTGGGGATTTTTTTTTTTCTACAAATATATTTCCTGAGTGTTTTTCTTTTCTTCTATTTTTTTAAACCCAAAAACACATTCATCAAAATGTAGTTTTTAGTGAGAATAAAATAAAATAAAATACATTTTTTACTCCAAGAAAAAAATCTGAATTGTTTAGCTTTTTCGCGTCAAAATAATAGAATATAATAAATTTATTTCTATAAATTTTCTTTAGAATAAAACAAAAACTTGTTTGACGCCGCACAGTGGTTTGAAAACGTTTTATTTTGGAAGTAATTCGGTAGCTCATGAACCACAAAAGATATTTTAATGAAATTTTAGACATGTAAAACATAGTTTTTGAGTAAAATTGTGGTCGGTGGGCTCCATAGAGTGAAGGTGGCTTGTGGGTAAGCCCCGAAGGTTGGGTACCTCGGCATTAGATTTTTTTGTCATGTCATGAAAAGGTTATTTATAACTAAAATTTTAAGATTTATTGTCCTTGAAAATATATACAAAAAATCTGCTTACATGTCTACGTTATCTCAGTCTGCTTACATGTCTACGTTATCTCAGGTTTTGTAATTGTTGGCCGATCTTAACTTAGCATTTTTGATGTGGTGCACTCATTTACAATCGTATTAATTTTTTAAGATATGGGCTGTATTTTTAATCTAAAATACTTTTTGTTAAAAAGTTACAAGCCTCTGAATTTTGTAAATGTAAAAACTGCAGTATTTCCGGATTTTCCCCAAAAAGGTGGTATGGTTCTTCTATTTATATAATTTAAACTTATTTCGCTACTAGTAAATTTTTTTAAACAATTTTAAAGACAACCTATAGCAAATGCGAATAAAAGAAAAATTGGGTCAAAAATTGTAACGGTTCTTCCTCCAGCCCTATCCAAACATAGCAAATTTTGAAACCTATTTTCGGGAACTTAACATACTCCTTTCACGAATTCAGTAGTGCAATTCACTAACTTTTAACAATACGACAAACGCTGTATTAGTCAACAGCTTTTTTTGTTTGCAGTAACGATCGCAATATTTAGTAACTACTTTTTAACGATAGTAGACAACACTATTTTTCTACCTACGCAAATTAATAACATGTGGCATCTCTGTCCAATAAAGCGAAAAGCACAAAGAGGAATAGAAAAGAAAACAAATTATTATTGTTAAATTATTTTACTAAAGTCTATATCAAGGCGAATTCATACCAGGTGGAGTCGATAGCCCAGCTGATTGTTTTTTGCTCTCGTTTTTTGCTAATGTCTTGTCAAAAAACATTGTTTTATATCTGTTAATCTAATGTCAAAGTTGTTGTTTTGTTGTAGTTGTTGTCCTACTGCTCACACCTGGTACGAATTCGCCTTGGTCTATATGCACAGTCGTAAAGTAGCTTTGGATTGAGGAACACGTTCGCGCGTCATTGTCATTATCGTTTAAGGTCAATCAGGCCGTCCTTGTTGCTCGGTCTTCAAGTGGTTTGCGTCTCCCTCTCGCACTGGGTGTTTGACTTCCACGGTTAGCTGTACTATGTTACAGCTAAATTTTGATATTTAACTACATAATGAAAATTCATAAACAAAAAGAAAATTTTACATGACAAAAATAATAAATCAACAAGAAAAATTAACAAACTAAAGAAAACTGAAATAAAAATAAGTAAGAAAAAACAATTTATTGGATCAGCCTACATACATTTAAGAAAATCAACAAAGCAATAAGCACAAGATTTTAAAAACACAATTTGACGAGAGGATAAAAATTAAAAAAAGGAGATGAAAGAAGCTGGTGAAGACCAAATTAAAACTGAAAATTTACTTAACATTAAGTAACAAGAAGAAATTATACAATTGGATGAACGAACCTGGTGGAGAACCAAATTAAAACTCGCTATGAGGATTTTAACCTCACTTTTTTGACGTGGTGCAGTACCAACAAAAAAAACTAAGATTGATACTGGTGGAGACCAATAATACTCTAGGAGTACATTCTGGTGACCTACTTCCTGTGCAAACGTACAGGTCGGCTGGATTTTTTCGAGGAAGTCTCCTACATGTTGATAGACCCTGGCAATATAACACACTATTGTTGGCCATTTTAAACCAAAACCCCAAAAAAAGTCTATATGCAGTTATTATGTAGACTTTTATATACATATGTATTTGAGTAAATAAATAAAAAAATAAAACAATCGTTTGCGTGCTGTACAGAAAGAATTAATTTAAGTTGATAAAAATTTCAAAAAAATAAAATGTAAATTTAATTTGTGTTAAGTACCAGACTCATTTTGCAAAAATTTATTTTCTTAATATTCAAAAGCATTACAATGACAAATAAAGACGTTCCTGTCGTTTATTTAACGTTTTTTTTAACGACAACAATAACAACTGACTTCAAACAATAACGAGAATTGTTTAAAAGTGTTGCAGCGTAGCAAAATCGATAATTTTGTTGTTTAAATTTTTTGATTAACGATTCAATATTCGTTAAAACATTTTAGTGAATTGCGCTACAGGTGTTAAAATAAAAAATATTAAAATTGTTTATATTCAGCCGATTTAAAGCTCCCAATTAAAGTAGGTAATTCTACCGATTTAAAGGTATTGCAAACTTGACAGCACCTTTTATTTTTGTCAGAGGAATATTTTAAATACTATTTACAGAACTCTTCAATAAATTTCGAATTTTATGTAAATTTTTGAATTTTATCCAGGTATGGGTACCTCTATATAAAGGAAATACATAAACCATAACTGAAGCACTATAAACGTAGGAGTCTTAAAATTTGTTGTGGATTACTTTCAAAGCAAAATCGAACAAAATATTGTGAGGGCGCCCACTACGTGGCATTGAAACAAATGTTTTAATTTTAAAGAGAGTGATTTAGAAAAGTTAATGTTTTAACTTTATTTATTATTAACAAAATTTAAAAATCTTACAAAAAAAGGAAACGCTCAAAAATTTTAAACTTCGTGACTTTTTGCACATTCCTTTAGAAGAGTAGTTAAATTCAATTTAATTCTGCTCCTGTTGATAGATTTTGGACATGTATATAATGGAAATTGGAACAAAAAAATTATAAAGAAATAAATGAAAATAAATTAATTATCGCCCATGTTTTTGATATTTTTATCAAATAAAAATAAATACATATGTATGTATATAAAAATGTCAATAGTAATTGGTAATTGAGATTGGTTTGAAAGGCAACATCTATGAATAAAAGCAAAAATTATTAAGGAATAAATAGTTTACTAAAAAGAATTGAATTATTTTATTATTAAGATAAGATATTAATTATTAAATTTAAGACTGCTGGAAAAAAAAAATTATATATAATATTAAAAAACGCGCGATTTTTTTTTTATTTTTTATATTCCAAAAAATTTTTACAAGTAACACATTTATCAAAATAATTAACTATTTCAACTCATATAAGTAAAAAAATCAGAAGCTGTTTGAAGACCCCCACTGGCATCTTAAATGGGCCGTTCATTAAATATCTTCTTTGGTAAACTAAGTTGCTGTTGTTCTTATTCTTCAATATTTTGTTCGATTTTGTCCACACCAAATTTGAAGAGGTACCCATCCCTGGGTAATTACTCAGGATGTTGCAACATAGGATTTATAAAACAATTCTAAAATTATTGTAGAGCTCTGCAAATAGTGTCTAGAATTTTCTGCTTATACAAATAAAAGGTGCTCTTTTTTCTCATGAAAATGAGATATTATCCAAACATGGCTAATTTTTTTTTTTTTTTGACATAACTGCTTTATTCCTGTAAAATATAGACAGGTACTGTTTTAGATTTGGAGGAAATAAAAAAACTAGTAAAATGCTGGATAAAATGTATCGAACTTAAAGAAGACTATTTTGGGAAGTAAAATGATTTTTTACAAGCATAAAATATATATTTTATCCAAAAAGTCGTGTAATTATCAAAGTGCCCTTGTATTTTTTAATTTTTTTTAAATATATATTAAAATTTTTATCATAATTTTTAACATTTTATTAAATCACAAGCGTTGCCAATACCAGCGTACCAGCCAATCTAGTCGGACATTAGGCCAAAACTATTTTTGAGAAATATAAAAATTTAAGTACGCAGCTCGACAGACAACAAAATTCGGCATCGTATAGTGAATTTTCAAGGCTTTTGCTTGAGATTTGTCGTTTTGGGACTCTGTTAAAATCAGGAAAGCTGAGTAAATCCCATACGTT
Source organism: Phasia obesa (assembly GCA_949628195.1). Taxonomy (NCBI): domain Eukaryota; kingdom Metazoa; phylum Arthropoda; class Insecta; order Diptera; family Tachinidae; genus Phasia; species Phasia obesa. The sequence continues at coordinate 80,255,234 of OX451215.1, forward strand.
TTCATTGACTTTATACGATTTTGAGAGGTTTACAATATATTTTTTTGTGACTAACCGACTAAAGATTTTGTATTGATAAAGCCTGGTACTCTGTTCAGTTTTCCATGCGGAGTGCTGTCAAACTAAGGGGTGATCCGAGGTTCCCTACATTCTTTGGCATTTATTTTTTGAAGATTATGTCTATCAAATGTTGGCTGTTGCTACGTCGCACAGTGGCTGAAAATCGTTTTTCGTTGGCCAAAATTCTGTAACTTTTGAACCGATCAAAATATTGAAATAATTTTTTTTTAATGGATAGATATTTAGCTCAGCTTGATTCAGTTTTAATTACATTAAAATTGATTGAGGACTTTTTAAGGAATTCGAGGTCAAAGTTGAACATTTTAATTTTTTTAACTTTCAGAGTGAAATATGGGTTTATTCTGTGTGTAATATAGTAAAATATCCCTCTAAGATCCAAAAAAGTATATATATTCTTGATCAGTGATGAAATCTAAGACGATATAGCTATGTCCGTCTGTCCATACGTCCGTCTGTCCATCCGGCCGTCCGTCCATTCGCCTGTCTGTATGAACACGATTCAGTCTAAACGAAAAGAGCTAGACCCTTGAAATTTGGTACATATATATCTTAAAGGATAGGGCAGGCTAAGTTCGTAAATGGGCCAAATCGGACCAGGGGGAAAAAAATTCCCCTAAGAAGAACTAAACCAACCCCTGAAAAACTACACATTTTTACAAGTTTTTTTGTAAATTTGTTAAGCAAATGAAACATTTTTATGTCAAAGAAGGTTCAAGATCTTTACCCTGGAGCCAGAAAATCATAAAAATTTATTTTTGGACCCCGCCCCCTTTTTGTGGGCGTTTATATAGCATACTATATGAAAAATAGTGTCAATAATTAACAAATTGTATTACCTAAGCCTAGATTGCATAAAAAATTAATTTTTAAGCTTTCATGACGAATGGAAAATGTACTCGGATCTTCTGGGCTACCTTCACCTCACCCCCCCCCCCCCCCCCCCAAAAAAAAATTTTTTTTTTTTTTGGTTAAGCAACAAGAAAATATAATTTTTATTCATTTGACTTAAATATTAATTGCAAATATTCCATATTTTTTTCTGTGCTATTTCTGTTCTTTAGTAGTTGTTTGGCTTCTTCATCTAAATGACGTTGCCAATAATATATTAAATAGATCTTCATTTGTTGAATTCCGTGAAATTTTCCTAGTATTGTGCTCTCTATAAAATATGTAATCCTTGTTCCTTTTTTCCTGAGCCTCCTCTGATAGATCTCCAAGTGGCACCAAATGATATTTAATGACTTCTTCACCATGATAAAGGATTTTGTGAACTTTTGCAGACATATTTCTCCATGGGTAGTTAGTTGTATATATTTTTGCAGTTTCCTTAGCATAATCTCCAAATTTTCTACAGTCAATTTCTTCATTGCACGCAAGTACTGCTAGTATTATTTTAAATCTGAGAATAAGGTTGAAACCCACTCCTGTTATTTCAGATGCTGTTTCTGGATCTGAAAAGAATCTTCTTGCGGTATTGCCATCATTTGTATTGCCTGACCCTTGTTTTGGCTGATCTATAATCAGTCCACGTTTGCGATATTCATCTTGAACATGTTTCTTTTTTGAACTTCTTAACTCTTTGTTGGTCACGTTGTTTCTTATTGATCCTGAAGACCCGAAATCCAAATCATAACAGATTTTTAGTATGTGTTCCATAAGTCGTATTCTTGCGTGTAGTGGTGATAATCCAAATTCATATGCATCGGTATTATCTAATGATTTTGCTGGGACTTGGTTTAATTGGGTTGATGTTGCTTGGCATATAATGCAGCTGGATGCAGCCTTCGTGTTAGTCAAAGCCTGACCCACTTTTCCATCTATCATTGTCAGAACTAACTGGTAGCTTACTTCAATTTGCTGCCCATCTAACTGTAATTGTAATGGCTGTAGTGCTGTAATTTGGGCCTTGATATCACTAATTTCTTTATTAATAACATCATTTGTTTCTTTTTTGAATTGAAATTTGATTGGCCTGCAGTATTTCGTAGAAAATGGTGTCTCATTTTTACAAATATCCATTGTTTGCGTTGTACTAGTCGAAGGCTCTGTATCTTGCAAAATCTTTTTCAATCGCAATGGTACAAATGATACCATGAACATATCTGAGTCAGAAATATTTTCAAATACAGCTTGTTTATAGTGTTTTTGTCCCGAAGAACCATCACATCCCCATTTACAAAAAAGAATTAACTTTGTGTTTCCGTATTTCTTTAACTCATTTCCTGTTATTGATTGCAGCAAGCGTGCGGCTGTGTGATCAAGTAGAGATTGTAATTGTACCTCTGCCGAAATTGGTGTGATTGTAATAGTGTCCTTTGATGGCAAACAGTCCATTTTAGCAGCGGTTATGTGATGATATGCTGGATATATATTTGAGCCTTTTTCAATCGCACGCTGTCTGAGTTTAATATATTGCTGTTTTGTTAATTTCAAATCCAGAAATAATGCTAATGCCTCCTCATTTGTGTACTGTATTGCATCATTCGGAGTTGGTATACTTTTAAGAATCCGTTTTGTTCTCGGTGGACTAGTTTTAACAACTTTTTCAATGATATCCACTTTTGTAAATTGGTTCTGTGATCGTAATTGATGTAGGAAAGATTCTTTTATATTTGTAGAACCAAAGGCATCGTTAATATCTTTAAGCTTCCGCCTCTTAGATCTATCGCTGCAATTGTCCACTAATGATTTGCGTGGTCTTCCAGCCTTATCTTGCTTTGCTGTTTCTGCAGCGACAGTAAGTTGACCTTCTAACCACTTTGCACTTTTTATATAAATTTTTGTTTACTGTACATAACTTCTTTGTAGCGTTTTTTTAGTGCTTTGACGAAATTATATAATTGCTCTTGCATTTCGGTGCTACACGAATTTAAGTTTAATTTTATTTTAACGTAACTAAGAACATCTTCCTGATTTTTGTTTCTAAAATACACTTCGGCCAGTTCTTTATAACTGAAGCTCTCCATTTTCTTTTGAATATTTTTATTTGTGATTGTTATATTTTATCCGTACACTTAAAGGATTAAGTTATTACTGAGTAATCCCTTAACGAATTCGTACTTTTATAAATTTTTAGATACATGTTCTTCACACACTGATCTTTAATTTCATAGCAATTATTGTTATAAAATTGTTTATGACTTTGGTTGACCCTAACATTTGATAACACAGGTAAATTTAGAGACCATTGTGATAATTTTATTACTTATTTTTTGCTGATCAAAACAAAGCCATTAAACCCTTTCGAAGGTATTTTATTTATTTTTTTTAGTTATACGTAGCCTAAACTAAAAAAAAATAACTTTTAGGCAAAAAAGTGAAAATTTAATACACCATTGTATATGAATTTTTTTAGAGTAATTTCATTAAAATGAAAAAAGTGTTCTACAGGCGGCTCGTGGCGGGTGCAAAAGTATATATAGCCTTAAAGAGGACACTTTCACCTTTCTCGTGGTTGTATACGTTTCTTGTTCCCTTTTGTTCCCTAGAAGTTCTATTCCACTAAATTTTAAATTTAAGGAAAATATAGTAGTTTCATAAATATTTCATAACGCCCCTAATATTAAACGCTAGAGCTGTGTCTACTTACAACAACTAAAGACAATAATCCTACCAACGTTATAAAAAAAACCGCAGACCATTATCGATGATAGCTTGCGAGTAGTAACCATTTAATTTTGATAAAAAACCAAAGAAAAACACCTTTTTCTGAAATTAAAAAAAAAGTTGAGTTTGACAGCATGCCACGCCCACAATTATCAATATTTTAACATAATTTTTTGGCTACCTTAATTTGGATATATTAACTACAAAATGACGTAAAAATTTTAAAAATCGGTGACAAAAAAAAAATTTACTTTTGGCGAACGAAAAACGATTTTCAGCCACTGTGCGTCGCAGATGGTCCATCCGTTGAGTCCAATTTTCGATGACTTGTTCGGACATTTCGACTGGTAACTGGCGTATGAAAGCGTGATGTTTCCCTCCCAGGCCTGAATCGAAGCGGGTTTGTCCGCATAAACTTTAGACTTTACATATCCCCACAGGAAAAAGTCTAACGGTGTGATACCATACGATCTTGGTGGCCAATCGACCGGCCCAAAACGTGAAATTATGTGCTCACCGAAATGTTCTTTCAATAAATCCATTGATTGATGTGATGTGTGGGAAGTGGCGCCGTCTTGCTGAAATCAAATGTCGCCGAGATCACGGGCTTAAATTTCAAATAGTCAAATAGTCGGTTATCATGGCACGATAACGGTTGCCATTGACGGTTACGTTCGCACCGGCATAATTTTTAAAGAAATATGGACCGATGATTCCACCGGCCCACTAACCACACCAAACCGTTGTTTTTTCTGGATGAAGTGGCTGCTCTTGAATCTATTCAGGTTGCTCTTTGTCCCAAATGGGGCAATGTTGTTAGTTTACATACCCATTGAGCCAGAAATGGGCCTTATCGCTAAACAAAATTTGCTTTGAAAACGTCGGATCTTCTTGGAACTTTTTAAGAGCCCATAGAGCGAAGCGATTCAGGCGTAAGTCTTTCCATTATGAAATTCCAAACAATACTAAACAACAATAATAACATGACAGCATGACACGACTCACACGTGATCTGTCAAAAAAAATCTATTAAAAAAGTACCTCGAAATGGATTTACATACATAAAAAATATGTATGCAAAAAATGTTGCAGAAATAGTGTTCTGTTTTTACTCAGAAAAAACATTGAAATGTTTCTGGCATCATTTTATCAAAGCTATGAAATAAAGCCAAAGGGCATTATTTCATGTGGAATTGTTTAAACAACAGCTTTTGCTAACATTTGTAAAACAATCTGATATACTGAAAAACAATAAAATCGTAAAATTTATCCAAATCGTGATAGACACCACATTTTTAATGTCAAATTTTCCTTGTGAAATAATAAATGTTGCTCAACATTATTTACAAATTCGAACAGAGTCCTAGGCTTAACACCAGAAAATATTTTGAGCATAAATAAAATGAATTGATTTCATAGCTTTTCCGTAATATAAAATATGTAGGTAGTGCGTTATTCTATGAATCTGGAGGTTGTGGGTTCGATCCCAAAAAAGTGTTTCACTACATGGAGTAAAGGTCTTCAGTATGCTCGATAATTAGGTTAGAATTTAATTTGTAATGGTATTGTGACATTAAAACAAAAATATGAATTATTTCATAAATATGTAGTATGATTTTGTCGTTATGCTGATAAGGTAACGAACAAGTTTGGAATATAACATTTTTCGTGAACACACTTATGTAAATGTGTTAGATACATCGACATGTAAGGAATCCTTGTAATTATTAAGAGGAATTCTGAAACATGCTTTAACTGATACTTAGATACAGTTTACATAGACAGTTTACAGTTTATGTCTTAAGATAAACTATACAATATTTGAATAAGTAGTAAGAAAACACATGTGACATACGCGTCTCTGTATGGTTACTAAACACGTCTAGCTTAAAATTATTAAACAAATAAGAAGTTAAAAATTAGCAAATAAATTGGAGATCTTAATAAAAATTAATTAAGTCGATTTGTCGATATATATATATATTGTCGATATATAATTTGTTCGAGTTATTTTTTAATCGAATTTTCCAATTTTTCGTACTCGAACAATTAATCGACTGAAACAACTATGAATAATCGAGCGATAATTGATCTGGTTAGTAATCTACTTCTTTAAGGAGGAGTATTATCTTATTAACAGAACGATTTTCTTTTTTCAATTGCGATGCAGAAAAAGATAATATCAAATAAATATTCCAAATAGGTTTCTTATTTTAGCAAATTGTGCTTATACGAGAATGATTAAAATGGATTACCATGAGTATCATATACATACATATTTATAAATTTGGTTGTAAACTATGTCCTCATGTTTTGCAAATGTGCAAAAGATCATTTTTGCTCTATTGAGTGATAAGTATCTATAACACAAAAACAGAGAAATCATTATTGTTCGAATTAATTTGTAGCGCATAAAAGTGTCCCATAAACCTCAATTATTAAAAATTTATGAAGGCTCTGCTTTTCACATTTTCTCTTCTATTTGTTTGTTTTTTTTATCATTACACTGTGCTACAGCTAAAAGCTATCGCCAAGTAAATTATTACCCCCATATTTGACATCTATTTTCAAATAAGTTTTATTTTTTATAAATATGGGGGTTAATGTTTAGTACTCCATATACATATGTATATGTATACTACGTCTATACGCAGCACTTATCTATACCTATATTAAAATAGTAACTCATTTGTGAGGAGGTCCTTAGTATTCTGGTCCCAATATAGGATACTTTTTTTCCTCAAAAATATCTTATTTCCAAGAGAAAGTCGAGAAAAAGCAGTGAAAAACGCAATTTTCGCATTAAATATGCTAAAATTTTCGGTTTAAAACTGGAAATTTGTCAACACGATTACATTTTCACCACACACCTTTTTATACCCTTCACCACAGGTGGAAAGGGTATATATAAGTTTGTCATTCCGTGTGTAATTTCTACAATATTCATTTCCGACCCCATAAAGTATATATATTCTGGATCCTTATACATAAAGAAGTTGATTAAGCGATGTCCGTCTGTCCGTGTTAGTGTTGTAATGTCATTTGCCAAGGCACCAGAAGAGATACAAAAAATTTAAGCACACCAATCTGTCTTTCGAAAATTTTGGTATTGCAATTCAGCAACATCGTATCATTCCTTTGGAGGCTACGGGCCAAAAACCACGCCCACCTATATTTTTTTAACGTTTTTTTTTAATTTTTTTCGGCTTTAATGATTCTGTTTTGCCGTTTTTTGTCAAATAAATATTAGACTGCGACAGGTAGATCGCAAGGAGTGCATACAGATCTCGGGGGATCAATAACCCCCTGCGAGGGGCGATTTTTGTTTGTTTTTAGATTGGTGGGGCTTTTCTGCTTTGATTTGTATTCGAGACCTTAATAGAAAGCAATACGCATAGAGGTAGCCAATGGACGCACAGGGTACCCACTGATAAATAGGAGCAGTTAAAAGGAAATTTTTGTTCTTGTAAGGATTTCTTTTTGCTTTAGTCTGACCATTCTAACTTAATATAGATTGCAGAAAGGACCTAAATTTAACAAAAAAAATTCAATAAAATTTAAAAAAAAAAATGTTTGAAAAAATTTTTTAAAAAAATTTACAAAGCATTTGAAAAAGATTTTTTACAGAAAAATATTCGAAAAAAAAATTTTTTTAAATTTTCCAAAAAATTTTCGAATAAAATTTTACAAAAAATTTTTAAAAAAATATTTTTACACACAATTTTCGAAAAATTAAAACAAAAATTTCAACATTTCTTTGAAAATGAAAATCACGACTGTAACATAACATATATTTAATATTAAGAATATACATATGTATGTATGTGTGTATATAGAGTAACATATTTTTTTAAATGCGTTTGATTTTTAAATAGATGATATCTCTGTTTTAAAACCTAGGTGCATTAAACACATAGATATCATCAGGATACCGACTACAAACTGTCAAAAATAAAACGATTATTTTGAAGTCAGCAAAGCTACATGGCTACACGGTCACCGTTGTGTCTGTAGTCAACTAAGGCTAATTTCTATTTTATTCAACAAAAGAAAATGTAACAAAATTGTAAATTACAAATTCATATACAAACAAAAAGTTTTGGAGGAAATATTTATAATTTTTTGAAAAAGTTATTTAATTTTATAACAACAAAATAAGTATTTCTACAACAATGTCACAGTTTTCGATGTATCTGTCGGCGACAATTGTAGCAAACGGAATTTTTTTCATTTGTCTTCTATTTCTTTAACTCATGAATAATGATTTTTTCTCATACGACTTTATTTAAGTCAACAATATGGATAATGCTGTACATGTCTGTATAAATAAAATCACCGTGGTGAAGGGTATAGAAGATTCGGCACGGCCGAATATAGCACTTTTACTTGTTATTATTGAAAGTGTGATATTTGAGAAAATTTTACGCAACAGATGGCGCCAGTTGACTAAAATTTTTATTTTTACTTTGTGGAAATACATTGTTATTAAAATATTTAAAAACATCACTTACAGCGGTTTACAATAATTTTTAGAATTTTTTACAAATTTTAGAGGGATAGGTACCTTTATATAAATTAAATACATAAACCATAACTGAAGCATTATAAAAGTAAGAGTCTTTCAATTGGTGCGAAATACTTTCAAAGCAAAACCGAGCAAAATATTGTCGGGCACAGCTAGTTCACAAATAAAAATATTGCAAATAGAAAAATTTGAGGTATAAACAGTGAAGTAATTTTTTATTTGCGAATAGTTAACTCACGAAAACAATTCCTGATTAACGACACTATTTGCAAATAACCCATATCGTCGCATTAATTCTTAAACCACGTAAGCGCCAAGAAGTAGTTTTTCAGAAAACGAAAAAACCTTAATAACTTCTTTAATATGGGTTTCAAAATAATTTTTATTGCAAAACATGGCGTTTCTCTAGAGGGTATAGAAACTTTTTTTTTTAAATTTGTTACTTACAATTAATTGTAGTCAAATCTGTCGCTTACGTGGTTTTGGCGCAAATAGCAAATTGCAAATTTCTGTGTGTAAATAAACATTTATTTTTGTATTTATCAAAAAAAAACTTTTAACTTTATTAAAAATGCTCCAATTGGCATGCAACTTTCATGATTTTCTTAATCTTAAATATAAAAAACTTAGTGGTTGAGACTTTAACATTTCCAACTTGAAATATAAAGACCATTATATTTTGCATGCAAATGTCATTTATATGGCGCTTACGAGGTTTTGAAAATGGATTTATTTATTTTTCATACAAACTTGTTAAGATGAGAATGTAGTCTAGTGGCAAATGTTATTTTCTACTATAAAAACCAAAAAAGGCAATTTCGAAAAAATGTCGCTTACGTGTTTTAAGAAGAAACGCGACGATATGGCGTTGCTACTACTTTTAAATATAAAATGTATTGTGTGAATTAATGGAAAATTTGCTCCCACATTGCATTAATTTTATTGTAAAAACAATTATTATGTTCGATCACAACATTTTAAGAAACCAGCACTAAAGCCCCTTTCACACTATAATACTGAGTATTAAGATTTTCATTGGATTTTGTAAGATAGAAATCCAATGAGAATTGTGTGATTGTCAAAAAATCTAACGTAACATAACATTTCGTTTTCACACTATCACACTTCAAATAAAATGAAAAATATCAGCAAAGGAACAAGCCGAGACGAGACGTTGAACGGCGTCGGCTGAGCAATTTTATGTGGACGGCAGAGGTGCCTGGTCTTAAGTTTGCTTGGCCGTTCAAGTTTTCGGTTAATAAGAAAAAAACAAAAAAAAATAATACGTACATCCAACAATTTCTATGCATGGCAGAAACAAAGTACATATGTAGGCGTTAAGACTAATGGCAATTTAAGGCAGGTGCAGGACAAAGAAAAAATATTATCGGCGGCGGAGAACTATAGGTTGCGACTCACTCAGCTTGGTTCTTTGCTTTAAAAAAACACAACCCTGATACAATGAAAAATGTTATCGTTTAGAAAATTTTCTAAAAATGGTTTGGTATTATGGGATGTTAAATTTCTTTCCGTATTATTTCACATTTTGATAACATACTGCTTTCACACTATCACACTTTCTCATTGGATTCAAGTATTTGACAAGTCTTAATACTCAGTATAATAGTGTGAAAAGGGCTTAAGTAACACAAACTTTAAAAAAAATATATAACTAATATATGTTTTTTGTTTTTATTTGCGAATAGGCTACGTATAAACGTGGTAATATATTGGACAAAAGTTATAGAAAAATTTAATTAGAGAAATGTCCACAAATAATTTTTGATAAAATGAAATACAAGCTGGCGCAAAGTGAAACACCCTATAGGAAGATGTTAATTTTTGCAAATGGCATCGTACGTTGTACAACCAGCAATGCAGCGATGGACGTCCAAATGAAGATTTCCATCACTCAAAACATCACTTTGTTTTTATATCGTAATAAAGTAATAACGAAATTGATTGATTTAATTTGCACCACCCAGGATCATTACTTTATTGCACAACATCAAATTTATATTATTATTTTTATTATATTTTCTATATTTAAATTTTCTATTTGGGTCCCTTCTTAATCCCCTTCGTTCCTCAATGAGTTCTGGTATCCGGCTGGAAATTTAATAATACCTTACTTTCACTGAGTATCGTGCTGTTTACAGCCATTTACTGTCGACTGTAGTGCTTTCAGACTGGTGACTGATACATGTCGACATTCTTCCCCATTACAGAGTCTATGGTAACTGCTAACATTTGCTTAAGACTAAAGTCTGCACAGCATCTCCATTTGAATAAGTGTCTGCCCGTGGTCCAAGCACAGTATCGTCTTACAGCAATTTTTAACTTGGGAATCTGTGACCTGTACTAACGCAGTTAACCATTTGTAGGCACCCAGTTAAAATTGTAGTGAAAAAATCCCAGAGTCTTTGGTTGGAATCGAACCCACCCCCCGGACTGATAGGCTAAAATATCAAATTAATTGATATAGCCATATTTGTAAGACTTAACCTATTTTAAACAGCGTACTTAAAAGGATGCGCGCCCATAAAGAGTGTATACCCTTTTAGGCGCTGGACATTAGTCGGCCTCCAGTTTTAATACACACCTCCCTGAGAAATGTGTATCTGCGCCACTGTTGCCATTTTAGCTATTTTCTCGTCAAATCTAGCGATTTTTATTCTTGTTTAGCTAGAAAAAATATGATTTAGCTATTAGCGGGAAATCTAGCGATTTTTCAATGGCAACTTAAATCATTTAAGTGATTTTAATTATTTAATTTTATCAACACTTTAAGCTCGAGTCTCGAATAACGGTAGTTTTTTATTTCATAAAAGCAGAAAGCATAGACAAACAATTGTATTTTGATTTGGTTTGTGATGAAAAAATTTTGTTAAAAAGTAAAAAATTCCGTGATATTAATACTAAAAGTTAACTGGTTCTCATGGGCCCTAAATATAATCAAAAATTTCGGCTTGAGTGGCTACAGCATGAGAAATTAAATCAATGGGTGACACAGGACAAAAAAGATGAAACTAAAGGATACTGTAAATATTGTCGGTGTTCGTTGTCTGGAAAGTTATATGACCTGCTGAGTCATGCCGAAACTAAAAAACATAAATCAGCCGCTTCACTCAAAAGTTCGTGTTGGAGAAAATTAGAATTTACTCCAATTGTTGCTGTTGATAATGTAAAGAGACAAGAATTGGCTTTAGCTTTGTTCGTATGCCAACATACATCAAACAATTCTGTGGATCACCTCAACGACTTGTGCAAGAACAATTTTAATGATGCAAACAAAATACGTATTCACAGAACCAAATGCACCGGGCTAATCAAGAATATTTTAGCTCCTCACTTCGTAAAGGAACTACGAAATGATATTTCTACGTCCAGATTCAGTATATTAGTGGATGAATCAACGGATATTGGTGTCATTAAATTGTTAGGTGAGTTTATAAATAACAATGAGACAAAAAAAAATGAAGTAAAAGTTTCTCTCATACCACTGATAGGTACTATCGTCTAAAATAACACTCTGTTTTTGGAATTTTCAAGACTCCCCCAAAATCTTGAGTTACGGATAAAAACCGGGTTTTCATACGCGTATGCACTTATTACCCTCTAACTTAGACTAATACCAACTCAAGATTTTGGAGGTGTCTTGAAAATTCCAAAACAGAGTGTTGTTGCACACGATAGTACCTATCAAAAAAGTGGTATGAGATCCCAGAAACATTTACTTCATTTTTTTGTCTCAGTGTGTAATTTTAATGTACATAGTAAAATAAATATTTTTCTTTCAGGTATTGTAATAATTTATTTTAGTACCACAAAACAAAAAGTTGTGTCAACATTTTTAAGTTTAGCTGAAGTGACTGACACGACCGCAGAAGGTATTTCAAAAGTTATTTTGCAAGTATTAAAAAACTACAATCTAGAACTTCAGAACCTACTTGGTATTGGTACCGATAATGCCAATGTCATGGTGGGCAACAGGAAGAGCGTCTTCACAGAATTGAAAAAATATGTTCCAAACCTTATTTTAATAAGATGTGTTTGCCATTCTATTCAGCTGGCAGTGACCCATTCTTGGAAGCTTTCCATGCCAAACTGCCTGGAATACCTAACAAATGAAACTTATAACTGGTTTTCAAGAAGTTATACAAGACAACAAAGTTACAAGCACATTTTCGAAGCAATAAATGATGGAGAGGTACAGAGCATGCATACATATGGGTTATACATATATTTTTTTCATACTTAAAATGTTTTATTCTAGGAACCTTTAAAAATAACAAATATTTGTGATACTCGTTGGCTTTCAATTGAAGTTTCAATATCCAGAATAGTGGACCAGTGGATTGAATTGCAAACACATTTTGGAATAGCAAAAACATATGAAAAATGTTTTATGGCTCAAAACCTTTACGAACTATATAATGAAATAAATCTAAGCTATTTGTTATTCCTTCGTCCAATATTGACTAGAATTCAAGTTTTAAACAAAAGTTTTCAAAGTCAAAACTGCGACCCAACAAAACTTCTTAATGACATGGAACTGGCTATAAATTTCTTAAAGCAGTTTGTCATAAACCCCACAATTGAAATTGATGTTATAAATATAGATTTCCAGCAGTATATATGCTACGATTGCTATTTGGGATATACATTTGAAACTCACGTTAAACGCTTAAAAGATCAAGGACAGTTGGATGACGCAAGTGAATTAAACATTCGCAGTTCGTGTATTAATTTTGTTGTAAATTTGATTTTGGAAATAAAGAAAAGGTAACATTTAATATATAACTGTAATATAAGGTAATATATGTATTTTTATATTTGCGCAGATTACCTAATAATTACAGAATTTTAAAGTTAGTCAATTTACTTTCCGTTGAAAATGCATTGAAACCAAATAAGAACAATTTATTACCTCTCTTATCAATTTTTAATACCAAATCCGATCTGATTGATACTATAACTAGCCAATATTTAAACATACGTTATGTTAAATGGACAGAAAATAATTTGACTTGTTCATTTTGGGCCGAAGTTTTAAATTTTACCGATTCTGCTGGAAATATTCCTTTCAAAGAGCTGGCTACATTTGCTATTGATGTTTTATCACTTCCTTGGTCGAATGCCGATGTTGAAAGGGTTTTTAGTCAACTCAATATTGTTAAAAGCAAGTTAAGAAATAGGATAATGACTAATACAGTAAATGCAGTTTTACACGTAAGGTAAAGTTTTCTAAATTAAATTTTCTACCTTTTTATTAATTATTCATTTTATATACATATATATGTATATTTACAGATACGGTTTGAAATTAAAAAATAGATGTTGTCACGATTACGAGATACCAATATCAGTTCTGTCAAAAGTAGGGACAAATACTACTTATGAAAATGTCGATGATTGGATCCAAATTTTAAGTTAAATACAAATTATTTTAACAAAAATTATTTAATTGTTAAGTATTGAATACTTATTTATGTGTATGAACTTTGTTACCTGAATTACTTTAATTTTTTTAGTTTTTATATAAAATATATTAAATGTTTTTTTGTATTTACTAATATTCTTATTCATATCAATTTTCAAATCTTTATAGAATCGTTATACACCTAATTTCCTATGAAAGATTTGTAAAAAGTTTATAAAAAAAATTTTTTTTAGCAAAATTTCAAGAATTTAGCGATAAATTATAGAATTTTTGATATAAATAAATAAAAAGCTGGAAATTTAGCTATTTTTTTTATAAATTTTTCAGTTATTTCAAAAAGAAAAAAATTTTTGGCGATTTATCGCTAAATTTTTTAATTTCTTTTTAATTTAGCTATTTTCTAGCGATTTTTCACCCAAATTTAGCGATATTTTTCGGAAAATAGTTGGCAACAGTGATCTGCGCGAAATAATTGCTTTATACTCTACAGTTGACCGGAGAAATACGAACAAGACGAACAATAAAACACGCAAACGCCGAACTGTTAAACTTTTATTAAATCCGGAAGAAGAATGAGTATAAGCAAAAAAAAAAAAAAATTTGACCGTGAAGAATCAGGGCCAGTTCCTACAATGGAAACTCCAACTATAAAGTCTGATAAGCGAACAGAGAATTTCGAAAGTGATAGAAAGAAATTTAAAGAATGTTAAACTCTGGTATTTCCAAATCAGAGCAAACACGAAACGAACCACATCTTTCGTATAAGGAGGCGAAATATTAAACATTATGCTGTAGGACTCTGCAATGGTTATACCCTATAAAACAGCAGACATTTACTTGAACGCTAAGAATTTAAAAATAATTTGTTCCTAAAAATTTTTTGTTGCACAGTGTAATTTTCATTCTCTAGTTTAAAAAACGTTTAGAATCTGTATATTTTGTTTGCATTATTGAAATAATATTTATGTTTTATGAGTTTTTAAATTCTCTATTAAGATTATAAACATATTTTGCGTTTAGCTTTCGCCATTCGCACTTCTTTATAATTTTAATGAAAAAAAAAGTGAAAATATGATGATGAAAAATGATTTAAAATTGGTTCAGAAACTCTTCTTTTTAAAAGGATGGAGATGTGGTCTGTTAAATCTTTAACTCAATATACAAAATCTTTTATTTCCCTACAAAATTACGAATTTTGAGAACAATTAAGGATAAACCAGAACTGGGGCATATCGTTTATCCCATACATTTTGACATACAAAATGTGGTTGAATCTACTTGCTCTCTTTTTTTAACACTGATTGAGATTTTGCAATCTCACCCAAATTTATCTATATATAAAAAACACTGAAGTAATAAAAAAGTTTTATCACTGAGGAAAATGAATAACCCAGGAAAACCTAGATTGATTGGTAGTGCACTAGTCTGGCAGTCTAGGGGTTGCGGGTTCGATTACCACTAAAGATTCTGGGTGTTTCTGCAAACAAGCCAGGAGCTATAGCTAGTGTACACAGAAAAAAATATTTTCACCAATTAAAGTTTTTAATTTAATTAAATAAATAATTGATTCAATTATTTGCTTAATTAAGAATTTTTCTGTTCTGTTTTAAACAAATATATATTTGAAACAATAAAAACAATTAATTGAACTTTAATTTCAAACTAATTAAAATCTTTAATTGGTGAAAATAATTTTTTCTGTGTAGTCTTGTATACACATAACAAAATTAAAACAGGACCATTTCTGTACATGAAATATTTTTTTAAAATGTTGTTGCTGGTGCAGTTAGTAAACGAACTGGAATACAAAACAGCGATTTTTAAAATTTTTGTCTGTCTTTCCATCTGACTGTGTTCGCATAACGTAAAAAACACTCGATAAATTTTTA
This sequence comes from Phasia obesa, assembly GCA_949628195.1. Classification (NCBI taxonomy): domain Eukaryota; kingdom Metazoa; phylum Arthropoda; class Insecta; order Diptera; family Tachinidae; genus Phasia; species Phasia obesa. The sequence goes on from OX451215.1 coordinate 80,270,778, forward strand.
TAAAATTTTATGAGGAGGTACCTTGGGTTCTTGTTTCAAATATAGAATATGTTTTTCTACAAAAATATCTCAGTTCCTAGAGAAAATACAGAGAAAGTAGTGAAGGTACTCAATTTGACCGACCTAAGGGTACTGCAAACTTGACAGCACCTTTTTTTGTCAGCGGGATATTTTAAATACTATTTATGAAACTATACAATATTTTTAAAATTTTTTATACATTTTTATCCAGGGATAGGCACCTATTTATAAAGAATATACATACATAAATCATAATTGACGCACTATAAAAGTAAGTCTTAAAATTTGGTGTGGATTACTTTCAAAGCAAAATCGAATGAATTTTTATTGGGGCGCCTACGACGTAGCAGGCAGAGCTAGTTATAAATGAAAGGAAAATAATATCCTAAATGTAATAGAATTGACAATTAATACTCACATATTAAGTTTTAATAAAGTCCAGCCAGTGCTAGGCAAAAAATGTGTATTTTATAATTGAAGAAGCTAATAGTAGCTTATCCCTCCTCCTAGTCAAATGTAACCACTATCATTTAGGATGTTAGGGGCCAGCAGAATTGGGTGAGTTTTAAGCGAAATATAAATGATACCAGAAAGCGGCTGTGATCATTCGTATAATCCTAGTTTGATTCCTTTTAATATTTTCGCAGTATGAAGCGAGTGGTTATCACGTTGACTACTAAAAAATGCTCACGAGTTCAATACTCAACCATGGCAACATACATTTTTCTGATATGTATCAACAATTCTCTTTATAATAATGCATATCCACAACGTAATAAATCGCCGGCGAAGTGAAATAATTATGAATTGGCTATGCTAGCTTCAAACTAATTCGCCTAAAGGCCATGATTCACTATCATACTCATTCGTACGATTTGTCAAAAATTGCATGTGTGCTCAAAAAAGTGATTAAAAGTGTACGTGTGTGACAGACTTTTTGACGATTTTATAATCTTTTGAAAAATAGTATTTTTCCATGCGATTAGAGTTGCAAAATCTTGTTTTGTATGATAGTGTGGCATCCATCTACAACGCCATTTTGAAACGATTTTTTTAAGTAGGACAGAATTCTGTGAGATTTTTTGTGATTAAATCGTACGATTGTGTAGGATAGTGAATCCTGACCTTAAATAACACCAGAGGCGCTGCAACACTGTTTTAAAAAGAATCATAACGAGCAATTGCAGTGTTGCCCTAAGTAAATCGTTAATATCAAAGGAAGTAACAAAGTTAATATAGGTATTAATTGCCTGAGTGTTACTTCTCTATAAAAACAGTACGAAGATAAGCTAATAACCCATAACTGAATACCATAACACTATATTGGTTTCAGCATCGAATTATAAAGTATAAGTTTGCAATCTATGCTTAAGATTGAGCTTTTGGCAATAAGCTTATTTGCTTTGCTTTTATATGACTTTTGCAGGTTAAGCATCGATCAAAGTAATTGACATTCGAGGATTAAGATATCATTTGGTTATATATGTACATTTGGTTATAAGTATATGTACATTGTGAATGTTATGCGAGAACATTTTTGTTCATTAATTTTTATTCTTAATTCCTTTAACCACATTTCAATATAGAATACAAAGACTTGTATACATCGGGACTTTCGTAAATGAGTAGAAAAGGATGTGTCGGCAGCAAATATCGATGCATTACCTTCCGTGTTAAGGGCAATGTATACTGGAAGCTGAATATTACACATTCTTTGTATTACATATTCTCTTCTTATTGATTACCTTTTCCCGCTGGATTAGAACAGTTAAATAATAAATGATTGTGTTTATTGCGTTAACATTTTATTAGGCAAAATTCTCGTTTTTGCCATTTTCTTCGAAATCGTATTAGAGGTGGACGTTCTGTTGTCCACTTTTTATGGGATTTTGTACGCGAAAAAAATACAACAGGTACCGAATTTTGTTCGTGATTCAGTGCATGGTTACTTTATTTCCACTACGCTAGATCTGGTGCATAAGTGCGAAAAAATAATGCCCACAGTACATAATATGTACTTCGTAAGCCATGTCAAACGTGTTCGAACAACAGTGCATGAATTGACAATAGCATGGTACGACAATTGTCATAATGTTGTATAGTTTAACAAACTTAAGCAGGTCTTTAGTACATATCGCTCCTTTATTGCAACGTAGTCATATCTCAAAAAAAAATTTCATACTTAGCAAAACGCAATTTAAGTTTTAAAAGTGTATGTTAATATATGAAAGGTCATACTGACATTTTTCGCTATAATATCGGTTCAGATTGAGATATAAGGCATAAACTTTTTTTACATATAAAAAATCTATCAAGGAGTTGTTTTGCTTAAGTAACTTCAAATTTTTGAATTTTCGAGATATGACTATGCTTTGTTCGTTATTAGTTTAAATGAACTTTGTAAATCATTTATAATTTTAGTAAATTTAAAAAAATGTGCCAAGTAGTTGCTGTTTTTGTTTAAAGATTTTTAAATGATTTTAAAAAAGAATTTAAAGAAAACTACAATAAGCAATTAGTACAGTTTATTTGATTTGTATAATATGTAGATATAACGAAAAACTAATTTTTGATATTGAAAACGAGTGTTGTTAATACACACAAAAATTAGTTGTATTGTTTAAATTTACGTTGCAGTCGATTAGAAGCAAATAATATCTGGAGAATGAAAAACTTGTGTATAATTTTTTTTAAAATATCATGTATATTTTTTGGTGTTTGTCAGCAACATGAATACAAAATAAGATCGTGTTCTATTTTCCTATCCCCTTCATATCTTATGCTTGACATACCATCAGCACTAATCCTTAACGAACAACTAAATTAAAACAAAATGATATTTCAGTGTCAATGACAAAACGAAAACAAAAAAAAAATCTAGAACTGAAATGATAATTGTTAGCAACTGTTCTCTTAAAATTTAAACAAGAACTTTGAACAAGAGAGTTACATATGTTTTAAGTTTTTTCATTAGTTTGAAGTACATACTGAGATAAGAAGATGATCGTGATAAAATCGTCTCCGTATTTATTATAATTGTATCTGGTTCATATGCGATGAGAAATAATTACTTTGTATAGGAAGTATCAAAACTGCCCTATATTATTCACCGGACAGATAGCTAGTAAGAAACTGTATAAGTTTCAGAAATATCGGTTGTAATATAATATATAATAAATAGCTATCCCCGTTGATATTCGCTATCCCCATTCACAAAAAATGAAATAAACACTTTTAAGTAAAGCTATGGACAAGCTTACACTCGAAAACGCACGATTTACTCAGAGAAGCCAATGTCAAATTTGGAGAGTGATATAGATATAGGATAACTACTTTGTATGCACCCGGCCTCCCGTCCTAATCGTCAAGCTTTTATTTGCAAATATACATTATTGTTAGAGTACAACATTTCAATACTTTACCCAGCCAGTTTTCCCAGTATGGGAAGTTTCCCCATCTAGTCTTCCAATCCAGTCAATTTTTTTGGGCAGCAATGCACAATTAATTACCGGATTTAATACGCCCATTGTTCAAGACTCTACTTGTAGCTGTTCTCTATGTACACAATAATAATTTTTCACTTTTAATACTTGCAGAAAATTTCAAGATTCTACCTATTGCAGTTCCCAAATAACATGAAGATAAATATTTACTTTGAATGGGAAGTACCACGCCCAGTTGAAATATCAAAAAAAATATATATCTTATTTTACCCACCGCTTATCTGGTAATAAAGAATGACGATCGGTCCGCTAGTGTAGGCAGCTATAGCTTTCCGACAAACAAACAAAAAATATACATATTTTGCGCTTTATAGATACATAATTAATACATACTCTGTGCAAAAATCAAGTAGCTGCTTATAACAGTTCTAGGCTACTACATACTCTGGGTAAATTTCAAGCATCTGCCTGTAATAATTTAAAAGACTAGGTTCTATTCGTCGAAGTCGTATCTTCAGGGAAACACCCTTTTTAATTTTATTTTTCATACTAGTAGTTTAAGTTACTACTAGTATGAAAAAATACAGACTCTATTGGGACACCCTTTAATTATTAATTTAATTTTTTATTTCTTTATTTACTAAATCGCACAATACAACTACAAATTTTATTGTAACTTAGTTAGAGTCTAGTTAAACAACTAGTGGGAATCGAAATCACAATCTACAAACTGATAGACCAGTACACTACCTACCTATGGGGCACCCTTCTTTAACTTATTCTTATAGTGGACATAGTTTTAAATACCCTGTGAGAACTTCACATGTGTACCTGATATGACATGTTCGTTAAAATCACCTCCGTTTGTATGCCCTTTAATTTTTTATATATATGTTATTAGCTGTGCCCGCCACATCACAGGCGCCTTGACAATATTTTATTTGATTTTGTTTTGATAGTAATCCACACTAAATTTTAAGACTCTTTCTTTTATAGTGCTTCAGTTATGGTTTATGTATTAACTTTATATAAAGGTACCCATTCCTGGATAAAATTCTAAAATTTATATAAAGCTTCCATATTATTGCAGAGTTCTGTAAATATGTATAATATAATATCCCGCTTTCAAAAATAAAAGGTGCTGTCAAGTTTGCAATACCTATAAATTTGTAAAGTTGAGTACTTTCACTACTTTTTCTCTATATTCTCTAGGAAATGAGATATTTCTGAGGAAAAAAAATTTTATTAAAATTCATATAGTAATTTTTACGTGATGCGAACACAGACAGATGGATAGGCAGACAAAAATTCTGAAAACTGCTGTTTTGTATTCCATTTCGATTACATAATTTTCAAAAAATATTTCATGTACAGAAATGGTACTGTTACAGTTATTATATATATAGATTTTAAACTAATAATTCTATACTTTTATTCAAAAGTTACAAAAAGCTTAGCGCGTCCGAATTTTATGTGAACCGTTCTTTAATTGTTGAGTATCTAAAAAACCAAAATCTTGTTATTTGATGCTTTTTTAAATCATCCGAAAACATAAAAATTAAAATCCATTTAAATTTATTTTAAATAATTTTCCCTTCCTCAAACACATTAATTCGTACATATTTTTACAATGTAAAAAACGGAAAGACACATGGAAAGAAAGGGAAAATATATATTTAGTAGCCATGGGCGGGAAAACAAATATGTAATACAACAAAATATTATGTCTGCAAAATGATAATGAAAGTATAATATTTATATTTTTTATTTATTAAGCTGTTAGATTAAGGAGATGTCAAGCGTCGATAAAAGACCACACGTACAAGAAAAAAGAAAAGAATTTAAATACAATAATATCAACACACTATTAGTAATTTATTGAAAGTTTTTATTTTTAATATATTTTTCCGCTATTTTATAGTTTAAATAATATAAATCATGTTAAAAGAGGTTACATTAAAGTCTATGAATTTAGTAAAATATTTTTGAGGCCAAAGTGTAAGGCGTACAACATAAGTAATAATAAGTTTATTTATTTATTTAGTGGTTCAAATTGTTATGTTGGCAACATTGCTCCAAATTTATGTTAACTTCTCCAAAAAATACAACAAACACTTGGAAGAAAGGTATGGCTAATTTTACCTTGAAAACGCATGCTATTCTCACGACAAAACTGTTTCAGTTTACATACATATATACAAGGTACGACGACCACTGTGTCCATCCAATCTTTTTTTTTGCTAGTCTATGAGTAATAACACGATAATAATATTGTAGTTTTTATGGGTGGCATTTCCACTATCCTATTTTGGTATTTTGCTAGATTATGCACATTAGTGTGAGGGTTCCTTGTGTAAAGTTTCAAGACTCTTCCTATTAAAGTTTTCTAGGTACACGATATTTTTTTTTTCACTTTGTATGGGAGGTACCACGCCGACCGTTCCAATCCAGTCTGTGTTTTGTTATACTAAGCACATTAGTATGAGAGTTAGCTGTGCAAAGTTCAAGGACTCTACCTATTGCAGATCTCCAGGTACTCGATAATAATTGTTTACTTTTTGTAGGAGGTACAACGCCCACTATTCTAATCCAGCCTGCGTGTCGCTAAACTATGTGCAAAAGATCATTTTAAAAATATAGCTACTTAAAAAGTGGGTATGGTCAATTGTTCTTTCCGTAAAAACCTAAATTTGGTTATGATGAATATTTAAACGAAAATTGTCCAAATCGGAGCAGCCGTTCTGAAGTGATGCGATTACCAACGAACGACATTTGATTTTATTTTTATAGATATGGATTATAGTATAATCTGTTGGCCGCTTTACTCCTATTACACACTCAATTCTAGTCATTCCAAGCGATATGTTCTTGTTAAACGGCTTGTAATGTAGTAGTAAAAAAATTTTTACAAAAATTTTCAAAAAAAAAAGTTTTACCAAAAAATTTTAGGCAAAAATTTAAAAAAAAAATTACAAAAAATTATAAATTTTTTTAATTTTTTTTTTTAAATTACAAAAAATTATATTTTTTTTTTAATTCCAAAAAAAATTCCAAATATTTTACAAAAACTCGCTCCAAAAAAAAAAATCTAAAATTTTAAAAAAATATTTTCTATAAAATTTTTACAAAAAAAAAATTCAATAAAACTTACAAAAAATTTTCAATAAAATTTTTACAAAGATTTTCTATAAAAATTTTACAATAGATATTAAAAAAATTTTTACAAAAAATTTTCAATAATCGTTTTCCAAAAAATTTTCTATCAAACTTTTACAAAAAAAATTTTGTATAATATTTTTAGAAAAAAAAAATTGTATAATATTATTAGAAAAAAAAAAATTATAAAATTTTCCCAAAAATAATTGTATAAAATTTAAAAAAAAAAATTTTTATATAAAATTTTTAGAAAAAAAAAATTATAAAATTTCTCAAAAAAAAATTATATAAAATTTTTACAAAAAAAAATTTTGTATAAAATTTTGTATAAAATTTTTACAAAAAATTTTTTTATATCTAAAATTTAAACAAAATGTTTATACATTTTGTAGAAAATAATTTTCTATAAAATTTTTAAATAGTTAGGCATTTCAGGTGGCGATATGTACCGTATACTAAATTTGCCTTATTAGTGGAAAAAAGCGCAGTTCTTTTTTAATGCGTTTGTCTCTTAAATTAATCAATTTTGTTCTTATATCTGTAAAAATTAAATCACCGTGGTGAAATTAAAAAAGTATTAGCCCATAAAAAAAATACAAAAAAAAAAATAATTAATTTTTAGTTAAATAACTTTAAAAATATAAGAGACTAGCAGTGCCTTCGACTTCGTCAGCGTTGTGGCAATATTTTGTTCGAATTTAACTTTTGTTTTGAAAGTAATCCACTCCAAATTTTTAGACTCCTACTTTTAGAGTGCTGCAGTTATCTCCATATATAGGATAACTGTGACCGGACCATTTCTGTACATGCAATATTTTTTGAAAATTTGTTGTTGTAAAACACCCAGTTGTAGTAAAACACCTAGAGCCCACAACCACCAAGCTAATAGACTAGCACATTACCCTTTAGCCTACCGGGGCACCCAAACTACTGAATAAATTTTAATAAAATTTTGTGACTTTTTTCTTATAAAAATATTTATTTTCCAAGAGAAAATAGAGAACGCCTATTTAAAGGTATTGTAAATTTGTCAGCACCCTATGTTTTTATAAGCGGCAAATTTTTAACACTATTTACAGAACTTTACACTACTTTTAGAATTTTATATAACTTTTAAAACTTTATATAATCTATATGTTACTGAGAAATTACCCACGTTAATACAAAAACCATATCTGAAATAAAATTCTCCACAAAAATGTCGTATCTACACACGGTTCTGTTATATATGGTTTTTAAGGCCTAGTTAATACCTATAAATGATGGTTTAATCTGTAAATTATGTTTTAAAACGAGCGGGTTATAAGTATTTTAAAATTAAAATTTTTGATTTTTCGATACCCTGGTCCAGTTTTTTCAAATTATTTTAAGCAAATTTTTAGTGAGCGAAATTAAAAAAATTTTGTAGAAAATTTTTAAGATTATATCTTTACTGAGTTAAAATTAAAAGTATTTTGAGTATTTTATCCTAAAAATGGCCGTCAATTTTATTTTTTTAATAGAAAATTTTCTTAAAAATTTTATATCTTTATGTAAGCTAACAATATTTACGTACGTTTAAACCAAATTTCGTGTAAAATTGTTCAATCTTGTAGAAGATGGAGGTACTTCAACTTGACCTATTTTACATCGAAATTTTGACTTTAGCCGGTATGTTCTAAAATCCCAAAGCTGGATTCGGAAAAAGAATTCTGCCGTAATAAAGCTATATATACCCTCAAATATTTCTGAAAGTATTTGATGATGCCTATGTCCATATGTGGACTTTATGGGGAAAATACTAAAAAAAATCCAATTTTGGGATTTTTGGCATTTATTTCGGGAATTGTGGGATTTTTTTTTTACCTTTAATTTCAATAAAATCAAACAAAAATTTAAGAAATGCCAAGCTCTAAAAAATTTGCAGGGTCGAGGTACCCAACTTTGAGACCACATAGGGCCACCCCTAGCAAGTGGATGGTTCCCACCGTCAAAACTTATGCCAAAGTTTGCTCATGCCAAAGTATGGATCGGCCTAGCCCTTTACAAATGGCTGAATTATTTCCAAAATATTTTGAATCTGCCCCAATGTGCACTGTGCAGCGGTTAATTTCTTGTACACACAGTTGTATTTGACATTCTTGCTTCGTCCCTTAAAATGTTGTTAATGAAAAGTGTGTCAGTGATACGTGTCATCCGTTATTTTTGAAGCATTAACTGAAATTTACGATACTAAAAGTCATACTGCAATATTGTTAACTCTTATTTAAGCAATTGCGTTCTGTACTTTCCTTTATTGTTTATCAATACAAAAGTACTTTGGAAAAAATTAAATTCAAATATTTCGAACTCAATTATAATTCACATAAATTGTTTTTCAGTGTAAACACAAATAAAAAGTGAGTGTTAATTTTTCCATTCTGTCAAAGGCATTAAAAATAATTACAAATAAAATTTTAAATTTTGTAACAAAAAATGGTTTGCAATTATTTTAAAACGCCACTTGCAATCTACCGAATATTGTTCTGAAAGTATGAATAAAAAATCATGTAGTTTTCATTTTTTCACTACACTTTTTGATGTGCTTCACTGATTATTTTAGCATGAGTGAAAAAAAATATGTTGTAAATACAGTAGTGATCAAAATATTCGGAAAAATAATATTTTTTATTTTTTATTCAATAAATAAATAATATCGTGTAAAAAAGCTGCACATCTTTAAATTCAGAAATTATATGGTACAGTTTTTTTGCATATTGGTGTCAGTGTAGCTAATATCCTTAAAAGGAAATCCACCGCGTCTAAAATAGCAAGTCAATTTTCTCCCAAACTAGAAGAGTTTATAGATTTTGTAATGAAGCCATGATTAAATTTTAGTACTACCTTTTTATACCCTTCACCACGGGTGATAAGGGTATATATAAGCTTGTCATTCCGTGTGTAATTTCTTTTTTTTTTTTTTTTTTTTAATTCTTCTATTATATAACTGAGCTCATAAAAAAAAAGCCTTATATAGTTAATAAATTTCTACAATATTCATTTCCGACCCCATAAAGTATATATATTCTGGACCCTTATACATAGAGAAGTTGATTAAGCGATGTCCGTCTGTCTGTGTTGATGTTGAAATATCGTTTGCCAAGGCGCCAGACAAGGTACAGAAGATTTAAGCCCACCGGGCATACTTACTTACTTACTTAAGTGGCTATTACAGAACATTTGTTCCTGTAGCCGAACGTAAATAGATTTCCAAGCGCCTCGATCTTCTGCGCTTCTTCTCCAATTTCTGACACCAAGTTTCGAGATGTCTTTCTCAACTTGATCTTTCCATTGAAGTTTCGGTCTTCCTCTTCTGCGTGAACCGTCACAAGGTTCGTATTCAAATGACTTTCTAGCTGGAGCATCTTCATCCATTCTCACAACATGACCTAGCCAACGCAATCGTTGTAATTTGATACGTTTGACTATGTCAATGTCGGCATACAGCTCATACAGCTCATGGTTCACACGACACCGATATTCTCCGCCAACGCAGATTGGTCCATAGATTTTACGAAGAATTTTTCTCTCAAACACTCCAAGCACTGCATCATCTGCTTTCGCAAGTACCTATGCTTCGGAACCATATAATAGCACGGGTATTATCAGTGTCTTGTAGAGAGTGATTTTTGACGTCTTGTGCGTTGATACCATCAACTTGGTTTTATCGCCGTTTACTGCCAGACCCACTTTGGCAGATTCTTATTCGATTTTTTCAAAGGTGGCAGTTACCGCTTGCAATGTTCGACCCATGATGTCTATATCGTCAGCGTAAGCGAGTAATATGTGTTGTTTAGTGTATAGCGTGCCAGTTCTATTCACATTCGTATCCCGTATAACATTTTCTAGCAGGATATTAAAAAGGTTACACGATAGACTATCTATCGCCTTGTCTGAAACCTCGTTTGGTACTAAACGGCTCGGAGAGGTCATCCTGCACAGCCGTGTTAATTTTGTAGGGATACCAAACTCAGACATGGCTTGAAACACCTTTGAGCGTATGGGGCTGTCAAAAGCAGCCTTGTAGTCGGAAAATAGCTGGTAGGTGTCGATCTGTTTTTCTTGGGTCTTTTCCAGGATTTGACGTAAGGTAAATATCTGGTCGGTGGTGGATTTGTCAGGTCTAAAGCCACATTGATATGGCCCAATTATCTCGCCAACTTTAGATTTTAATCTGCCGGGCATAGTTTCGAAAATTTTAGGATTGCAATTCCGCAACATCAGACGATTCTATTAGAGGCTGCGGGCAAAAAACCATACCCACCTATCTTTTTTCACGTTGTTTTATTTTTTTTGGTTGTAATGATTCTTTTTTGCTTGTTTTTGTTAAATAAATATTAGACCGCAACAAGTAGATGGCAAGGAGTACATACAGATCTGAAAGGATCAAAAGTACCCTACGAGAGGCGTTTTTTTTTTGTTCTTTTAGGCCTGCATACCCTAACCTAACCTAGGCTGGTAGGGTTTTTCTTCTTTGATTTTTAATAAGGGCCTTTATAGAAAGCAATACACATAGAGGTACCCAATAGACCCACAGGATGCCCACCGGTAACCAGGAGCAGTTAGAAAACATATTGGGGGTGGGTTAATATGATAAAATTTTTTTTAAGGATTTTTTTGCTTTTGTCTGACCATTCTAATTCAATATTGATTGCAGGAAATTCCTAATTTTTAGAAAAAATTAAAAAAAAACCTTTAAAAAAGTTTTCAAAAAAATGTTTACAAAAATTTTCAAAAAATTTAAAAAAAAATTCAAAAAATATTTTTCAACAGTATTTTTACAAAAACTTTTAAAATAAAATTTTAAATATGTTCAAAAACCTTTTTTCAAAAAAAAAAATTTATAACAAAACTAAAAAAAAATTTCCAAAAAATATTCTTTAACTTTTTTACACAATATTTTCTATAAAATTTTTACAAAATTTTACAATAAAATTTTTACAAAAGATTATTAATTAAATTTTTAGGAACAAATTTTCAATAAAACTTACAAAAAATTTTTACAAAGATTTTCTATTTCTATAAGTTTTCCTAAAAATTTGTTATCAAATTTTTTCAAAAAAAATCTATAAAATTATTATAAAAATATTTTCTTTAAAATTTTTATAAAAAAAAAATAATTTCTATAAAACTTTTATAAAAAAAATTTAATATAAAACTTTTATAAAAAAAATTTAATATAAAAATTTTATAAAAAAAAATTTATAAAAAATTTTTATAAAAAAAATTTCCACAAAATTTTTATAAAAAAAAATTCAAAAAAATTTTTATAAAAAAAAAATTTCAAAAAAAATTTATAAAAAAAAATTTCTATAAAATTTTTATAAAAAAAAACTTCTATAAAATTTTATAAAAAAAAATTTCTATAAAATTTTTATAAAAAAAATTTTCTATAAAATTTTTATAAAAAAAATTTTTTATAAAATTTTTATGAAAAAAATTTTCTATAAAATTTTTATAAAAAAAATTTTCTATAAAATTTTTATGAAAAAAATTTTCTATAAAATTTTTATGAAAAAAATTTTCTATAAAATTTTTATAAAAAAAATTTTCTATAAAATTTTTATAAAAAAAATTTTCTATAAAATTTTTATGAAAAAAATTTTCTATAAAATTTTTATGAAAAAAATTTTCTATAAAATTTTTATGAAAAAAATTTTCTATAAAATTTTTATAAAAAAAATTTTCTATAAAATTTTTATAAAAAAAATTTTCTATAAAATTTTTATAAAAAAAATTTTCTATAAAATTTTTATAAAAAAAATTTTCTATAAAATTTTTATGAAAAAAATTTTCTATAAAATTTTTATGAAAAAAATTTTCTATAAAATTTTTATGAAAAAAATTTTCTATAAAATTTTTATGAAAAAAATTTTCTATAAAATTTTTATGAAAAAAATTTTCTATAAAATTTTTATGAAAAAAATTTTCTATAAAATTTTTATGAAAAAAATTTTCTATAAAATTTTTATGAAAAAAATTTTCTATAAAATTTTTATGAAAAAAATTTTCTATAAAATTTTTATGAAAAAAATTTTCTATAAAATTTTTATGAAAAAAATTTTCTATAAAATTTTTATGAAAAAAATTTTCTATAAAATTTTTATGAAAAAAATTTTCTATAAAATTTTTATGAAAAAAATTTTCTATAAAATTTTTATGAAAAAAATTTTCTATAAAATTTTTATGAAAAAAATTTTCTATAAAATTTTTATAAAAAAAATTTTCTATAAAATTTTTATAAAAAAAATTTTCTATAAAATTTTTATAAAAAAAATTTTCTATAAAATTTTTATGAAAAAAATTTTCTATAAAATTTTTATAAAAATAATTTTCTATAAAATTTTATAAAAAAAATTGTCTATAAAATTTTTATGAAAAAAATTTTCTATAAAATTTTTATAAAAAAAATTTTCTATAAAATTTTTATGAAAAAAATTTTCTATAAAATTTTTATAAAAATAATTTTCTATAAATTTTTATAAAAAAAATTGTCTATAAAATTTTTATAAAAAAAATTGTCTATAAAATTTTTATAAAACTAGGAAATTTTTATTTTTAATGCGTACTGTCTCTTAAGTTAAATAAATTTTGTACCTATATATCTGTAAAAATAAAATCACCGTGGTGAGGGTATAGAAGATTCGGAACGGCCGAATATACCACTCTTACTTGTTCAAAACTAGTATTTAGTTCTTATTTGAATTTATTTCGACTAAAGTTGGAAGTAATTTCGGTAAAGACTGTCTCGGACCTATTCTGAGAAGGCGACCAAAAATAATTGTTGCGGTTACCTATTTAAAAGATATGTTACTTATCTGAAGGTAAATAAAAGTGAACCTTGGGAGGAAAAATTTACAATTTAACTATATTTTGTTTTAAAACATTTTAAAACAACATTAGTTTGTATAATTATATAACTTATAACCTTCTAACGCTAGGAAAACAAAGTTTTTTTAGTCTTTTAGAAGTTTTTAAGTTTCATATTGCCTGAAAGAAAGTCTTGTCAAAACACGTCAAAAAAATATTGCACTATTTTGTACTCCGAACCCTCTCCTTCACGAAAAAATTCCGATCCGATCAAAAGTTCTGAGTTTTTGATCTCCTTCTTGTGAAATGTTCCACTGTGCGTCGACATTGGCTTTTTGTTAGCTACTTTTGGCGTGCGCTTTGCTTGTAAGAACAGTTTGTTTGCAGCTAACTTCACAAGCTAACGCTCAGTCAATTTCAGATTTTCCAACACCAAAGTATTGACGCTTTTTAGGGTTGCTTCATACATTTTATATGTACATATGAATTTCTGTTAGTTAGTTAGCGCTTAACATGCTAATTTAGGTTCGACCGTTAAAAGTTTACGGTTGCTAAAAATGTGATGTCATTAGTTTCAAATGATTTGACTGCCACTGTAGGTACACAAAAATGTTTCCTCTCTAGTGGTGATAAGAGAAAAAACTAAAATATGAAGTAGAAATCATAATTTTTTTAATAAAATTCATAAAGATAAAATAATATTTTTGCGAAATATTGTTGCCGGTGTTGTTGTCGCTGTTGTTTAAGTTGAAAACTCTTATTTTTAAAGAGATTTTTTTGTTTGTAATTTTATGAAATGTACAAATTTGCTAATTTACCATAAAACCTGGGATATTTATTAACATTTTAAATGTTTGTTGATGATCCTCACTTAGATCAGATCACAACTGAACATAATGTACTATTTTAAATTCTCTATTTGCATGTGTATGTGTGTGTGAGAATGTATTTTAATGTACATATTCATATTGAAATTTTCGAGATATTTTCATGTTGTTGTTTATTAGAAATTTTAGCATAGAGTTTGTTGTTATTAAAATCTTAAAAAAATTTTGATTAAATTTTGGCATTGTTCCAATCAAAATAAAGGGCACAGCATCAACTTAAAACTTAAAAAAATTAAATAAATAATAGCAACATAAGAAATCAAGTGATCTGTAAAAATTTATTGGGGAAGATGTAAAGGGAAAGGTCGCAAGTGTGTTTTTTTAAATTTGAATTAAAATTACAACTTGACGCACGGTAATGTAAAAATTACACCTCAACATTCCATATCTATTTTATTTTCAATTAAAACGATTTTTGGAATATAAAATATAAAAAGTTTAATATTAATTTTAATCTTTTCGATTACAATTTGTTTGCTGAAAACTACTCTAGTGTTAACATGTTTATACCTCAAAAATCGTTATCATATTTGGATTTTGAATAATATTTAATATAAATGTGCAATGTTTTAGATCCATAATGTGGTCATAATTTTTAAATTAAAATACAAAGAGATGAACAGAGGAAACTTTATTTAATTTATTCAGAGGAAACTTTCTTTTGGAAAAATGATTTTTGTGGTTGAGAGGGAAGTGCAGAGTTATTTCACTTCTCCTTGTCACTTATAGGAAAATCAGACTTGTTGCAAGAAAACTTGTCTTGTTTGAATGTGGTATTAGACTCATACATGGGCGACTTTAGTGTTTTATTTAATATAGGTTTTAATATGTGTATTGAATAACCTTTATTTTTAGTTATTTCTTATACTTATTACTAAGCAATGGCCGCCACCTCGCAAATAGGGGTATTTTGGCAATCTAGGCGGACATTACTTTTTTTTAGATTATATTGGCACTGAAAATTTATTGAGATCTCCTAGATGAATTGAAACTTGGCAGCAAAATCGTATATGATCATAGGTTACAAAGGCTAAAAATAAGAAAAATTGGACCAATGAGAAAAAAGTTCCCTTATAAGAACCAATCATACCCCTGAAAAATAAATTTCTTTTTTATTTAAGTTTTCTCCTACTTTTGTTTAGCAACTGCAAATTTTATAGTCAGCAAATGTTCAAAAACCTAAACTTGGACCCCTTGGAGATTCTAAAATGCAATTTTGCTGCGCACTGTGGTCAATATTTTGAGATAGCGGCCAAAACTCCTTTTGGTTTTTGTTCTCCGGTTTTAAAGTTATTAGACTCATATGAAAGTAGACAGTAGTAAACCTCGGGAGCCAATAAATTAGAACTCTATTTCAACTATTTCACTGAGAACAGGGTGCTCCAAAATGGGCTTTTTCAGAATTTAGTAAATTTATGATATTTTTAGTTAATTTTTAAAGTTTAAATGATCATAACTTTTTTGTTTTTCAAGATTTTTGGACGAAATAAATTTTGTGTTGTAACTTAACTTATTTCCTATTACTGGTAAAAAAATTGAAGCTCTACTGTTTTCAGAACAATTTAAATATTTTTTTTAAAAAAGGTCAAATTTCTCGGAAATTTCCTACTTCATAGAGCACAACTCCTGTGAGTCAAGCTGAGTCAAAACACAAATTTACTATTTTGTAGTCCTAACTCTCCCCTACATTCCTATATATACATGTCCATGCATCGGGACTGCACTTTTTGAGCTACAGCAATTTTTCTGACCCAAGATAAGATATTCGGTACAAATGCACGTCATATTTTTTGAGAAGTTATTTGTATGTGAAAGTGGATATTATGCATATATTTTGATACAATTTTGTACAAGAGTTCTTATTGACCCAAAAAATAATTCTGTTGAAATTAGGAGAAGTTGGCCCATATTTGGACCTAGTCCACATAGAAGGGTGTATCAAAATTTTGACAAAAATGACAATAGAACTCTCAAATTATGTGGTATCTGGCAATTCATTTGGAAAAGGTAAAAGATGATTTCATTGCCATCTAATATTACATAACTTAAATACCTGAAAATTGCAAATAAATTTAAAACCAATGGAAATAACTGGTAAAACCAAGTACCTGTTATACAGGGTGGGCCAAAAGAAACCAAGGGCTCTCCAAAAATTTGTCTTAAAAGTGCCATTGTGTCTCGGGCAGTATGGGCAGTGGCTCCGTCCTGCTGAAACCACATACCAGGTCTGTTTTCAAGAGCAGGACGTAAAAAATTTTCTATCATAAACCGATACCGCTCTCCATTTACGGTTACAGCACTTCCATCTTCATTCTCGAAGAAGTAGGGCCCAATGAAATTTTCAGATGTGATCCCACACCATACTGTACACCTGATGGGGTGCAATTGGCGTTGATGAATGGCTCTTGGATTTTCAGAACCCCAGAACCTACAGTTCTGCTTATTAACAAAGCCATTCAAATGAAAATGAGCTTCATCACTCATAATCAAATTTTCAATAATGTCGGCGATATGCTCTTTGCGTTAAAATAATTGATCTCTGGTTTAAATAATACAATTCCAAGTGTTGTCTATATAATCTGAAAGAAAAAATAAAAAAAAGTTAATAAACAAAAAAGTTATTAAACTTTTACACCCCTTGGTTTCTTTTGGCCCACCCTGTATTATGTTTCAAAGAGGTAAAAAAGATCATGTTGAAACTTCGAGCAATAGTATATTAATCCATGCATTCATTTTTTTTCTTCATTATTGTTTAAACAATGGCTAAATTCAGTTATAGTGTTCTATCTGATATATATTTTGAACGGAAAGATGAAAACGACATTATTTTACATATAATGAATAATTCATTCTTCAAAATATGCGACAAACAAGAAATTAAAATTCATAACTTAAAAATAAAAAACTTTTTAAATACTTTAAGAAAACGGTACAATCAATGTTCCAGAAACAAGAAATTGTTTTACTCACGCAACCAAGAATGGCTAAGAAATAAACTTATTTTTAAAAAGTCATCAGTAACTACCACGGAAACTGGAAAAGGTGGTCGACCAGCAAAGCCAATTGATAATTGTAGTGAAAGATCACGAAGACGCAAACTTAAACATATCAATGAAGAAGTTTCTTGTAGCATCATAAAGGATTTATGCATTGAATTCAACCATCGAAAACTAAAAAGAGTAAAATTGCTATCATTGAAAAAATAGTGGAAGCAAGCCCAAGACGCACAAAAAGGATTTTAGAAAGTATGCCGACACCAACTGAAGAAAATAAATTTACTCCAGAAGAAGCATTTGCACTATTTTTGGATTTGAAAATGACTAAAAACCAGTATACAGAATTGCGGAAGCGAACCAATGAAAAAAATTGTTGAATTTTTCCATCATATCGAGATATAGTTTCTGCCAAAAAAGATTGCTTACCTTCCCCAACTGCTATTAGGTAACTTCAAGTTCAGCAGAAATAAAATTGCAGGATCTTCTTGAACACACTGCAGAACGATTATTAAAGACATTTGATGCTGACTATTTAAAGCAGTTTAAAAATTGCAGCATAACTTTTCTAAATGGGGATGTGTTGGGTCCTCTGGCCAGATACAATACAAACAATGTAATGCGGAAAATTCATCAGATGCTAATTTATTTATGATTTCTTTCGTTCCATTACGTTTAACAAAAACTTATATTGGTTCAGATAGATGTATGGAAGAATAAAATTCCCTCGTCAACAAAATTTTGTAAACCAATAAAGTTTGCTTACAAAAAAGAAACTAAAGATGCCATAACTGAAGAAGTTGGCAAAATAACAGATGAAATTAAAGAACTTCAACCAGTGATATTTGAATTTAATGACCAATGCATCGAAGTTAACTTTAAAATGTCACTTACAATGATCGATGGAAAAGTTGCACAAGCTTTAACCGAAACAAAGTCTTCGTCAAGCTGCACCATATGCCAAAAAACATCAAGTCAATTGAGCCAACCACCAACACAATTCGATAGTTTTAATGAAGCATATGAATTTGGAATGTCACCTCTTCATGCTCGAATTCGTTTTATGGAGCATATTCTTAAATTGGGATACGATTTGGAATTTGGCCCGTTAGGCGAAACAGTGAGAAACAACAAAGAAAATTTGGAAAAAAGAAAGCAAAAAAAAAGATATTCAAGAAAAATACCGTGAGATAGGCCTTATAATTCACCAGCCAAAGCAAGGAGAAGGAAATTCTAATGATGGAAACACAGCAAGGAGATTTTTTTCCGATCCAGAAACTGCAGCTTCTATAACTGGAGTAGATTATGATTTAATACGACGATTCCAAATCATATTAAAAGTTATAGCATGTAGCAAAAAGATATATGCAAAAAAATTTGGTCAGTATGCTAATGAGACAGCAACCCTTTATAACCAAAAATATTCTTGGAGACATATGCCAACCACAGTTCACACTTCCAATTGGAGATCTCTCAGAAGAAGCGCAAGAAAAAAGGAACAAAGACTACAGATTCTTTCGCGAGCACAATACAAGAAAAATTTCCAGATATTGTACTAATGAAGATCTTATTAATATTTTGTTGTGCACATCAGACCCATATATGTCCAGTATTCGACAAAAATGGAAATCAACCTCATTAGAGTTAGATGAAGAAGCTAAACAACTACCGCAAAATGAAAATCAAAGCTATTTGGAAGAAATTTTTACTAATATTGTTTAATTAATACTAGTTTAAAGATTATAATTTGTTTCTAATTTTAGTATAAATTTTTATTAATACACAATTATTAAAAAAAAAAAAAATATTATAAAACTTTTTCCATTTCCTGATGATGCTACCCAATGGTGTAGCGAAATATCGAATATAAAAATAAAAGTAAATTGAAATATTTTTATAAAAAGACCTAGAGCATAAAAACTTAATTATAAAATTTTTATTAATACATTTAAATAAAATATATGTGCACTTTAAATCAATAGTAAAAGTTTACTTAAAATTTTATCGATGTTATGTTCTGTATATAATATATCCAAATGGTATTGATATTGTTGGGAATTTCAGTGTTATTTTTCAGTTTAATCCTCACAAGAATTAGATTTCTTCCAAAAAACCAACCTTTGGCCCCTGTGAATATTGAGACTAAATAAATGTCAGGGGCCAAATGTCGGCATTTTCTGACCAAAATTAAGTTTAGGAATAATAAATAAGTATTGGTTGTAAAATACGATTGAACAAAATAAGAAATTATAAAAAAATACCTATTTAAAATGTCAAAATATTCAACTTTTACATGGAAACTCAACAAAAAATTAAAATGCATTTTTAACTCCACATTACTTCCGTTCCTATCAGTCGATTTTTACGTTTGAACACGCAAATTGAAGCTTAAAGTCCCTCCTATTGAACAAAAAAAATCGCGTAAAAAAATACCAATCCGGTCAAAAGTTATAGAGTTTTGACCGCTATCTCGCGAAATTGACCACTGTGCTGCGCCCCTTTTGTGGGCGGTGACATAATATATTATTTGCAAAAATAATGTATTTAAGAAGAGAAATGGATTATATACGCCTTAATGCCATAATAGTTTTAAGTTTTTATTGGCAGGGGAGGTATTCCTCCAATCCCAACCCCCGAAATGTCCATGTGAATTTTTTCATTTTTTTTTTTTTTGCTAATTTCCAGGAAATATTCATTTTTAAGCTTTTATGTCGAAAAATATAAATAGTAAAAGCCATTTTTCTAATTTATTACTTTGTAGTATTTCATTTATTTGAAAATAATGAATTAACTCATAACTAGCTGTGCCCACCACTGTGTTAACATCCATATTTTGCATTGAAAGTAAGTAAAATTATTGTAGAGACAGACAAAAATTGCTGTTTTGTATTCCATTTCGATTACTATCTGCACCAGCAACAAAATTTTCAAAAAATATTTAATATACAGAAACGATCCAGTTACAGTTTTATTATATGTTTGGATTATAGCGAGTACAGCATAGAAGTGTCTGTCGTTAACAGCTTCCAGGGAAAACCCTTTTATTTTATTAATTTCACTTTTGATACTTGCTGTTGTACTTTTGATACTTGTTGTGTACTTTTAGTACACATAGTAAAACATACACTGTTTTCCTGTAACGGTTCAAAAATAAGATCATAAACGTAAAATCGTGTCACTATTAAAACACCTTTTAATTAATAGTTTTATTATATGTATTTGTTACGATAATATTTTGCTCGATTTTGCTTCTGTTGCGCAATTTTGTTTAAAATATCCCACTTTTAAAAATAAAAGGTGCGCAACGTGCTTAAAATATTCCAGTTTTGAAAATATCCCACTTTCAAAAATAAAAGGTGCCCAACCGTGTTTAAAATATTTCAGTTTTAAACCGCAAATTTCAGTACCTTTAAACCAGAATTTGCATACTTTCACTGCTTTTTCTCCACTTTCTCTTGGAAATAAAATTTTTTTGCGGAAAAAAAAATTCTATATTGGAATCAGGATGCTAAGGTACCTCCTCACAAAATTTTTGTTAAAATACATACAGTATTACAGTATATAGTACACATGAAAAGCAGCCAACACACGTACATACAGATATGCGGAAATGAGTTACTATTTTATTATATGGATAGAAGATAATGGACACAGTTTTACATACTCTGTATAAATTATGGTATAAAAATAAGGCAGTATACCTAGTTATTATCGAAATACCCATTTATTTTTATTTTTATTATTATAGCAGACATAATTTTACATACTCTGTGTAAATTTAAAATTAAATAAATCCATATTATTAAACATCACTTCACTATCGGAACACCCTTTAATTTTTTGTAATTGTTCTGCTATGCCCACTTGCTATGCCACTGTGAAATTTTCAAGATTCTACCGATTATGGTTATAAAAATAGGACCAAATAATTTAAAATTACGGTATCGGGCCACCCTTTATTTATAATACTTGTGAATATGGTGAATATAGCTTTTTATACTCTGTATAAATTTCAAGTATACTGTTAAATAATTCTTGCAAAAAAAACCGACTACAAAACAAATATATGTGTAACGGTTCCAAAAATATAGCCATATAGCTTAAACAATATCACTTAGGGGACACCCTTTAATGTGCAATTTTAAATCAAACACTTATTTTAAACGACATATTCTTTGTAAATTTCAAATGTCTGTCTAAAACGGTTCAAAAGTTTGGCAATAGCATAAATTTACATCAGCTATTGAGACACCCTTTAAAATTTTAAATATTTATAAGGGTTATTATGCAGGACATGTAGTGGAGATTCTGTCTAATTTTCAAGTGTTTGTCTATAACGGTTCAAAAGATAGGTAAAATTATATCAATTATGGGGACACCCTTTAGTTTCAAAATTTAAATTATATACTTGATGTTATAAGGGATTTAGATATACAGGTTATTTGAAAATTTCAAAAGGCTCTCAGTTACGGTTCAAAAGTTTTGCAATATACATCACAAATCACATCAACTATTGGGACACCCTTTAACTCCTAATTATAAATATTTAATTTCTGATTATAAATATTGGACATTCTGTTCAATTTTAAAGTGATTGTCTACAATGGTTCAAAAGGTTCATATATTAAAATTGACGTCACATATGGGGACACCCTTTAATTTTTAAGTTTATTTTTTTATTAATTTCTGTTACTGGCAGCTATAGTAATAAGCAGTTTTTTTAAATTTTAAAAGGGTGCCCTTTACGGTTCATAATACACGTAAAAAACACGTATGTTGTATGGGGACACCCTTTAATATTCAAAATTCTGATTTTCTTTTAAAATGGGACCAATCTGTAAGCAAAAATTTTAAAATCGGTTCAGAAATGACTGAGTTCTGCGGGCACAAACATAAAAAAACAACATTCAGACGAATTGATAACCTCCATCTTTTTTTGAAGTCGTTTAAAAAAAATATACCTTAAAATCACTTGGAACACCTTTTATTTTTTAGTTATTGTTGTTATTACGGCCATATTAATACAACTTCTGTACAATTTAAAGAGTATAACTATTAAGGTTCCATATATGGAAGGCGCTGACAGATAGACTTACTAGTTTTACCATTTTTTTTTTTGCTACAAATGCGTTCTAGTTCTCTAAACGTTGGCAAAAGTCAAGGCACATATATCAGGTGGCCTTACTACGGAGGGGAAATATTAAAGAGAAAATTTTTATTTTTTTTTTTTTTTTATATATATAAAGTTTGACAGTTAAACTTCCACTTAAGGGGAAAAATTGTAAGTTTAACTGTCAAAATCTATATACAAAAGTTTAAAATGTTTGCTTTCCCCTTCGTAGTGAGGCGACCTGATTATGTGCCTTGGTAAAACTAGTAGGGAAGTATTTGTTTCTCAATTTTCGGTTTTCAATACCATAAAGATAAAGCAAAAACAATAACAACATCCAGAAAACAAAAACTACTTGGGAAAAATGTAAGGAAAAATAAGACGCTCGCTTTTTTTTACTCATATCTCCAGCGTTTATGGACCAATGTTGCCGGATTTCAATAGCAAATCTTTCGAAACTATGCTTAACACATTAGTGTGTTACATTTTTCTGTAGCTTTTTAGAGCTCATAACAAAATTGATTTCAACCCGATTAGGATTGTTGCAGAGAAAACCTATTTTCAGTAACCTAAAAAAATAGAAAATAACTGAATGAAGTCAATGACGACTATGTCGAAAAATAAAAAATAAAGTAATTAGTTAACAAGCTGTAAGTTTCATTGTGTTGTGTGTAATGACTTATCGATTTCCCCACGCATGTGCATTTTAAACATTATTATTATTTATATTTTAAGTATTTTTAAATGTTTGTTTTCTAAATAACTTAAATGTGTGAATTTTTAATTTTTAAATCCTTTACTTCCGTAAACTTACTTTTAAAGTGTCTTTTATAAAACATATGTATGTATGTAGATACCGTCATTACTCTATGTACTTTCTTTAATCCAGACACTAAAGGAATTTATCGCATCTTTCTTTCTTTGAAAGCGTCTATTTGTCTGCTGTTCTTTATTGGAAATGATAAATGTTTTATTTTTACATTATTTTTTAAAAATGCTCAACATTAATTTAATCTCTTACAAGTCTTTTATTAAATTCATTTAACACCGACAATAATGTTTTATGAAGGGTTGGAGAAAACATCACAACTAAAATATAAATTTGTATGTAGACGCACCATATGGTGGTGGTGTTTATGTGTTGTATTTATGAAAAAATAAAATAAAAACAATAAAAATTATACATTATACATTATATATGTACATATGAGTGCCTTGGAATAAAGTCGGGTTTGAATATTTTTTAAAATTTGTGGAATATTGAGTTACAGCTCAAATAAAAGTTTCTTTCTATTGCTTATTTTACCCGGCGTTGTCTGGGTTCGTTTTTAGGAACTTTTTTAGCACAAGAGACAAAAATTTTAAAAATCGATTTTTTTATCTCCAACATCTGTGTAGATCTCAACAACAGCGCCAATCTATCAAGTCTGTCGCCGAGGGCAGGCAAACAAAAAGTAGTTTAAAAGCGGTTGCTTTGGAGATTAATATGAATGAATTATGTAACAATTACATTGATTACATTAATTGTTTTTTAACCTGTTCTTATCACTTATTCCCAATTTGGAAAGCAGACATAGCCTATTGCTTCTTCTAGAAAAATATCTTTGTTTTAAATAATTAAAAAGGCTGCTTATGATCTTATGGCTAGATTCTTGAATAAATGAATGAAAATGAAAATCGGTTAAGACGATAGACTATAGTAGCCAAACGATTTAAATTTTATTTAAGTTTCAAGTTCGCAAATATGTTCTTTTTTTTTTGAGTTTTCTACCAAACGTTATTGAGTATTGGGTAGTAAATGAAGTAAGTCTAGATTGGGTCCAATGCATTGTTAATCATTTTTCAATCGCGGTCCTGTTGATTACCAAGCGACACTTAAGCTAGGTAATATATCCGGTTAAGATATTGCTGAGTAGAAGCCTAATTAGGCTGTTAATATCTTTAAATATACGGCGGCCTAAGGAGAGTAATGAGGATAATAAATTATTGCTTCTATAGCCTCTATAGCACATTCGAAAAAATACTGCCGTAACAAAGCGACATACTCCCAACTATTTCAATTTTGGGATTTTCGGCATTTATTTTGGGAATTGTGGCATTCTCTTTAGTTTAATATTGCAGATTTTTTACCATTTGATTTTCGTTGACTAACTAAATCACAGAAAATTTTATTAAAATCGATTTATTTATAAAAATGGTTAGCTCTAAAAGAATTTGCAGGGGCGAACTACTCAACTACCGTGGCAAGTGGATGGTGCCTACTGTCAAAACTTAAGCTGAGATACTCCTCTGCTATGCTCATGCCAAATTTGGGATCAATCGGCCTAACCCTTTACAAATGGCTGAGTTATTTCCGAAATATTTTGATTCTGTCCCACTGTGCACTGTTAATCAGACTTTTAATGAAGTCGTTAAATTTTCCATACAATTTGTTTCTTAAAAAAAATATATCGCTAAAAGTATCGAGTAAGTACTTTTGAGTTCTGAGTACTCAAAAAAAGGATCAAATACTCGATATCCGGTACCCACTGCTCAATACTTTAGCAGCACTACATGGGATGAAGACACTTGGAACAGTGGTACGAATATATGTAGCACAGTTATTTCATTTTGTACATCAAGGGCGCTTTAGATACAAAATGAGGCAGATAAATATATTAAAAAGTAAAGCAAAAATTAGGGAGTTTTTTAAAACCATGACCAAATTATTAGTAGCATTTTTTACACTACTACTATTCAAAGACCATAAAAAATGATTAATTGTCCCTTCATGGTGCCCCGGTAGGCTAGTAGGTATTGCGCTTGTCTGTCTGTCTGTCTGTCTGTCTAGGGGTTGTGAGTTAAATTCCCAACAAAGACTCCAAATTTTTTTCACTACAACGGATTTAGGGTCTTTGTTACTGCGATCGATAAATGAAGTTGGAATATAATTTATAATTGCATTGTAACATTTATTAAATATTCCGTTAAAGCGCTATATATCTATATATTTTAGTGCTAGAAATTTTAAAAAAAAAACTACTTACATATAAATAATTTTTTTTTTTGTTGCAATAATTTTGATATTTTTATACAATTTTATATTTTTATTATAATTTGACGTCATGTCGTCTGCGTATTTAAAAAAGCGAAACAGCTCTAAAAATAAACGAACAATATTGTAAATTGGGTATGAACGACTGTGTAAGCTTGTAATAAAAAATATAGCATAAAATTAATTTAGTTTGCTAACAAGCATAAATCCTCAAAAGCATATCTAGTCAGAAATGGTTCAGACAAGCAGTGGGGCGATGAGTTTGCATGGACACAGACCTCAGACAAAAGAATAAACAATTGCAATAATTTGTAAAATTTGTTGGCATCGCGGTTGTGGTTCAATGAATTTTAATTGGATTTACATTTTGGGAGGCATCCATATATGTATACACAAAACTATGTACATACATACATACATATGTAGAAAAAATATATTTTTTATTACAAGTGTTTCTTAAAGTTTTTTTTTTTTTTTTGAGATAAAGTCAACTAAGCAACCATGAAATACAAGGTCTGTTCAAAAGAAAAGGGCAAATTTTGAATTTTGTTTTTTTTTGACAGTAGGTCAAAAATATTTTGACCTAATAAATCAGCCAATTCTTAAAGGGTAATTAAGGCTTAGTTTCAATGTCCGCCCTGCGTATTTTTTTATTATTGCACAGTGGGACAAAATTAAAATTTACTTTTGGAATAATTCAGTCATTTCTTGAAGGCTAATTTGAGTTTAGTTTCAATGCCAGCCCTCCGTAAATGTTTTTCTATTATTGCACAGTGGGGAAAAGTTAAAATTTTATTTGGAAATAAATCAGCCATTTCTTAAACGTTAAGTTTAGTTTTAGTAAGTATTTCGGTTGAAGTTTTAATAAGGAACTAACTTGAAAGTTTTAGCAGTTGCAACGTAAGACATCAGCTATTTTTAAAATTTATACAAATAATTGTATTATGTCGTTAAAGACCTACGAGCATCTCTTATTGTATACGCAATGGCAGATTTAAGTTTTAGTTGATATGTTTGTAAATTTATCGGTCACAATTTTTAACCAATTCGCTGTTTTATAAAATTTCCATTAAAATTTCAAAATTTTTTTAATATTTTTTTTTTACTTTTTCGAACCTCATTTGGTAGCCAAAAAATTGTAACTCTTTTTCAACTATGTCACAACGAACAGGGGGATCCGTAATAGAATTTCTCAGTATTGCTAAAATTTAAAAAAATTAAAAAAAAATTATAATTAAAAAATTAAATTAAAAAAAAACAACAAATATTATTTTTTGAAAAACTATACCTTTTTTATTTTAAAAGATTTTAATGCTTAATAAATTTTGTATAATTTTGTAAATTATAAGATATTTTTAAAAAGAAGCCTAAATTGCTCGAAAATCGTCTACTTACTATAGAGTCATTCCGTGTCAAATCAACAAAAAAAATTGTTATCAGATGTGCCATTCCAGATTTTATTGAAACTTTTTTATTTATATTCATAATAATTATTAAAAAATTCTATCCCTTACAGTTTTTTAGCTATAACACTATAAAAATAGAAAATAGCGCTCTAGGCTGAAATATATTTTAATTCTAGTTTTATAAGCCCTATAGATTTGAGTTAAAGCTCATTTTAAAGGAAATTTCAGAAGCCTTATTTGGATATAAATAAGGTTTGCGATTTCCCGGACCTTTTCACTTACCGGGAAACGGGGAAAAATATTCGCATTCCCGGGAATTCCCGGGAAAACAGCTCTTAAAGAAAATAACTTGATTTACCGAAACAGTATTTAAAAATTCTTAATTTTATTAGTTTTAAAAGTTTATGAAACTTAAAATCAATTCAGGTGACACAAATAACATGATATAACATATATTTATAAATACTGAAAAAGTATTTCAATAATTATTTTTTTACAAAATATAATTTTAAAACTGTTAGTGCGTAAAAAAAATCACTGGACATCCTTTTCCTTGTTTTTCTTGCGAAAGTCTCTCGATTTATCGTCGATTTATCATCCCTTCGTTTATTTATTTTTCTTTTTAAACATCGGTTTTGAAAGAGTCGAATTAATAGCCAAAAGCTGCTCTTAGAGCGTCTGGATAATAACAGACGCATTAACAAATTTGTGCCCCTGCGGCTCAAGGCCTCTACTGCATCTTTAAGGGGATTTAATAACGGCCACTAAATTTTCTAAAATCTGAACATATTCTAGAACCCACAACTCTGCGCAATTTAAATCTATCACACTTCTTTTAATTGCGTTCTTCAATGTAAGAAACGTTTGCATCCTTTCAACGCGACCAATTCTTATTTCTTATATTTCTCGAGACAGGCTGTTTTTAGAGGAATTATTTCAAATGGTTTTACAATTTGTCTTGCACGATCTATAACATATTTGTAAGTTTCTAAAAATATTACAATTTTAAAAATGCTTGTTTTATTTAGCATAATAACGATCAAATATTTGTGTGATAGTAAAAGAAATGCTTATTTAAATTAAGAACCACTCAATTTTCTTTAAAGTGCTCATGATTTTAAATTTCTAGTTTCCCGGGAAATTAGCGAAAATTTTCCCGGGAAATTGTTTTTAGCTTTTCCCGGCAATTCTTGTTTCCCAAACCCTAGATATGAATCATAAACAAATTTTAATAACATTTTTTTCTTAAATTAAAAAAAAAAAAGTAATATACCAGATATTAGGCCATGCCGAATCTTATATACCCTTCACCATATTGTGTTACCCTCTTTGGAAATTTTTTTGTAATTTTTTGGAAAATTTTTTGTAAACATTTTTTAGAAATTTTTTGTAAACATTTTTTTAAAATATTTTTAAATATGTTTTGTAATAGTTTTTTTTTTGTAAAAATTAGTGTTTTTTTATTTTTTTTATTTTTTTTTTTTAATATACATACATGTTTTATAATGTGCCTTAATGTGAACACCATACAAACTTGAAAGCGGTATCATGTTGGGTTCAGAAGTTATGTTAAAAAAAACTCCATATTGATTCATTACAAGCTAAAAAAAAAGGAACTTGGTAATAAACTAAGTAATAAAAGAAGGAAATCTGCATTAAAACTGAAGTGCTTTTTAACTTTGGTCACTCTGTGTTCCCGCTTTCAAATATAATAAAATATAAATAAAAAAGTTTCAACGATTGTTGATTTGACCCTAAAACCTAACTCCTTGCCATTAAAACACGTCCGAACCATCCCCTACACATCTATACCCCATTATATGGCTCGTGTGTGCCAGAAATTTTTTTTGCAAGGTCACATATTTTGTGCTACCGAGCCCTGTCGAGCCCAGCCCAGCTTTGCAAAGTTCAATTTTAAAGTATTTTAGCCTTCTGAACACAAATCTAAAGACAAAAACTTGAAATGACATAACATAGTCTTAAAATTTAAATGTTTTTTCTTTAAGAAACTAAATACGTAGTTAAGTGGTTTTGCATTTCAGCTAACGATATATGGTTTATCCGTATACTTACTTTGTATAGAAGTACCCGTCTCTGGGTAATAACTCAGGATGTTGTAACATAAGTTGTATATAAAACTCTGTTCTATTATTATTGTATGTTGAGTTCTGTAAATAGTGTCTAAAATTAATCGTTTACCAAAAAGGTGCTGCCAAGTCATTTTAATTAATAAAAATGTTACATTCAAGGATTTATCTCTATTTTTTTTTTTTTTTTGAAAAATAGCTAATTTTACGGGAAAAGGAAAGTATTTTATATATTTTATATATATAAAACAGGATGATGGTATGTATGTACCATATGGACTCCAAAACGGCTAGGCTGATTTTGATGAAATTTTCAGGGAATCTTCTGAATAAAAGACAACTTGAAAGACAACTGCTACTGATGAGTTGTAATTTGAAACAACTGCTACTCTTGAGTTGTAATTTTTTTAAACTTTTGTTAACCGAACTAACACAGGGTTGTAAACGGTGAAACTACAACAGAGTTGTAACACAATTTAAATTCAATTTAAAAATTTTTGATAAGTTGATTTGTAATTGATAATACTAAATTGTAAAATTTCAAATGAAGTAGAGTTGAGTTTTAAACCGTAATAGGGGCCATAATTTTCAATTTGCCTTAAATACACGCGTTTCTTTTTTTATTAAGTCCATATCTACACCAGAAATTAATTTAGTGTACAAATTTTATCCTCTATACACACAAAGCTACACAATGGACATCGAAAAAAAATACATTGAAAAATGTATGCATGACTCACTTTATACACGAATAACTCTCGAGTGTCCACTTCTGTGCATTATATCTAAATGTTGTACATTGAAGACATTAAAAGCATCGAATTAACTTTATATACATACGTATGCACATTCGTGGTGAAGATACCATTGAATTTGTTTTGTAACTTCATAAGATTAATGTGTGTGTGCGCAGTAAAAGCAGCATTGCCGTTTTTGGTTGTTTGTACTTTTTAACCGACTTCAAATAAGAAGGAGGTTATCTATTCGTCTGAATGTTGCTTTTTTTTATGTATGTATGTAACCGCAGAACTCAGCCATTTCTGAACCGATTTTAAAATTTCTTCCTTTATTTCAAAGGTTATGATTTCAGGTTGGTCCCATTTTAAAAACAGTTCATTATATTAAAAATTAAAGGGTGTCCCCATACAACATACATGTTTTTTACGTGTATTAAGAACCGCAAAGGGCACCAAATTAAAATTTTATAAAATTGCGTGTCGCTATAGCTCTCAGCAGCAGAAATGAATAAAAAAATAAATTTAAAATTTAAAGGGTGTCCCCATAGGTGACATAATTTGACCTATTTGGGTCTATCTTTTAAACCGTTCTAGACAAAACCTTGAAAATTTGACAGAATGTCGACTACGATGACCGCTATAATAAAATGTATAAATATTCAAAATTTTAAATTAAAGGGTGCTCCAATAGCTCATTTAATTTGATGTATATGGCCATACTTTTGAACAGTTGTACACAGACCGCTGAAATTTACAAAGAACCTGTAGTGCTAAGTAAGCTATAACAAAAAGTATAAAATTTGAATTTGGAACTGAAAGGGTGTCCCAATAGTTAATGTAATTCTATGTGAGTGACCAAACTTTTGAACTGTTAGAGACAGACAGCTGAAATTTACAAGGAACCTGTATTGCAAAGTCCACTATAGCAAGTATACAATTTGAATTTAGAAATTAAAGGGTGTCCCCATAAATTATGTAATTTGATCTATATGGCCGTATCTTTTGAACCGTTAAACACAAACACTTGAAAATTAGGCACAATGTCCACTACTATCTCTGGTATGATAACAAGTATAAATAATTGGAATTATAATGTAAAGGGTGTCCCAATAGTTCATGTAGTTTGATATATATGGCTAAACTTGTTAACCGTTATAGACAGATAGTTGAAATTTACAAAGAATCTTTCTGGCCAAGTCCCGTATAACAACAGGTCTTTAATTTAACATTATAAATTAAAGGGTGTCCGAATATGTGATGTTATTTGATCTGTGTGCCCCTATCTGTGAAACCGTAGACAGAGGCTTGAATGGTGCCCCTATAAAAGACGGATGCTGATGAAAAGAGGAGAGGCTTGACATTCAAATAGTCTTGGCGCATATTTTATTTGATTCAAATATAATTCTTACAGATTACTTCTTACATTTTTAGTTTAGAATTTATGCCCTTCTATCTGTTTTGAAGTCGGTTTTTTTTTGCAAGAATTATATTTAAATTTGGTTAGTTTTTTTCTCAAAGTAGAAGGAATTGTATTAGAGATTTGAATTTAAAATATACATTATTTTATGTTTTAAATAATATAAAAAAATACTTTTATTTATTTATTAATACTTCGCTTTGGTGTAAATCAGTACAAACATTTAATGTAATATTGAAATTAATAAAATTGAACTCGGTCCCTCGGCCTATTTTTGTACAATAATAAATATAAATAAATACCCAATATCACTTTTATGTCTCTAGTTCAAAAGTTACAAAAAATACTAATATGGCAACTCCCACCCATGTGTTTGTTTGCTAAAGCATATACACAAGATGTACACAAGTACAGTCATAGCCACACATTAATATCAGATGTACATGCCGAAAGAAATGCAATGTTTTCAATGTATAGAAGGTGTACAGTGTTTTCAATGTGTCAATTAAAATTTCTTGTACATTTCTACGAACTCTGATCTACACCATATGTAAGGTATTCCATGGATTTTTATTTAAACGCCGTAAATTTCATTAAAGGCTCAATTTAAAACGTGTGGTAATACAACAATTATGTTTGCTTAGGGCCAGCAACGCGGACCGGGTCAGCTAGTATTTTATTAAAATTCATCCAGTAATTTTCACGTTATGCGGATACAGCCAGACAAAGATTCCAATTGGTGTTTTGTATTCTATATCGATTAGTAATGTTTAAAAAGAAAATATATTAATTACCCTACGAGAAAGGAACTAATACATGACTTGTTACGTGACTAGCTCTTAGGTAATAGGGACCGGTTCGAGTTCTAACACTTTCGCTTTAACATTACGATGGCCCTAGGAGGGAGGATACTGTTATGAAACTCTGTGGCAGGTGTTAGACCTTATGTGATTTTTCAGTACCAGTTATTATAATACTTTCTTAGTTCTAGCTAAATTATCTATTTCTAACGTTTTTAAATTAGTTGCGTAAAGTGTCTGTCATTTACAGCTTTAATTTGATGTATCATTTCGAAGTTGAAAAGTCAAAGGATTAGTACGTTTATCATCAATTTCACGCAGGGCACTTGAAAAGCTATGTAAAAGGATTTTTTTACTAAAAAATCGAGGTAATTTTATAAAAAAAAAAATAGTCAAAAAAATAAGGCAACAGTTAACAAACAGTAAAAGCTTAAGAATCTCTGACTCAGTGAAGCATTGCATTGTAAAATTACTTAAAAAGAAAAGTATTGTCTTATATTTGACAACAATTAAAAATTATAAAACAATTTTGGCTTTAACACGTCATTAGATGAAATTGTTCATTTTTATCTTAGTCCGTTTGAAAAAAACAGCTAAATAATCATTATTTGAAAAAGAAAAAAAAACAATTTTGACGTTGTACCAACAATTTTGCTGTGTTAATTTTTGTTCTTTATTTCGAGTTTTTCGTTTGAGAAATTATTTTCTTCGCAGATAAATTTAGTGTAGATTAATGAAAATGCATTTGAGGAGATGCATTTAAGTAACAATTTGCTTTATGGTGCAGGATAATTGCGATTATTTTCTTCTTTAATGGTGACAATGGTACCGAATGTAACATAAATAAGATTTAAAATAAAATTTATATATGTTTCTTAATTGCTTTATTATTAGTTTTTATATGTTTTTGTTTTTTGTTTTATTTGTATCTTCTTTTTAATTAATTTCTAATTAGTGTTTTTTTTTCTATTACAGAATTCGTATACAGGTGCGTATCAGTTTCAGAAATACTATTTTTACGATTGTGATGCGATTAGATTTACAGGTATTTTGTACAATAATAAGATAAATATTAAGCTAAAATTATACGAGGGAGGCATGCGTTGATCCAGTGTGCTGAGACAAATTGTTTTGGTACAGAATTAGTAAGCACAGGACAACTATTGCTGAAATTTTTTAAAAAATTCCAGCATCACTTGGTAACATCAAAGAAAGCTAACGCAAAGTCAATAGTCAAAATAATAACGATTGCTTCAACAGTTGCCTCGTGTGTTTTTAATTTTCTAAAAACAAAAAAAAAATATCTTCTATAAAAATAAAATCAAATAGTTGTTCGTTTTTAAATCTTCATCGTAACCCAACTTAGGTTTTTATGGAAAGAAAAATTGACAGTGCCCACTTTTACGCCCAATTTTTAAGTATCTAGAGAACTATAATAGAAAGATCTTTGAAATTTCGCACCACCTTATTAATTTACATAGTCCCGTTCCACACTTGCAATTTTTGTTTCTGAAACATTTTTAAATACTTTTTTGAAGTTGCATTCGAGTCCATACTTTGAAAATTGTGTTTCTGACGACTGTATAATTTTCTTATGTCAAAAAAAGCAAAAAACGACAACAACAATATAGAGTCGCAGCAGAGTTTCGAGTACATGAAACATTGTACCGCTGCCATTTTTATTCCCCTCCCAACAACGTGTTGCAAAAACAAAAATGTATGTATGGAACGGGACATACATATATAGTTTAGAGAAACACAGGCTGGATTGGAATAGTGGGCATGGTACCTCCCTTACAGAGATCTGCAAAAGGTAGAGTCTTGAAACTTTGCAAAAAAACCCTCATACTAATTTTCATAGTCTAGCAACATACAGACTGGATTGGGACAGTTGGCGTGGTTACTCCCATAGAATGTGGAAAATTATTATCGACCAACTAGAGAACTACATTAGATAGAATCTTGAAACTTTACACAAAATACAGACTGGATTAGAACGGTGGGCTTGGTAACCCCCACACAAAGTGAAATTTTTTTATCATGTACCTCGATAACTACTATACGTAGACTCTTGAAACTATGCACAAATAACCCTCAAAGTAATATGCAACTACAATATATAGTGTCTTGAAAATCTGCACAGGTAACCCTCATAATAATGTGCATAATCTACCAAAATACAGACTGGATTAGGATAGTGGTACCTCTCATACAAAGAAAAACTTATTATCGTATTAATACGCATAGTCTTGCAAAAATCAGATTGGATGGGAACAGTGGGCGTCGCACCTTGTATATAAACTAAATAATTTTGGACTTGAGAATAGCGTGCGTTTAAGAGTTAAAGGTTGGTCATACTTTGTATTTTTTGTGGGTGGATGTAGCGAAGCGCATCGGTGATGGCTAGTTATAGATATATGTTATTGAAGAGTTTTTGCGCCCTATTGGCTGATTAATAGACATTAATTAATGTAGTGGGATATTCGAAGCAAACCGTTTAATGAGTCCGATTTCGACCCCCATTCCGTCCTGAAAGATTATAGACAACGAGTTTGTAATTTACGGCAGTAAGTAAGGTTTCATTGGGCACGTTCATAAGACGTAATTGTTGAGCTCAACTGCTACGAAACTGTTGCCAACTGTTGAGCTCAACAGTTACGTCTTAGAAACGGCTTGAGAAATATACTACAAAATAAAGAGCTGATAAGCAATGGAAAAAAATAAAAGAGGACCAAAAGAAATAATTTAAATTAACTAAATTAATTACTTTAGCTGAAAATTATGGATAAGAAACGGTATAACTCTCTTCTATTAGCTATTTAAGCTTAGCACAACATGTTGACTTTAGGCAGCTAAAATATTTTACGATACAAAAAATAACCAACTGTTGAGTTGAGCGCAAGTAGTCAACAACCCGTTTCTAAGACAAATACTCAACAGTTACGTCTTATGAACGTGCCCATTGAGTCACGTGCTACCACCAGCCTTTACTCTTGAATTTAGTGATTTCACACTAACTGTCGGCCTTCTTTCTCATCACGGAGTCTCTCGTAATTGCTAGGATTTGCCCAAGACTTAGATCCCCATAGCTTTCACATTAAACAAGTTCCTGCTCTAGCTGACCAGTGCTGGACAAAGACCTCTCTCTCTTACTTTCCACGGTAGTGGGAGTTACTATAACCCCATTAAAATGTTCAAGAGGTATCAAAAGGTATTAAGTGTCTACAATACCTTAGTTACTGTCGCTAAACGCCTTTTTTGATTCTGGAAGATTGCTAACTTAACATAATTTAAAGAAACCTACCTAAAGCTTACCTCTTGTTTTTAATATTTTTACCTTAATATTTATCACCTTATATTTGTGTTGCTTCAGCCAACCTTCGGTTAGCAATGAAAGAAACCTACCTAAAGCTTACCTCTTGTTTTTAATATTTTTACCTTAATATTTACCACCTTATATTTTTGTTGCTTCAGCCAACCTTCGGTTAGCAATGAAGCTTTAGGTAGTGGTAGACTTCGTTCCTACCAACTGACGATAGATGATTGAATGCGATTTTTCTCGTATTAATTTATCTGAGTTTGGTTAGTTAAATAGATGATGTTTACAACTTAACACTGCCCAAAGTTGATAGATACAAAGAGTGCTGATGACGGACGTAGCTGTCTAGAAAATGTGCATTCAGAACCGAATGGGTCTAAAAATAAAATTTTCCCAATTTTTTTTGCAATATATATTATAACCTAATTTAAATTATTCTTTCTTAGAGAGAATAAAATGAACTTTAGCTTGATTACAAATTTCATATGTATGTAAAATAAGTAGTTGGACTAATAAAATTTCAAATTTTCAAATTAATGATAAGAATCATTTATCTTGAATACGTGCCACGCCTCCTTATGATATAACGCACTCCTGGAGTATAATAACAAGCTAACTCATACATATTCTAAAGTTTCTTGATATTACACTTCTCTAAATAAATTTAAAAGGGATTGTTTTTATGACTGCTGTCATACCCTGTCTCTTTTTACCCATTTTTATATATATTTTTCTAAATTTCTTCTTCTAGATAATCCGTGTTACAATTTCAAAATAAGATCGGTGCAAGCAGATATGCAAACAAATATTAATTTTAATGTAGAAATAGATAGATATTTATAAAAAAAATATTTCATTACATCACATAACGTCACTTACGATTTCATTGCAATACCATTTGTAACGGATTATTTTTTTTAATCTCACCTTTTTCAGATTCCTATGATTCTTCATCATCACCGAATGGTTCCAGTTTAGATTGTCTCAATCTAATTGTACAGAATATCAACATATGTACAACATCCTCGACAACGACACTACTAAGAGGCAACTGTAGTAGCAGTTGTAGTAATAACAACAGCAGCAATACGGCATTAAAAAGTTTTGTCGCAACTGCAAATGGAATATCGCCAATAGGGACGACATCATCAAGTACGAAAGCAACGTCATTGATATCATCAGTATCAACATCAGCATCAGGCAACACATCTCATTCATCATTGAATGCAACATTTAAGCAAAAATGTACAACATGAAAATGCTGCGTGTGTGTGGTAAAAATTTACAACATTTTTTTTTTTTTTTTGAGGGGCTACAAATTGTATCTTTTTTCTTGTGGCAAAAACAAAACAAAAACTTAATGAAAATTAAACTTACAGTTGCACCTAAAATTGAGGGTATAACATTGATGACATTTAGGCAAATACTTTTATATTAAAGTGTTCGATCAATTGTGTTAGTAAGTGTAGTTACAATTAAACATTAAGATAAATAGTTGAGGGGACAAATTTATTTATTTAACCGGATACAAGATATACCAAAGAATTACAAACATATTTTTAAATTTATGTTCATAAAGAATTTAAAATTTGTGTAGGTACATTAATTTATAAATTTACGATAAGAAAACAAGTAGCAAATAAAATTTATAATAAAATATTCAAAATAAATAAACAAAAATACTTTTATTAAATGAAATGGCAAGTAAACTGGTAAGTCCAGGGGCCTAATCAGCGCATTCGGTATCGAGTAAACTATCGTATCGAATAACAAATTCGATACGAGTCGAGTAAGCTAATTATGCCATTCGACATGTATCGAATCGTTATTTGTAACAAATTGTAATAGATTAATAATAAGTCAACAAGTGAACAAGAAAACACGGTTTAAAAACATTTCCTTTCGATTGAAATTATGATACTTTTTATTCGATATCGAGTGCCATGATACCAAAATGAAAAATTAGGAGAGATTTCACTCGATATCGAATTCGGCTATTAAACCCCAGAAATGTGAAAGCTGTAAGGTATACAGTGCGGTGTAGTTGGTACAGAAGCTCTCATTACATAGTACAACAAATCAAAACTTTTCGAAAAAAAACACGGACTTGAAAGTGGTGACCAATTTTTATTTATGGGCCTCGAAAGATTCTGAAAATCAGTGGGCTGTCAAAAAAGGTTTCACCAATTTTTCTCTAATATCTCTCATTGCGATAGAAAATTTAAAAAACATAAAAGTAAAAATATCGGCGTACATATTTTACGAGTTATGGGTCGCTAAAATTTGGATATTAAACTGCGATTGTGCAATAAACTTCACAACGTATCAGGGCAATATTGGTACAATTTAAAAGCTTTCAAAAGTATATTTTAGGAAAAGCTAAAATTTTTTTAAGTTTCTAAATCAATCGAAAGCCAGCACATATTTTAAAGAATTTTTAAAAATTTTGTTTTTATTAATCTCCGCATAGCTGGCCTTTGGACGGTCGAAAGTATTTTCTCTTCTATGATATGACCAACACCTATAGATTTTCTGCAACTGAACAAACCACCATCGTTTGCGTCGTCATTGTAATGTCAATAAGCTAAATTTCCGTTTTGTAGCGAAGACAATCCTCTAACCTTTAAGGAATCACCATTGCATCCATCAACATGAACTGTTTAGTATGGTGTACCCGCTGTCGGCATCGTCGGTTCTTATTTCTTTCGAAATGAGCAAGGAGCTGCCGTTAATGTGAGTGGCAAGCAAAAATTAATCAGCTACGCGAAACAATCGATTAATTGCAAAATCAATTTGGTAACAATTTTATTTCCAGAATTGGTACTGTTAACTGGCCACCCATTCGTGCGCTTAACGCTTTTGGATTTCTCTTTCGAGGGCTATGTTAAGTCATTGGTTTTTGTCGACAAACCAGCATTGAAAGCCAATATTCAAGCCACCATTGACGTCATACGGCCAGATTTATTGGAAAAAGCCGGAAATCATATCGATGAAATTATTAACCAGATTATAATAGAAAAATTTCATACCATTGAATTGATTTGTGTCTTGTATTATTATTTTAAGTTCTCATTCAGCTAAAAAAACATCCGATATATAACTATATCTCCTGATATATGTACATACATAAGTACCTAATTGATATTTAAACACATACAAAAAATCCCTAAAAATCCCAAAAGTAAACAATATAAGTATGTATTGACATATTGATGGTCTCAAGTAGAAAGGCCGTACCTCGTATTTTTCAAGAATACATTATTATAGGTAAAAAAACGCTTTCACAAGCAGTTGTATATTACAAATTACATTGTGAATATTATAGTTCTATAATCACCCCTTTTCTAATTGTCGTCGTCGACATCGTCGTCACTTTTGGGTAACATCACTACGTATCGATGTCGTCATCAATTCGATAATTTGATATTCCCTAACAGTATTATTACGACATCGATGGGTTATCGACATTTTCAGTCAAATTAAATGCACATACATACATACATATCTATTATTTTATTTTGTTTTTTTTTTTTGATTTTATTTAACAAAAATATAAATAAATTAAAAACAAAAATGCTCTTCTTATCCGATTCGGATGCAACTGAGGAAGATTGCAAAAAAATCTGGTCATTTAGAGAAGATTAATCAGACAGAAGTCTGATGTACATATTTCAATTACAGGATGAGACGTAAGTAAAAAATACGCTTTCTAACTAATTATTTGCTAGAATTGTTTGTTATGTTGTATGTATAGGTTTTATTTTTTTACGTGCTAGAAGCAGTGATTTACTACAGCATCTACAGATTTATTAGAGGAAGAGCTAGGACAAGTGTTGGGAGCGCTAACGTGATGATCATCTGTCTCGGGATTCTTTGTGTGGTACAGTTTGTGTAAATAGCAAAATCATCCCATAACTTTTTAAAATTACTGGGGGGTACATCCTCTTTGGAAGCCTCTTCAAAGCAAGTTCTTCCACTAATTTTACGAATTGGTTTTAATTCGTTATTTTATTGTTTTACATTTTTAATTTTTTTTATGTATACCGTTTATAAAAATTAAGACGACAAAATTGTCGTCGACACAACATAATGTCGACGTCACATTTTTTCTTACAAAATACCAAATAGAAATAAACAGTCATTGATAAATGTTGATGTCGACAAAGGGAATACCAATTTAAGCTCGTCGACACAAAATGTCGTTGCCAAATAGAATAGGGGTGAATAATATTTTTACCTTCCCCTGTAAAGTTATAATTTTTTTAATTGAAACTTTTCTATTCGAGACCAACGATATAATGCATAAACATACATATTTTAAAAAAATAATAAAAAAACATTTATATTCAATAAAAAAAATTAAACATATAACAGCCGGAAAGTGTCAATCACTTATGATTTCTTTTCTCATTTAACAGGCAGTGGGTTTTTAAATAGAAGGCCACCAATATGAAAATAAGACTTTTCAAGTACTTCAACACTTAAATGTTTCAAAGGCAGCTATTAACAACTAAATAAGAGAAATATAGGAAATTTAATCGATATTTTATGCTTGAAAAAGAAAACTAAAAACAACAGTGTCACATCAAATCTAAACTACTCGTCTCGTACTAGATATTTAAGTACATTGAAATTGATCTCTTAATGAGAGATCTTTTAAAAACACTTAAGCGGACTATTTTGACGAGAGGATAAACAAATAAAAAAGAGGAACGAACATATTTGTATATAAAAAACTAAGGGATAGTGTTGACAGTTGTACAAGTTAAATGCTGGCGTAATGTGTTGTTGTTTTTTTTTTTCATATATTATGTGATCCTTAAAGGGAGTGATGCCTACACTTAATACTTCCATTTTTTCTTCTTCTTTTTATTTTTTATTTAAATACCTTTTGAGTTGTAGCTGTCAACATGATGTGATGTGAAAGATGCAGCAGTAACATGGCAAATTAGTGTGACACACATTGTCAGCTGTGTTGACAAGATCGTGATAGTTTTCAATTTTAAAAAACACAGAAAAAAAAAGTTGACATCTGCATAGTAGAACGAATAAGGGGAAATATTAATCAAATAAGTGTGCACATAAATAGAACAAATTAAAAAGTTGCAAACAATAATAATTTAAAGCCCAAATAGCTAAAATTTTGTTAGTAAATAATGCGAGATATACACTGTTGATCAGATGATTAGAACCACTGAAATTTCTTTTTATGAAGACCATATACATATTTTAAAATTACCATCGGAAATTACATTTTGTTAAAATAACATTATTGACGAATAATAAATCAGGAAAGGAAACACTTTTTTCTCCATTTTACTTTACTTTATTTACTTTATTTATTTTGTTTTATTTTGCCACTCAACACAACACAAAAATTTTACCAAAACAAAAGAAACCAATTGATAGCTATCAAACCATAGATAACACACAGATAGTCAACTGAAACGTCAAAAACCTAAGTCTCTTGTCATAAATCTAAGTCTACGAATGTAGAGGTAGAAAAATTGTATAAGTGTTGGTTTTTAAAAAAAAATTCCCCACAGCACCTAAACTACACATCTTCTTCTTCTATATATATAAAACAGGATGTGTGTATGTACAGTGGTGGCAATATCATATGCAACTGAATTTTACTCTGTGCAACTTTATTTTAATCTTTGTTATTTAAATTTAAAACGTACATCAGCTTTTGATTTTTTATGTGTTATATCCAATTGAAACAATAAAAGTAAGTTTTCCACTAAATATTTTCATATTTTGTGTTTTGCTGTCAATTTAATCGATAAAATCGATAATCGCCTGGCCAAAACAAATGCAACTCTGAAGAACAAATGCAATTCTGAAGATACAGTTATTGTAAGTCACATGTTTTTTTACATTTTATATCTTTTCTGGGAAGTGTTGGTTTTATTGAGTGTTTAAAAGTTATTTTAGTAAACATATGTATGTACAAAGATATTTTAAGAGATGTTATGCTTCCATATGCTGAATGGTAAATGCCACTTGCTTGGGTCTTCCGTCGTTTACCAAAATACAAGGTGCTGCCAAGTCATTTTAATTAATAAAAATGTATACATTCAAGGATCTCTATTTTTTTTAAAAAATAGCTAATTTTACGGGAAAAAGAAAGTATTTTATATATTTTATATGTATATATAAAACAGGATGTGTGTATGTATGGACTCCAAAACGGCTAGGCTGATTTTGATGAAATTTCCAGGGAATCTTCTGAATATTCAGGCGGGTGACACTGTCAAGTCTGATTTTTGATTTTCGGTCTGCGGGCGGAGGTGCGTGGTAAAATAAAATTTTGAAATTTATTTTTGTGCTTTTTTTTTATTTTTTTTTTTTTTTTGTTTTTGAAAGCCGTTCTCATGTTTTTCAAAACGGAATATCAAACTCTTAATCGGTTATGTAGTTCCGAAGATATTTACAAAAAACTTATGTTAATAATCAAAATTTTAAAACTTTCGAAATGTTGCATTCAAAAATCCGAGTTTTCGGTTTATTTACAAAATATTCACATCACTCGATAACACAAGATATTCCGCGCTTACTAAGGTGCAACATTGTACAATAAGTTAAAAATAATATTATATTATCAATCGATGATAAACAGCTTTGTGTACTCTTGCATTTAAAATACCTACATTTTGTGCACATTTTTGAGTTTTTTTTTTTCAAACGCTGATAAAAAATAACGGTACATTCAAACTAACTTTGCTTTAAATTGCTTTGCTTTGCTTTAAATTGATTTGTTTTGCGTTAACAGGACCCGTCTGTTTGGACATCGGAAATGGAAAAAATTCCAATTATCGCGCCACGAACGAGATTTCGTTCCCGCCTAACTTCTGTCAAATGCAAATGAATATTCAAGCCGTTGTTGGCAAGGTATTCCCAAGTCCAACAACCTCCTACAAAAATCCGGATTGGCTGTGCGAACGTGCAGTTTTGGCACCAAACAAGCCGTACATTATCCCACTGAATTTTTGAATTTATTGGAACCACCCGGAATGACACCGCATGTACTAACATTAAAGGTAGGATGACCGATAATTCTTATTCGCAACTTAAACGCACCAAAGTTATGCAACGGAACCAGATTGACCATCGAAAATTGTTCACCAAATTTAATCGAGGCAACAATCATCGGTGGCAGATTTAAAGGCGAAGACGTTATTTAACGAATTCCGATGATTTCCAACGATTTACCATTCCAATTCAAGCGGCTCCAATTCTCTTCGCGTCTTGCCTTTGCTATTACCATCAACGAAGCACAAGGCCAAAAATTGACCAGTTGTGCGTGGCTTGCCGAGTTGGCACGCCAAAAAATGTATACGTTTTTACACCAAATAAAAAACAAAAAACATTGTCTATCCGCTGGCTTTAAGATGAAGTAATAAATAAATATAATTTCCAATTTGCCTTAAATACATGCGATTCTTTTTTTGATTGTGTCCATATCTACACAATAGTTAAGGTATTCCACGGATTTTTATTTAAAGGCCGTAAATTTCGTTAAAGACTCAATTTAAATCGTGTGGTAATACAACACTAATGTTTGCTTAGGGCCAGCAACGTAATATATATTGTAGGAGTCAAGGCATATTAATCAGGTATCCTCACTACGGAGGAGAAATATTAAGGCGAAAATAATCAATTTTTTTATATGGATTTTGACAGTAGAACTTATAATTTTTCCCCTTAAATGGAAGTTGAACTATCAAACTCCATATAAAACAAAATTTTAATTTTCGGCTTAATTTTTCCCCTTCGTATTGAGGTTAGCTGATGAATGTGCCTTGGTAAGAGTTTAAGGCACATTTCTCAGGTAGCCTCACTACGGACTGGACTTATTAAGGGCAAAATTTTAATTCTTTTATATGGATGTTGACAGTTAAATTTACATTTTTCCTTTTATGAAGTAAATACATAGACAACATCAGGCTAACGGCTACAAAATCCCAAAATTAAAATACAAACGTTTATAGGAAAACGATTATTTAGACAACATCATAGCTACAAGGTTTAATTTTTTTTTTGTTTGCGACAATTTTATTTTATTCAAATGAATAAAATGTCACAAAATTAAAAATACAAATTCATTTACAATCATAAGGTTTTAAGCACGGCACATTTAACCAGGTGACAGCACAAGTATCATTTCAAAATTATTTTAGGGCCCGATACAAACCGAAATAAGCAAGATCCAAATAACTTGGTTGATAGAAGATTCTTTGAACTTTGTACGTGAATGAATAAATATTTACATATAAATATTTGTATGTACTATATGAAGGCGATTTTATATCAGATGGCATCGCCGCGACAACAAATACAACACCGAAAAACACCCACATGCATTTTGTTCTTGGTTAAATGTACGGCAGACGCCAAAAGCTAAAATCACTTCTTCTTTACCTTTTCTGGTAGTATTTAGTCATTTTTTGTAATCTTGAAATATTTTTTTAAA
The DNA here is from genome assembly GCA_949628195.1 of Phasia obesa. Lineage (NCBI taxonomy): Eukaryota > Metazoa > Arthropoda > Insecta > Diptera > Tachinidae > Phasia > Phasia obesa. The sequence continues at coordinate 80,314,492 of OX451215.1, forward strand.
TAATTACAATTTTGTTTCTTTTTTTTAAATTAACGAATTTTTGACAGCTGCCATGCACAGAAAAAAGTAAACCAAAAAATAATTAACTTCGTTGTGTTGCCACCTAGTAATTTTACTTTATCTCTTTATGGTAAATAACTTAAGCTCGAATAATTTTTAATTCATAATAAACAATTGTAGTTTATTATAGTTCTTTTATTCCATTTTTCGGTTAAATGATAAAAACAAGATTTTTGCGCTTTTTTAAGCTCGAAATTACGCTTTTTGGTGTTTATGATTTGCTTTTTGCTTCTAAAAAGTTGACATCAGTGGTTGTAGGTATAATAACCTTTCCATTTTAGAAAAACGATTAAAGCATTAAGCACATAGACGACAGCAGGATACCGACTACAACCTGTCAAAATTAAAATACATACGTTTATATGAAGACGATTATTTTGACTACATCATAGCTACATGGCTACACGACCACCGTTGTGGCTGCAGCTAACTTAGGCTAATTTCTATTTTTCTTTGCAACAATTATTTTTTATTCAACAAAAGAAAATGTCACAAAATTAAAAATAGAAATTTATTTACAATCAAAATGTTTTGAGCAAATATATTTATTTGTTTTGATATAATAAAAGTATTTTTTGAAAAAGTTTTTTATTTTTTGTTAAGGAAAAATATGTATTTCTAAAACATTTTCATAGTTTTGATGTATGTAGCTGTCGTCTTCAATATAATTCAGTAGCTGACTACACGGCGACGATTGTAGCCAACGTCATTTATAGTCGTGTAGCTGTGTAGCCGCTGTTGTCTATGTGTTTAATGCTTCAATACCACTTACTTGGTTGAAGGTATACAACACACTCAACTCACTGTGTTGTCTCTCTTTATTTCATTCTATTTTTCATCTTGACCGAGCGAGTACATTTCATTTTGCATAAATATTTGGATATGAAAAACCTATCCGCATGATAGGTGCCGCAATCAAGACAATGCAAGGGTCCATACGTGTGTATTCACTATTGTTCAAATCCATGAATTGGGCTACAAACTGCTACTCAATCCAGTAAACTCTAAAAATTTAGCTGCTTGTGATAATTTTCTGTTTTCAAATTTGAAAAATATCTGTGTGGTAAGAGATTTGATTCGAAAAAGAGGTCATTTTTTAAAAACCCAACAATTTTTATTTATTTATTTGTTATCCTATTCAACAAGACATAGCCCTTTTAAAATGCATTGCGTTACTTATAAATTATATTTTTGGGGGTAACGAGTTCCAAAGACGGATAGAATTGGTATAAAATTGCCATGATGATGTTAACGTGCGGTATCTGACATGAAGTATATTATTAGACCTTTGAGATCTAGTGAACGAAAGACGCCTTTAGAGAGAGAGATACATAGGTACACGTGTGTAAATAATTTTGTGCAACAGCATCAGTGTTCGTATTTTCAATAAGTTAGTAAATGTAACTCCGTATAAATTTCTTTGAAATGGTGTAACATGGTCAAATCTCTTTAAGCCATGCACATATCTAATTATAGCATTAAAGGTAGTTTCGATCTTTCTGATGCAAATATCTCACAACCGTATAGCAGGCTTGGCATTATATACATCTTTGCAAGCAGTATACGTATTCTCAAGGGTGTTTAATTTTGTGTTTTCCACAATGTTCGCAAAATAGCATATACTTTTCCAGAAGCTGCATTAATTTGGTCATTCCAGGTTAGGGTGTTGTTAAATATTAAGCCAAGATTCTTCACTTTTTTTACGATATCAATTCTTTGGTTGTTCAATACTACTTCCGGAGAAAAACTTAATTTAGATGATTTCCTGTTAATAACTTAGCATTTTGACTTGCTTGGATTAATAGAGAGTCCATTTGATGTTGCCCATTTATGTATACGTTGAAGATCAAGTTTCAGTTTACTCACACAATCGTCAATTTATTTTTCAGGAGCACTTAAGTATTTAAATTTGAATATCATCAGCATGGATGTGTATATTGCAATGCAATAACTGTTTGGCTAAATCATTTATATAAATAGTGAAAAAAAGTAATGGTCCTAGTATGGAACCTTGAGAAACACCTTTTGTAACTTGGATCGAGATGTGATGTTGATTGCAAATACAGACTGTTGACGATTTGTAAGATATGAGCTTATTAGACGTACTGAAGAAGCTGAGATGTTAAAAACACAATCAAGCTTTTTGCAGAGAATCTCATGATTAACCATGTCTAAGGCTTTCGAATGATCCAGAAGAACAAGCAATGAAACATGACCGCTATCAATATTATTTCGTAATTCCTCAGAAACATCAATAAGTGCACTAATCAGTAATATATTTGTAGATCTGCTTATGCAAAAGTCTTTCAAATACTTTAGAAAGGTATGGTAGAATTGAAATTGGGCGAAAATCGTAATTGGCTTTAGGCATAGGTATTACTTTAGCATACTTCCAGTTCTCAGGAAAGCTCCTTTTTGTGATAATATTATTAAACATGTAAGTAATATAAGGAATCATAACTGGTAGGATAAGTTTAAGAAATTTCGGTTGGATATTGTCAAAACCAACAGCATTTGATTTGATATCCAGACATCATCTTCAGTTACACATTCAAAACTAAATAAACTAGACGTTGCAGGGATACCAATGTTGTAGTCGTAGTAGTTATTATTCATTTGTACTAGTGGAAGAGTGGCACATTTTTTGTTTAGAACTTTAACATCATCTCTAGGTTCCTCCGGTGCTTTAGATTTACCAATGCCCATCTTACGTATTTTTTTCCAATTTTTTTTTAGAGTCAAAATAAGAACTGAAGATTCTGTAATAATAAGCAGTTTTAGCGCTCTTTATTTAGCGATTTACCAGCCTTCTTGCATTACAGTATTCCTCATGACAATCATTTGTCTTGTAACGTTTTCACCGAGCAAAAAGTTTATCTCTTTTGAGGATAGCACTTTTGATTTCTGCATTGAACCGTTCATTGCTCCTGTTTGTGTTCGATACTGTTTTATTTTAATTTTTAGGACCTTTAAAAATCTTATTTAAGGGCAGTTTAGACAGTGAGACTTGACGTACGTAAAATCTAAGAGAAAATAAAAAGAAAATCAATCCGTATGAAAAAATAGAGATTAAAAATCGTATGGTTTTTTTCTTACGTTTACACCACTGATGCTGAATAAAATGAAGTAAAATTGAAACAGCTGTTGTTAAAACAATAAAAAAAGTGAAAACAAATAAATAGTGCGCATACTTGTGAAAAATATGGCAAATTTAGAAAAAAAGTAACAAGGAAAAGGTTCTTGGTGTTGTACTAGCCATTGCCATAATAAAAACACTGGAAACCAACAACTAAAACAAAATTAAAAAATTTTCACGTTCTTTTTTAAGTTTTTTATTGTTTACAACCTTATTTGTGATGCCAACTGGATCTATTTTGCACTATATTCAGCGGTTTTCTGCTACCAACCCTGATCTAATGAAGTAGAATAGTTTTTGAAAAATTTCAAAACATAAAGAGAGCCGTAAGACTGTCAAATTTCCATCCGTATGTTCTCTCAATGTCGGACAGTTTCATTACATATTATGTTTAGACGATACTACTTGTACTCTTTTACACAAAAATTTGACATGTCGTATTACTTGTAGTATAATGTAAACCGCCCTTTAGAGATAACAAAGTACTAGAAAGACGCTGTATTGTAAGGAGACTACAATACAGCGTCTTTCTAGTACTTTATTGAGAAATAAAATTTTAACAAATTACACCCGTATACCTAGCAAACAAAACGCTTACCTTCTAACTTTCTAAGTGGAAATGATAGACATGATTTGGATTCACTGTCACAATTTCCTGATCTCAACCTCTAGACATATTCCCTTAAACTAATTCACTTTAATTTTAGAGAAAAAAAAAACCCCCAAAACAATCACCCCTATCGTGAATAATTATTCCCATGAAAATTCACTATAGAATTTTTGGGAGTTTTTTCATGGGAATAAATATTCGCGATAGGGGTGAATGATAAGAGTTGGATACAGTTAAAATTTAAACCCTTGTCTGATAGATTATTAAAAAACCCACAGTTGCAATATTTGTCTGGCATAATAATTTCTGATTTTCCATTAAATAAATCACATATTTGTAAGAGTATTTTTTTTTTTAAATGATTGATTGTGCAATCTACCAAGTCCAACCAAAAAGTTAATTATTTTTAATTTGGGACGACCACACTGTAAACAGTGGTACAACTTGACTACTACCGATAATTTACTAAAAGGATTTTACACTATTGTACTAATGTTCTCTTAACAACAAATTATTATTTGTTTTTTTTTTTTTTGTTTGCTTTGATCTTGTTGACAGCGAATAAAAAATAATTTGTTCCTTGAGCAGTTCGTTAATGTGTATTATTAACACTCCCTCCTTGCGACAAACACTCAAGCATAATGACAATCATAAGACACAGTTAACATGTATTTGTTGTTAAAGGGTAGTGTCATGTACTTGACTGCTGTTTTTTATGATATTTTCTATATGACATGACAGCATGTATTTAATATTAATGGATTCTCATTAGTATTTTTCGTTATTCTTCAAAAACATTTTAAGTCTACATGATTTTAACTACAAATGATACAGATATAAAATTATTTATGGTGTTTATAGGGGGACAATGTGTTAAAGATCTTGTGTAGTATTTTTTTTTAATGTTCATAAGAGTTTTGTAATCAAATAAAAGAAATTTTATGTTTCGAAAATGTTTAAATAATTTGCAGATATTTAAATCAAAACATAATGGTTAATTTGAAAGTCAACTAAGTGGAGGGGAAGCAATAAGTTTCTATTTTCCAATTTGCTCACCAATTCTCTCTTTTATATTTTTTGCTAAAGTTGAAGTTCTTGCAGTGTAACTTTAACCTATATTTATTTCAGTCTTTTTTATTGGGTACTAACTGTGCCCACACACGTTGTGTGCGTCCTGACAATATTTTGTTCGATTATGCTTTGAAAGTAATCTACACCAAATTTTAAGACTCTTACGTATTTAGTTTATATAAAGGTACCCATCCCTGGATAAAATTCTAAAATTTATATAAAATTCTAAAATTCTTAAAATTATTGTAAAGCTCTGTAAAAGACAGACAGGAAATGAGTTACTCATTATTTTAAAACAGCGCCATCGGTTGCGCAAAATTGCTTAAAATATACTGATTTCAAAAATCAAAGATGCCTTAAAGTATGCAGTACCTTTAAATCGGTAAAAAATCGACGTACTTCCACTATCTTTTCTCCACTTTCTCTTGTAAATGAGATATTTTTGCGAAAAAAAATTCTATATTTGAATCAGGATGCTAAGGTACCTCCTCAGAAAAGTTTGTTAAAATCCATCTAGTAGTTTTTACGTGATGCGAACAAAAGCAGACAGTAGACAGCAGATTGAACCTTTCTTAGGTGAAGTGAGGTTAGATTTTTTTTATTTGGATCATTACTCAGGGAATGGCCCCTATTCATGCATTGTATTGTGCCAGAAATTTGTTTATGGGCGGCAGGATAGAGGGAGTAGTGTTTGTAGAAATTTTACTTGAATTTTTCCATATTTAAATGGGCAGGAAAAACATCCGGAGGGAGTTTATTCCACACACGAAGTGTTCGGGCAAAAAAGGAACTTTCCCTATAATGCATTGAGCGATTCACTGGCAAATCGACGAAAAATGAGAAGCGTGTTGCACGAAGAAATATGTCGGTATCGGGAAAAAGTTCCCAGATTTCAATAGAGCACATTCCATTCGAGTATCAGTAAAACAGCGAAACACATCCCACATTGCTTTGATGCTCCAGTGAGTCAATAGAGTTGGACACCCTAACGTCACCGATAAGTTTCTTAGATTATAAGAGAATCACACAGGGTTTTATGTGTGTGATTTCACAAGATCATTATCGCTGAGCCACAATAACTCCTCAAATATTGATATTTACCCTCTTTATTCTGAAAGAAAACAATAATGAAATATTTATGATGTTTCTTAGGATCATTGCCATTATTTTGTACGCGAGTTGTAACGATTTTGAGCTTGTTGTATTAAAGTTGTGTGTCGATTAGTGCTGGCAAATTATTGAGTAGTGGGTATCGAGTACCTAGTATTTGGTAATTTTGTTGAGCACTTAAAGTGGTTTTACACGACGTGTATTTGTCATATGACTTGTCACTGTTCCATGTGTTAATTCTATACACGTCGTGTGAACCCTTTCAAACATAACATGTGTATTTTCCATGTGTATATGATATTACATGTACATATGACATTTTTCATTTAGAACGTGTTCCATTTTGATGTGACAAAGCATCTGACATCCTGTAATGCCAACTTGATATTTTGTTATTTTATGCTTTTTGTGGTACCAAAAGCGCTAAAAATGTGGTAAAAGCACAAGGTTTGCATCTTTGCATCAGCTGTGGTTGCAAATAAAAAACTGTGTGGCGGCAAAATTATATATTGTAGGTTATGTCACATGTAATTACACATGTACGTTTGAAAGCAAAAATTTAAAAATGTATGTAAAAGGGTTATTTTGACAAACACATGAAATTACATATGGATTATCACACTGTCAGGTCATATGACAAATACACGCCGTGTAAAACCATTTTTAGTACTCAAAAGCAGTTACACGATACTTTTAATGTTATAGTTTTAGAAACAAATGAAATACAAAATTTAACGACTTCATTAAAACTTAGGTTAACAGTTAGTTACTATTATGTAAAGATAAGTATTGAGTACTATTGAGTACCCAATTGATAAATATTGAGTAGTATGGAGTAACTGAAAGTAGCAGAAATTGTCAGCACTAGATTCGATTGTACGAGAGATCAAAAAGTTTTGATTTTATGTAGTATTTGTGTTTAATAAAATTATGACCACCTTGCAGTTAACATTGAATGTTAAGTATTATTTGGGGACGATGTCAATTATAGCATCCCTGGATAAAATATTGACAGCCATTTTACTTTGATAAATCTGGGTTGTTAAATAAAGTTGTATATGAGATCGCACACTAAATTACATCATTTATGACATAAGCATACAACTGTTTCCTAGAATTGGTCATTTCGCCGATATATTGTTCCATACATAATTGAACCTTACCAATATTATCCAAATAAAAAGAAATGACAATAATTTCCTAAATAATTTGTATTTGTAAATTTAACCTCCCGTTATATGTGTAACTAACGCGTCTTACAGGTGATAATATAATCTAAAAAAAAATAACATTGGCATCACAAATCCATTGTCGAATACAAAGATCATGTGACTATCGGAACGCTCGTTAATTATTAATACGTATTACAAGAATCTACCTTTTAAGGTTGCAGAGATAGAAGGTTTGACATATGGACAGACTATGTAGCAAATAAAAATAGGATTACGTTTTTACCATTTGAGTACAGAACCCTAACAGCCAAACCTAAATAAGCACGCTATACGCTACCAAATTGTCAAAAATGCTCATGTACATTCAAAATATATGAAGCAAACCTAAATAGAGGGGTATATTTGGAAAATCCGATTTTGACTGAGCGTTACCCCTTTCCCCATTAGACGTTAGCCCATGTCTACATTAGACATCAACATGCCTTAACAAAGGTCAAACTTCATATAAAAAAAACATTATTTTTAATACTGTTTTTTATACGAAGTTTGACTTTGAAGCTTGTTAAGACATGTTAATGACTAATGTAGACGGAGTAGTGAAGTTGGCTGATATTTTCTACGTAAAATGAGAACGACACGTTTGGCGTTATCATGAGATATGCATTTATTTCTGAAGCGTTGTTGATTTGTCCTGAAAAATTAAAAACAGAAAAATGAACAACATATTAAACGACCTCAACGCTACAAACTGCCAAACTCCAAACATCCCAACCAAAGAACCCTTTTAATCACACAACTAAAACGATTGTAATTTGAGATCAATTTAAAATGCTAGAATTAAATTTATCTTGAATTTCATTTCCAAAATTTCAATTAACAAAAAGCCATAATTTTAAATCACTATCTTTGGCTAGTGATTACCCTCCAATTGGGAAAAAGTGCAATAAATTCTCAATTTGTTATTTACCCATAACAACAAATTGTTTTCACAGGAAATCTATCAACAGCTGTTATTTCTATCAAATCCCAATGGTCCTTTAAACAAACAATAGACACAAATTACATACATAAATCCTTACTTGGAACAAGTACTCGTGAGTTGAAGTACAAACAACTACTTGTGTGTAAGTAAAATTATAAGAAAACTCCTAAATTGAAACATAAATAATTGAAGCAAAAAAAAACAGGACATTTTATATCCTAAAACACAAAATACAAACATAGATTTCGATTTTAACAAGCATATCAAATGTCAAAGGATGTACGCTAAATTGATAATAAATATTTTGAAACAAATTCCGTTACTTGTTACACTACAATTATTGTTATTTTCGAAAATAAACGCTCAGAATACTTCAATCGGAATAAAATGATGTCTCATCTTCTTTTAAGTTCCTCAGTTCTTACAAGAATTACATGCATTCAATACACAGATGATATAAAAAAGATACCGACGGGATATTTATTTAAAAATTTTAATTTTGCGTGACATTTAAACGTCATATTATAGTATCATGCAACACGTTCAATACAAATTGTAGAAACATTTTAAATGGTTGAATTTTTTTTTTTTGTTTTTTTGGTCTTGTATCTTTTATATTAAATGCGACCATAAATAATAAACAAAATATAAGCGATTTTCATATGTTTACAATGAAAAATTATTTAAGCATTTCATTTTTTAAAACACACAACAAGACTTACAAAATATCTAAAATAATGCATTCAACAACAAAAATATCATGGAAATAGATATTTTTATAGATATATAATATATAAAGAACAAAAGTTCAAAGTATATTCGAGTCGAAAAAATAAGTATTTTCCGTTTGGGGTATACAGATCCTTATCTCCAAATACCAAATGCACATATTGGATTTCATTTTGATATGTTCAACGGTATGACCAGTAGAGCGTTCACATCTCTAAAATAGTAAACATGAATTCAGAAGACCTCAAAAGGTAAAGATCCGCTAAGATTCCCACAACGATTTTTTCATTATTACTATACTTTACCTATACTACGTATTCTAAAGTAAAAAAGTACCCAAGGTGATAGAAAATTGAAAAATAAGAGAAAATCACCCATATTTTCCGAGTGGGCCTCTAAACTTTTCATACAAAACCGCGGTTTTGCATAACATTTCATAACGTATCAGGTCAATATTAATAGCTTTTCAAATATATATTTTAAAATTAGTTTGTTAAGCCGACACATTACCCGGAAAATTGGAGTGGCCTACACTCAACTTTGCTATACCCCATGGAAATAGATATATTTATGGATATATTACAGAAAGAATAAAAGTTCAAAGTAATCGAATCGAAAAAAGAATTATTTTCGGTTTGGGGTGTCAAGTAAACTTTACCCTGCTCCTTCCCGATTATAAAGGTACAAACGGTTTGACGTGTACAGCATTCAAAAAAATAGTGGCATACACATCCTGATAACTATACTTTACGATAACTACACTACATTTGCAGGGTGTCTCTCGGGAAGGTATGCCATTTTGTTTTGCCGCCATTTTGATAAACATTAGTGTTGATAGTTCATATTTAGCAGTCGTGATGTAGACACGTGGCAAATTTATTATGGCTCGTCCATGACAACCCCGATTGTAATGAAAAAAATCATAATGAGAGACGAAGCACATTTTCATTTGAATGGATATGTAAATAAATAGAATAGTCGGTTCTGGCAATGGAAAACCCTCAAATTATTCATCAATCACTCTCGCATCCATTAAAAGTGATAGTCTGGGGTGCGATTTGGTCAGGAGAAATCATTGGATCTTGGGGAGCGATATCGTGATATGATAGCATGAACTGCATGCTTTGGTCTTGATTACCATGTGGTATCAACAAGACGGTGCCACATCGCATATAACCAGGATTACAATGGAAACAAACAAAGTAGTATACCTTCCCGGCGGATACCCTGTACTACGTACATATGTTAAAGTAAAAGTTAATACTTCTCCAAGTCTACTTGAAATTAAGGACTTTTTCTTAATATTCCTTATATTAGTCGAAAGCTTTAAAACTTACGGACTTGTAGTGATTAAATAAATATGCTTGATTGTTATGCTTATATATTTTAGTCAAAAATAATCATTGAACTCACCAATCACTTTTAGTTTTGGATATAAATTATACATATATGCCAATTAGCAACTGAGTCCACACTTCGACACATGCTAACGACTCTGCTTTCTTAAACAGTTCAATATTTCAATACTTAAAAGACCACATATTGCAATTTAGATTGCAAACTTCCTCTGTGACAGTCGTTCCTCAAACCAAAATAAGTTTCTACGAATGATCACAGTTGCTCCCTGGTATATACAAAACTCGAACATTCACAAAGACATAAACATGCCAACGGTTAAAGCACAAATAGTGGAACATGCAATAACCTATTTGAAACGAAGCTTAAAACTCATCCAGATCCTTAAGTGCGTAACATACTAAATGAACCTAGTTACGTTCGACTAAAAGGAAGGGATATTCGGAGGCCTGTAACATACTGAATAATATGAGTTCTTACTGTTATTCCAAATTTTTTGAAGATGCAATAAATAATATGAGGAAAAAAGTATTCGAAACCGAAATGGCTTTAAGAATTAAAAAAACCAACCAACCTCCTAGGCAGAAAAATATAACCGCACCAACCTTGGCAAAGCATTACTTGTAATAGTTTAAACGTTGTCAAAACATGATACATTATTTAATAGCGTTTTGGCAACGCTTAATTGATAACATCATTCTACGCTCATCCGATTAACTTTTTCAAAAGTCCAGGTAAATAAATACCTACACATGTATATAGGTTCTTTCCAAACTTTGACAGCTGATAGCGGCCATATTCTTAAAGCTACATATATCTTTCGAATTGCCTGTCATTTATTCCGGATGTTTTGGCAAAACAGTATGGACTTATATATCGTACAACAACATGTTTTATCAAAATGTGTATTCGGTTCGGGAAACATTTCGCGGGCTTCTTCGATTTTACTTTCGCAATAATCGTTTTACCGAGAGGACGCTTTGAAGTGTGGTGGATAAATTGGAGTCCACTGGTTTGGTAAATAATTAAACAACATCAGTACATGGACTTTATCTACCGCAAATATCGCAACCGTACGTGAGAGTGTGCAGGAGAAATCAAGGCACTTTAATCCACCTTCAATGTCAACGATGAGCACTATAGGAAGATAATTACTAACTGCTTTAGGTCTGAATTGGATGATATGGTCACCAACGGTATCTGGATGGCGCTAAGTGCCATACAGCGCTTATTGTACGAGCATGTATATACTGCACGATCGATTTTAGTGCATATCGTGCAATTTGACCCCGTTAATACATTTTCTAGTCAGAATTTCTTAAGTCACAGGTCTTTGCTAATAAGTCATAAACCACAGCAGGCATCAAAGCCAACAGAACTCATGCCATCAATTAAATTCAGCCTGATTTATGCGCCAGAGTCATGGAAAATTAGACATTTAAGATGCGCGCCAACCAGCGAAGTTGCGGCGGACATTTCCACGATGTTGTATTCAATGCATAATGGCAAAGGCCTATCGCCTTTCAAATGAACTTGCTTTATTTAAATTTCAGAGATAGGAAGCGTATAATGAAAGATCCTTAACATTAAATTTTGTCAATTATAATTATTTTTAATATAAATTACTAGCTGCGCCCGCCACGTCACGTCGTGGGCGTCATGACAATATTTTACTCGATTTTGCTTTGAAAGTATTCCACACCAATTGTAAGACTCTTACTTTTATAGTGCTTCAGTTATGGTTTATGTATTAACTTTATATAAAGGTACCCATCTCTGTATAAAATTTTAAAAAATTATAAAAATTATTGTAAAGCTCTGTAAAAGGTGTTTAAAATATTTTAATAACGTTGTAGTTCCACAAAGTAAAAGTACAAATCAATTATAAATTTTATTCAATTGGCGCCTAATGTTGAGCAATAGTGTTTAAAATATCCCACTTTCTAAAATAAAAGGTGTGTGTTGAAAATATCCCAGTTTTAAACCGAAAATTTAAGTACCTTTAAACCGGAAATTGCGTTTTTGACAGCTTTTTCTCCATTTTCTCTTGGAAATGAGATATTTAGGTGGAAAAAAAAGTATCCTATATTGGAATCAGGGTGCTATGGTACCTCCTCACAAATTTTTTTTAAAATCCATCTAGTAGTTATTACCTGATGCGAACACAAATGAAAAGCAGACAAACAGACGAAAATGAGTTACTATTTTATTATATGTATAGATAAAATAATATAAATTTTAATTATAAAATAATCAATAATAATATCCCTCTAGTATTTTGCAAACGAATAACATCTCTTTACTATAAAGGCGGAAAACTTTAAATTAAAATATAACAGACAACAACATTTTTAATATCCATGCAACTGAATGTGGCCGCAGCCGCTAGCGCATACATGGCTTAACCTGGAGCTCCAATTTTCACACACCCTTCGTAGTAAATCAGGCTGTATTTCGGCAACAACGCGTGTGATCGTTTCTGATTTGCATAGATCTTGCACTTTCTTGCATATTTCGAGTGCAAATAATCTAATGTCGTCAAATCATATGTCTAGGTGGTCATATGTCTAGGTAATAGTCAATAAAAATCATGGCATGGTTTGAAAGTGCGTGACTGTAGGCATTTCAATCGATTGGGTAAATCAAATTATACATTAATGTATGGGTATGAAAAGCTATTCGCGATGTGAGTGCCGCAATTGATCCCACATGACTCTCCCATAACGGAGTGAACTGCATATTATCCAGATTTAGCACGTCCTGATTATTTTATGTTTCCAAAATTTCAAGAAATAACTAGGTGGTAAGAGATTTAGATTAAACGAACAGGCCTATTTTGAGGGAGCCCTCAACGCTTTTTTGCAGAAATAATAATTCAAAAGGTCACAAAATTAAATTTTATAGCAAAAATATTTAATTTTTTATTAAAAAAATTATAATGAAAAAATTAAAAGTTTTAAAAAAGATTTCATATATTCAATCATCTGAAAATTGTACTTTAAGGCATCCAAATATACGACACGTTTGTGTTGTTACAATAAATATGAGAAGGATTAAGTTGAGTGACAACTATCATTGAAGTGCAACAAAAATATGAAAAATGAATAATAAATTGAAAATTTTAATTATACAGAACAGCGTTTTAGTTTAATAACCTAAATAAATAATATTTTAATCATATTTAAGATGTAAAAATTAAATGACTTAAATTTAAGAATATTCATTTTCAATGTTTTTTAAACAAAATTTTATTTTACCCGAATTAAACAAGTTCATATTGACCCACAATATCTATATATGTATATAAAGTGTTTTTCGGGTAGCTGTATCATCTGTGGTTTATTGTTGAAAACCTGTAATTTTCAGGAGAGCTTTTGTCGACCAATATTTTACCTCCAAGAGAGCTTTGCAGAGACCGAAACAAATGAAAGTCAGACGTTGCAAAGTCCGGACTATAAGGCGGATGCATTATAATGCGTGTGTGGCCACGCATTTTCATACACCTTCCTTTCTATTGGCCAATTCTGATTGCTCTTTAGGAATTGCTTCACAAATCGCTATCTCATACACTTCACATTTTTTCCCAATATTTTTGTGATTTTTTTACCTTTTTGTACTTTGATGTTCTAAACCAATTAAGCCGTAATACTTTATAGCACCTTAGACCAAAACTCCATTCTCTTTGGTGTGATAGCGATGTAAAAATAGCTCCTCTCCTTGTATTGTAAAAATAATAGTTGTAGTCGCCACTAGACTTCGGTAGTTCACGAATAACGAACTAGTTCAATTGAACTATTCTATCAATTGAACTAAATGAACTAGTTCAAATTTTTATGTCTACCTAGTTCAATTTTTGAACTATGATTTTGTATTTGAACTATTAAAGGTATTTGAACTACTAAAATATACGTATGTTCGTTATTTATGTTTACTCTTTTTGACAACAATGTAGAATTACCATACAATTTAATAACCATTTTAAGAATTTATTATTTTTTAAATTATTAATAATAAAATTATAATAAAGTTAAAAAAAGTAGTTCAGAGCACAAATCATAGTTCAAAAGGAAAAAGAGCGATAGAACTAACAGATTGAATTATTAAGTAGTTCAGAACACAAATCATAGCTCAAAAGATAAAAGAGCGATTGAACTAAAAGATTGAACTAGTTCACTTTTTTACTTTGAACTAAACTGAGCGATCTCTAAAATGAACTAAAATGCACAAGTCTAGTCGCCACTGAAAACCATAGTACGCCAATTATTACTTAAATGTTATTTGCTTTTTAGCGGCATTCTTTTTTTTAATTCATTTACCGTTGGGATACTTGCCTGGATACCAGCTTAAGGGCTGATTGTCTTGTTGACTTCTAACACCTTGACGCCAATACTTCCGATTTATATGGGGCACAAGTACCCGAGGCTTGCACGGGGTCTGAAACTCAAAAATGAGAACCTTCAAAATCTAACCAATCTGTAAACGACTGGTAACACGGGAAGCGGTAGCCCCACGTTTATTGGTGAGGACCTTTGGGAAATAACACGGTGGCTGTGGTTAGGACTTAAATCGCAGGAACGGCGATTTAGTTCGGTGTGTTGTTGCACTTCAACAAAGGTACCAACTGCATTTCAGAAGTTTAGATAGTCACCGAGTTCTTAACAAGGAGTATGAAAATTGCTACTTGTTGTGACGCTCTGCGCAACAAGGGCGTTGGTAGAAGGATTGCTTTTACCCAGCGGTAAGACCACCTTCAGGTTATGGCAATTTGCCAAGTCGTGACATAAATAAATATATGTATATCACATCATCCCCAGGGAGCATATGGTATTGTTGGCTAATAACACCTGGAAAAACTACGTTCAGGGTAAATGGGAGCACCAATCCTCGAGGCTTGCACGGGGCCTGAAACTGTAAGATAAGAACCATGGAGAACTGACCAGAGTAAAACGACTGTTTTAGTACCACAGGAACTGAAGGCTGTGGTTTGGACCTAAATCGCAGGAAGGGAATTTAGTTCATCGTGCTATTGCACTCCATCAGAAGCCACCAAAGATTTACCGTAAATTTGCATCGCAAACCAGCTTAAGACCTAATTTTTGGTGCTAAAAGAGAAGAGTTTGACGCAATTTTCAAGATTTTTCTCTTTTCAGTTGGAGTTGAAATTGTTTGTCAATTAAACTGTCAATAATTTCTATAAGAATGTTTTGCCAATCGAATTTTTGACCTTTGTGTCAACAGAATTAGATTGAGAGGGGGAGGGGGAGAAAAGGAATAACTGATGCAGTTATTCCTTATTCCATGACTTGGTTCAATCACTATTCCGTGGTTGCCAAACTGGCATTGGCTGCAGCCCGTTAAATATTTTCCAAATCCGATGCAGACAATTCCTTTATTAAGTAGTAGGCCCTAAAGCCCTTTTCACACTATTATACTGAGTATTAAAACTTGTCAAATACTTGAATCCAATGAGAAAGTGTGATAGTGTGAAAGCAGTATGTTATCAAAATGTGAAATAATACGGAAATAAATTTGACATCCCATAATACCAAACCAATTTTAGAAAAATTTCTAAACGATAACATTTTTCATTTTATCAGGGTTGTGTTTTTTTAAAGCAAAGAACCAAGCTGATTTAATCGTAGCCGATAGTTTGCCGCCGCCGATGATATGTTTTCTTTGTCCTACATCTGCCCTAAATTGCCATCAGTCTTAACGCCTACGTATGTACTTTGTTTCTGCCATGCCTAGAAATTGTTGAATGTACGCATTATTTTTTTTGTTTTGTTTTTTATTTTTTTATTAACCGAAAACTTGAACGGCCAAACAAACTTAAGACCCGTCACCTCTGCCGTCCACATAAAATTGCTCAGCCGACGCCGTTCAATGTCTCGTCTCGGCTTGTTCCTTTGCTGATATTTTTCATTTTATTTGAAGTGTGATAGTGTGAAAACGACAATCACACAATTCTCATTGGATTTCTATCTTACAAAATCCAATGAAAATCTTAATACTCAGTATTATAGTGTGAAAGGGGCTTAAGTATCGCGACCCAAAGGATCTTTTGTACAGCTTCCTTTCTTCATATTTTTTCATTTGTTTTGGAGGGGCCTCAATCATAATGAAAAAACTACTTAGTTTTATGCCATAAAAGAGTCTTGATTATCATGCAGAATCCTTTGAATAACAATAAATAAATTAATTTCCTTTTATATTTTTTCCCAAAATATAAATATCAATTCTCGTATTTCTTTCTTTAAATCCAGTTGTATTAAATATGAGACAGTTAAAAAGAAACAAACCTTAAGTTTTCTATTGAAAACATTCTTTTATTAATATTTGACAATGTCGTATGGCAGAAAAGGTTCGCGGACTTATTCCTTCCTTATTAGGTCTTGCCTCTAGCTAGCTAAATTAAGTCGACCGAGGACACCTGTCGACCTCCAGTTTAATATGAACTTACCTGCGGGAACTCTGTAAGGATGGAAATCTTTTCTCTATTACTGGAAAATTTATCAATTCTAATTTTGATGATATCAAACAGGAACGTTAGAATACGACTTAAAAGCCTCAAACGAGGTGATGAGTTAGTCTTTAAACGACGGTTTTTATTGTCCGGAATACATGGAAAAGAACACTGGCAAGAGATGGACAGGCACTCCTAAGGTAATAGCCCCTCGACAAAAAGACCATAAAGTTTGTTGGATATAAATGTGCTATTAGTACCTTAAGCTGGATAACCGCGTGAGTGACAGGTATAGAAAATGTCAGGTATCATCTGGCCAGCGCTCACATTGTGAGTGAATGTTCAGCAATGGCTAGCATTATGCTTAGGACCCACGGTTAGATACTGGTTGTGGATACTATGCTGATCGCAAATGCACTAAATTTCGACAGTATATCCAATTCAGGGATTTTAGTCATAGTAGCTAAACACATATGCAACTGTACGATATCTTGTTTGCAGCACCCAATGCTAGGATAGCTTTTTTATATCCAAATGTGATCTACCCTTTCGGTTGACGTTCATCTACCTTACGCAATTTTATTTCCGATTGTCCAATAGTATTACATGGATCTTATCGGCTATTTCTGGCGAGAGTCGAAGCTTTTTTTGGATTTTGGTAATGGTTTTTTTTTTTCGTAAAAAATAAGGTTTAAAAGGGAGCTTCGTGTGCTGATACGAAGTTCGCTTTTTACATTTTCGTAAATTTTAATGAAGTCATCATCTGGCTATCAAAATCAAAATTCAACAGCAGTATAGTTATAATTAACAGAATTAGTGCTGCATTGAAAGTTTCTGCGGGATTATCAAATTGCCCTCGCATTTTAGTTTGAATTGTAATATCTGTTTTGAGTAGATATTTGTTATTACTACATGTGGCAACCATTGTATGTGGCAACCATTCTATAATGAAGGAGATATGCTACACAATCAAGAGATACACCAACATAATCGTTATTACGTGGACTATCTCTCCCTGCATTCATTTTTATTGGTTTATGTTTTATTATATAAATTAATAAATATTACAGGTCTGCAAAAATTGCTCCCTGAACATAAATAGGTGGAATATAATGATCTCAACTCATTAAATTCAAATCCGCTTTCAGTTTTCGCGTATCATTTTTTATGGGCATGGCTAATATTTTCCTCTAAAACAAGGCAACCACGCTTACTTATTTCAATATAACTTCTTAAAGGCTTGTTTGATTTGAATAATTGAAATACCAAAAGATACATACATGATTTATTTTTTTTTTTGTTTTTAATTGTTTCGGGGTTATTCAGAAATTGATGGAGAAAAAAATATTTTTAATTAAAAAATATTTTTTTTGTCTTCAAAAACTCGTAAAAAACTTAAATCGGCAAATATTTTACATCCTTATTCGGAAAGATAGATATACTAGGAATAAAATAAGCCATAGATGATGAAAATCGTTGCTTTCTCTTCGTTGAGATTCTCTTGCTGTCTTTTCGTTCTTTCTTGTATTTTTTCAATGTTTTCGGTCTAATGTTTTCTAATCTAATTAAAATCGATTATCTTACATTTTGACGAGTCAGTGATAAACAAAGCATAAACGAAAGCAAGAGCCCTAAAAGCAATAATTTTTATGAGTTACGTTCTGTTAAAGTAACGGTCGGCTAACTAGGCCTTAAGATTATACTTTTGTAATAATAAAAACATATTATATATATATATATATATATATATTTGAAATAACTACTCATATCTTAAATCTAAAAGTCCAGCCAGTGCTAGAAAAAAAATTTGTTTCACGGTTGCCTATTAAAAATTTCAATATCAGTATTTTATTTAAATAAAAATATCTCAAAAACTATACGTGATATAATTAATCTGTAAACATATTTGGATTCAGCATAAAGTCCATTAAAACCACAAAACAAGGTTCAAGCTCCCGACTTTTTTTTGCCGACCATTGTTATCACAATAACTACATATCCAATATTTTAATATATTCATTTTATTTAAATAAGAATATCTCGAAAACTAGACGTGATGGAAAAAATCTGTCAATAGATTTGGATTCAGCACATCAATTAAAATCACTTAAGGTCCAAGCTTCCTTCCTTTTTTGACGACCAGTGTAATCAATTAATTAATTATTTAGGCTTAGGTTCTTCGTTATAAACAGGTAAAGAATAAATATCTTTATAATAAAGAACTTAAGCCTAAATAATTAATTAATTCATTTAAAAATAGTTCAAATCTATATATAAATAAATAGGCAAGTGAAAAAAGTTAAGAACCATTTTCACTGACTTAAACTCAACGTATTCGCTTGATTTTTGTTTGTTTCATAGATTGTCAATAGGAGCAGTGCAGAATGTATTTTTAGGGTTCCGTACCCAAATGGTAAAAACGAAACCCTATTGTTTTCGCTACAATGTCTGTCCGTCTGTCAGCGCCTTTTATCTCTGGAACCGTAATAGGTAGACTTTTGAAATTTTCACAGATGATGTATAGCTGTTGCCGCTATAGCAACAAATACTAAAACTTATAGGGTATTCCGATAGACAGGTGTTATTCAAGAATATGTGTTTATTTCTTAAACTGTAGAAGGAATAGACTAAAGATTTACAAACAGTAATTAAAACTTAGTTCACTATATAAACAACTATAAAAAAATAAAACTAAAAATTAAAGGGTATTCCGATAATGGTGTGATTTGCATATATAAGGCCTAAGATTTGAACCATAATATATAGATTCTTGACATTTTCACAGAAGCTGTATAGCTGTGGCCGTTATAGCAACAAATACTTTAAATTATAGGGTGTTCCGAAAGTGACGTGTTATTTGCTTTTACGTCTTTATTTCTTGAGCTATAGGAGGCAACCACTTAAAATTTGCAGTGATTTAAACTATGTTCGCGTTATAAGCAAGTATACAATATTAAACCTAAAAATTAACGGGTGTTCCGTTAGTGACGTGATTTGCATGTATATGGCATAGGTTTTGAACGATAATACGTAGACTCTTGAAGGTTTTACAGGATGTGTATTACTATGGCCACTATAACAAAGAGTAAAAATTAAAGGGTGTGCCGACAGTGACGTGATTTGCATGCACATTGACTAATTTTTTAGCCATAATATATAGACTCTTGAAAAAATTTTTACTAATGGTGTATTACTATGACCCCGATAAAAACAATAAAAATTTAAAGGGTTTGTGGACAGTGACGTGTTTTGCATGTATAAAAACATATTTTTTGAACCGTAATAGGTAGACTCTTCCAATTTGTATAGAAGATGGGTTGCCATGACCGTTATGACAATTACTAAAAATTAAGGTGTGTTCTTACAGTGACATGTTTTTCTTTAATAGTAATAGGTAGACTCTTGATATATTCATAGAAAGAGAATTACCATGTCCGCTATAACAAATAACAAAATTAAAGGGTGTTCCGACAGAGACATGATTCGTACGTAAATAGCCTTCTTTTTTTAACCGTAATAGGTAGACTTTTGAAATGTTTACAGCAGATGTTGTACTTCGGCCGCTGTAACAATTACTAATCTCTAAAGGGTGTTCCATCATTTTTTGAACCGCAATGGGTAGGCGCATGTATATTTTTATAGAAAGTGTATTACTATGGCTGCAATAACAACAATTACTAAAATGTAAAGGGTGTTCCAATAGTGATGCAATTTTCGCGATTACGACTATAGTTTTAAAATTAAAGGGTGACTCATAAGATATGAAAAAATAAACAACTTGAATTTTTAAAGTTGTACTAAACATAGTACGGAACCCTACGTGTGTAAGTCTAACTCGCACTGGACTGATTTATTTCTTCTACATTTTTGTGTCTAAGATAGTTAAAAACAGTTAAGAATATTAGCCAATCATAAAGCCTCTTTCTCTCTTAATTTGCTAAAAAAAGGAAAAACTTATTTTATTTGCTCATTCTATTCTTATTTCCATCTTTGTATGTAATTTTGAAAAATATATAAAAAGTTTACAAAAATATATTTGGTCGAATTTCGACCACATGGCAAACTAGTAAAATTAAAAATTCATAAAATTAATAAATAATCATTAATTTTCAAACAAAAAATAAAACTCGAAAAATAACTATTAGTTTCCAAGCAAAAATTTAAAGTTTAAAAATAATCAAATTTATTTTTAAAAAATAAAATTATTTTGTTTTCTTATTCCATCGCATTATGTGTGCATATGATTTTATACATTTCATGAAAGAACCGAATATTATATTTTATACTATTGTATTTATTACGTATAAACAATTGTATGTATTGACTGAGCAGGCACATTTATGGTGAACATACCTCGGATACTATCATTTAGGTTAATATCCTGGGGAATAGCAACACTGTAAGAAAGATATAAAACACGATATTTAAACAACAATTTTCAAATTAGTTTTATAAAAAAATATGTGTGATAAGCTTTAGCTAGGGGGGTGGATTTCTTAATAGAAATCCCCTCCGGTAATTAAGCAGATGCTTGTGAAATCAGTAATCTTAAGTGCATCTCCAAATTTAATATCTATTTACTCGTGCAGATATAAACTATTAAGGAAGCGCACACTTTAGTCTCAAGTACTGCATAAAACTGCATTAAAACATATAAGAAAACATAAATTTCAAAAAATTACTAGCGCTCTAGTGTAATGAAATATGAAGAAAAACACAATAAAATATTTAATACTTAACACTTAACATGCGTTAATGGTTGCTTTAACAGCAGTGTCATAAAAACACTTGAAACATTTTAGTTTTCTTGTTAAGAAATGTTCCAACATTACACGCCCATATCTACCTTTAGGTGCATACACTTAAAGCGTGCCAACAACGACAAATGCAACCTAAATTTAATTTAATTTTGTAATTTAATAGACATATTTTCATATTTACCTATTAAATATTATTAAAACTATTTTATTATCTGGTCGTTTAAATCCAACCGCATCAATTGTATTTCGTGTAGCAGCTAATTTAACTTCAATGCGTCTAGAGTTTTCGCTTAGAAATTTTGAAAAATGTCCAACAGCATAAAACATGGGTTGTTTATAAAATTCAGCATTATCTAAAATTGCAGAAATTAGTCAAAGGTGATCTTTGATTAATTAATTTAATTACTTACTGGAAGTATTAACAATTATGGGAGCATCAACTGTGTTTTTCACATAATTAGGTCCGCCGTTCTCATCCAATAATAGATTCCAATCGATCCAACCATTAAAATTATGCTGCAAATCTTGCAGTATTGAACGTGCATACTGTTCACCTCTCTCCCAAGAACCCAATACAGGTCCATGGGTTTGCCAAGGTTTATCACCTACACAAGCTTCAGTGTTTAATAATAATTTATTGGGCATAAGTTGTAAGGTAGCATCTATAAGTTCGGGCCCAAAAATATCATCCCAGTACCAGTGAACGGCTAAGCCATCGAGATAGTTGAGGGATGTGGGGCGCGTGGAGTTCATCTGCAAACAGGATATACAGTAATACCTAGATTTAACTACTTTATTTTACTTTTTTAAAAATATTTAAAATAAAAGAAGATAATAAAAAAACTTAATATTTATCAATTTAGATATCGCACTTGATCAACAAGAGGGTATTAACTCAAAATTTTAATACTTTCAGTAGAGGTAAAAAATTGTTGTGGTTACATTTTAAGATAATTTAATAATTCTTGCAAAAAAAACCGACTACAAAACAAATATATGTGCATCAATTCTAAACTAAAAATTTAAAAGGAAATAATCTGTAAGAACTAGTACTAAAATTAAATACTTTTATACTTGTTGCTCTAACTGTACATTCAAATGTCTATCCATAATGGTTCAGCAGATAAAGCCATATACGACAAATTACTTCAGATATGAGGACACCCTTTATTTTTTTACAGTTATTATTACTGGCACAGTAATAAAAAGTAACGGTTCCATATAGATTAAACAAAATCACCTAGGGGACACCCTTTAGTGTACAATTTTAAATTAAACACTTATTTTAAAGGACAGATTTTTTGTAAATTTCAAATGTCTTTCTAAAACGGTTCAAAAGTTTGGCAATATGCATCAATTTACATCAACTATTGAGACACCCTTTATAATTATAAATATTTATAAATATTATTATACGGGACATAGTAGTGGAGATTCTGTCTAATTTTCAAGTGTTTGTCTATAACGGTTCAAAAGATAGGGCTAGATAGGTAAAATTATATCAATTATGGGGACACCCTTTAGTTTCCAAATTTAAATTATATACTTGATGTTATAAAGGACTTAGATATACAGGTTCTTTGTAAATTTCAACCGTCTCTCTGTTACGGTTCAAAAGTTTTGCAATATACATCAAATTACATCAACTATTGGGACACCCTTTAACTTGTAATTATAAATATTTAATTTCTGATTATAAATATTGGACATTCTGTCTAATTTTCAAGTTATTGTCTATAATGTTTCAAATTGTTCATATATTTAAAATGACGTCACATACGGGGACACCCTTTAATTTTTAAGTTTATTTTTTATAAATTTCTGTTATTGGCAGCTATAGTGATATGCAGTTTTTTTAAATTTAAAAGGGTTCCCTTTACGGTTCATAATACACTTTAAAAAAACGAATGTTGTATGGGGACACCCTTTAATTTTCAAAATTCTGAACTTCTTTTAAAATGAGACCAATCTGTAAGCATTTCCTTTCTAATAAAGAAAAATTTTTAAAATCGGTTCAGAAATGACTGAGTTCTGCGGGCACAAACATAAAAAAGCAACATTCACACGAATTGATAACCTCCTTCTTTTTTTGAAGTCGGTTAAAAATCCGAACATATTATTAATAACAAAATAATACATTTTTCATGAAAATATACGATGTATTTCTGTTTTAACTTTGATATTGACTCAAAATAATACCTTTTTGGTGATGTAAAGGTACTCAAGACACTATCACGAAAATGGTCTCATATGTGGGTTTTGAGATGAAAGAGTAATCAGAATACGATGAAATTTTTACAGTAGATAGATATTGACGTTGTTAGTTGATTTCTTGAAAAAAGTGAGAATTTAAAAATTTTGAGTTAAAACCCTCTTGTTGATCAAGAGTGATATGTATGTATGTATCATTCGAAACATTTAAAAAAAATATTCGGAATTACAAAAAACATTATTTTTTATACACTTTATTACAAAAAAATATAAATGGTACCCCATTAGTAAACATATGTACTCTAGATCCTTAATTTTTCAGAGGTAGGATTAGTTTTTCTAGGACTAGTTTTTCCAGAACCCTGAGTAGCACTGGGAAATGGTTTAATGCGAGTGAATATCCTACAATGGATGAACTCATTAAACCTAAAAAGGTGGAGGCTTGAATAGTGCTCAGAGTCCCTTAGCAGGAAGGCCAGTAAAGTCCTCAAATATAAGCTCAAATATAAAAGAATTACCTTAAGCTGGATAACTGCGTTAGTGACAAGTCATGGAAACTATAAGTATAATCTAGCCAAGATGAAAAGCGAATATGATACTTGCAGACTGTGCCTGGAAGAGGCTAAGACAATGTGCACTACCGTCTTAGTGCACATTGTGCAGCACTGGCTAGCACAATTCTTAGGACCACGGGCAAAAACTTGTTAAATGTGGATGCCATGGGGGATCTAAGCCTTGTACAAATGCTAACAATTACTAGAGACTCCGTGATGAGATGAAAGACGACAGATACCGGTCGACATTCTGAAATCACCAAAGTCAAGAGTAAAGGCTGGTGGTAGCGCGTGACTCAATAAAACTAAGGTTGCGGTAAATAACACATCCGTTGGATATAATCACTTTCGACAAAAGGGGGTCGAAAAGGAAGCAGTCTTCTTCAATATTCCCCCACGTTAGTAATAATAAATAACGGACCGTCACGTGTGATTTACATTAGAGCCTTTTTAAATCTTAACAACAAAGAGAACGATTTTGACTAGAAAATCAGCATAAAGGTAGAATTAGTTTTTACTTTCCGTTTTTTTACGAAATAGCTGATCTATTTTTGATAAATATAAATGTGTACATAGATCTAGCTCGAAGACTTTGATCGAAACATAGTTATTTCTTCAATTTATTCCCCTCCTAGATTTTCGATATCGGGGAGTCAGTACCAGGACTTATTTAAGTTACTAGGATTGCGTTTTATAGCAGCTGGCTATTACAACGCAAAATATACGTTCTGGGAGTCAAGACAAAACTTAAAAAACTCAAGACTTAAATGTGATTTCTGGTGGACAATCAACTTATTGGCATACAGATCCACAGAAAACTCCTGATGTTATTGATTTTGGAGTAGCTAAGAGTTTTCCAGGAGAATTTAATGCATTTTCTGGACAGCTACGTCCGCCTTCAACATTCTTCGCATCTATCAACTTTTGGGTAGTGTTAAGTTTTAAACATCATCTATTTAACCAACTAAACTCAGATAAAAGAATCCGAGAAAAATTTAATAACAAAAATTATTATTGAAAATACGATTTGTTAGTTTTAATTTTCTGTTAAAATTAGTTCTTTGGCAAAGTTTAATTTTTTTGGTATAATTTTGGAAAATAAATGTAATATTTTTAGTGAAATTTCAATATTTTAGGTTAAGTTAGGTTAGGTTTTTTTCTTTAATTGTTTTTCTTAAATGTCGATTTTCAAAACAATTACAAACGGAATTTGTGTCGTAAAAGAAATAATAATTAACCTTCTTCCGTGTTAGTTTTAAAATAAACACTTCTTACCGCTTGAAACCAGGTCGGATATGAGTAACGCTGATCATCGTTGCCAAATATTAAAACATTTTTAAACTGGGATTTTTTTAAAGCTGGTCCCAAGAAATCATTCAAATAAATTGCCTAAATAAAATACAAAAAAAATGATTTACTAAAAAAGGAATTTAAAATATTTTAAAAAGATTTTCAAATATTTGATTATAAATGTTGTACCTGATTTCTTGGCGTCCAACCCAAACTCATGAAATGTACGAAACGCCAACCAATGACTCCATTCAATGGCTCATTGCCAGTGGAAATGGCCCATATCGTTATATTTTTAGACAACATTAATTCAAGATATCTGCACAAAAAACAGAAAAGGAACGGTACCGACAATAAAAGTTTAAAGCATAGAAAATTTCTTTAATGCTAACAATTGTGATAATAAACCATTAAACAGAATGTAAAATAATAAAAAAAAATATTTCTTGTAACAGCAAGAACGTTTTTGGTTTCATTACACATCATTAAGAATATTTTCTAAAGATAAAGTTGCAAATGATTAATTTTTTTTTTAAATAGTGTATGTTTATTTACCTCAGATGATATTTAGCCCATGTTTCATAATATTCCGATTTTAAGCTACTAAATCCCGTCCAATTATTGTTCGATTTCATCCATGGTGGTGGACTCCAGGCTGCAGCCATTATTTTTATTTCATCTAAATCTGCTATTGATTTAATTGTTTTGATTTGTTCGATTTTTAATAAATCACGTTCATCCAATTTCGTAAAGTTTGTTAAGTTTTTATCATTTTGTGGATGTTCATTATATGCCCAAGGTTCTAAATCAAAATCACAACCTCCAATAGAGGTGCGTAGCATATTATAAGCGATGCCATATTTGTGAAAATATGATCTAAATGACAACAAAAATATGAATTGCGAATTTTCTTTCTTTCTTATTAAAATCAATATTGTTTACTTGTATAAATGATTCTTTAGAGATTGTTGCAATTTATCCAGCAGATATGAAACACTTCCCGTTAGAGCGCCACCAAATCCCACAATCTTTTGGAAAGTCTTTGAACGATCAATGGTTATCGATGATCTGCTCGATCTTTGAGGAAATTTAAAGTCTGGAATAAGCAAAAAAGCATAAAGTTTAACTTATTACTTCCCCTTAAAATATGTAAGAGGTGTTTGTATAAAAGCGTGGGCCCTCGAAGTGTTACTAATTAAAATCGCTTTAATTTTTTCTATTTGGCTTTTTTATTCAAAAACTTTTGTAATTTTAAGAGCATCTCAAATTTGTTATTGTTCGATATAGCAGACTTTGGCGCGGATATTTAAATTGAATTTGTCCGGCAAGGCTTTTACAACGAAACTAGAGGCGCTGGAGACAAAATGAAAAAAACGCTTAAAAACGATTTCCCATTCAATTTTACATACAAAACATTAAATGCTTTTTATAAGGAAACTAGAGGCGATAGAGGCAAAAAGAAAAAAATCTCTGATTACTTATATTTTTCCTTTTCCCTGAAAACGATTCAAATTCATTTGACAAGAAAACCAGTGACCCTGCAAGCAAACGGACGAAAATCCGTGATCACTTATAAAATGATTACGGATGGTAACCGAACATCAGTTTTGTTGCCAGTTGCCAAAAATATATTACGGATGGCAACTGGCAACGTCAGTTGCCAAATAGTAATGGTATTGGCAATCGTGTTTTTCTGGATTTTTCAATTGAAAAAGGCTGTTAAACAGTAAAGTAAGAATGTTTCTTATGAATTTATTTCTTAATGAATATTTAAATACATATATTTTTTGCCTGTAGATCACAAAGTGGTAAAAATCACCACCAGATAACAATTTGAGGTATTAATACAAGAAATGGAAAATAATAACCCACATATTGCTAATGGTGTCCAAGGATTTGGTGACAATAATGCACTGTGGAAATTTCGAAAGAAATTTTCCAAAAGCTCAATAGTTTTGGACCACCAACACGTACAGCAAAAGGATGTCAGCGGGTGTGGATCCAATTTAAAGCCAAATTAAAGAATAAAATGGCAGAAACAAAAGATTTATGTATTTTTCCTTGATTGGATTTTATTTTTATCACTTTATATGCTAATTATATTTCACTTATTTCTCTTTTCTTAATTGTTTTTTATTTGTATTTATTTTATACTAGCTATTCCCGGTGCGCTTCGGTACACCCACCCACATAAATACCATAAACACTTGGAAGAAAAGTACGGCCAACTTTTAACTCGATTATTAACGATAATAATTTTTTACTATGTATGGGATGTACCACTCCCACTATACTAATCCAGTCTGTTTGCTAGATTATGCACTTTAGTATCACGGTTACTTGTGCAAATTTTCAAGACTCTACATACATGGTACACAATAATAATTTTTCACTTTGTATGGGAGATACCACGCCCACTGTCCCAATCCAATCTGTGTTCCGTTAGACTATGCACATTTGAATGAGAGTTACTTGTGCAAAGTTTCAAGACTCTGCCCATTGTAGTTCTTCAGGTACTCGATTATAAGTATTCACTTTGTATGCGAGGTACCACGCGCACTGTCCCAATCCAGTCTGTTTTCTTCTAGACTAAGCATACATATTAGTATGAGGATTACTTGTGCAAAATTTCAAGACTCTACCCATTGTAGTTCTCCAGTTACACGATAATAGTTGTTCACTTTGTACGGGAGGTACCACGCCCACTATTCCAATCCCGCCTATGTTTTGCTTAACAATATATATTAATAAAGGCGTTACTAGTGAAAAATTTCAATGATCTACCTATTATAGTTCCCTAGCTACTTAAAAAGTGGGCGTAAATGTAAAATTTTCTTTCCATAAAAACCTAAGTTGCTTTACGATGAATATTTAACAAAATTAGCGAAATCGGTTAAGCCGATTTCGTTTCATTTATTTTTATTTATATAGATAGATTTTAACACTTTTTTTAACTGACTTTCTACCATTGCTATTTATTGTATGCTTGTTTACATTCATTTTCAGTTGGCGATATATCAAAATAACGATTTCGATAATTGCTTGGCAGAGTACGTATATGAATTTTATTTGAACATTTTTAAATGAATAAATTAATTATTTAGGCTTAAGTTCTTAATTATAAAGAGATAAAGATATATAATCACCCTTATTATGAATGCCGGCATCGACGTCAACACAATACTATAGGCGTCGTCACACTTCAATGCTGTCGCCGTCACCCCAACAGCATATCGGTATTAATTAAAAGTGTTGTGTTGACGTCGTCGTGTTATTGATAATTTAAGGAACATAAATGTCATCTCTATATATTTTGACGTTTGCTTCATTTGGTTATATTAAGAATTTTATTGCAATTTAAACGAAAAAATATGTTTCTAATGTTTTATTCAAGTGAGAGTTCTGATGAAGAAAATAATGAAAATCTAAAACTTCGAAGAAAAGTTTTAAGGGAAAGATCGGACATTTTTAGTTTGCCAGATGTCAGGTAAGTGAAGAAAAATAATAAATTAACTTTGTGAATTTTGAAGCAGTTTAAGTACAATATTTTGCTTAATTACAGATTTGTGGAGTATTTTCGCTTAAACAAAACGGCCTTTAAACGTGTTTTGGAAATAATTCGGCCTTTCATGAAGATTGGAGTAAGGACAACTTTTATTTCTGCCGAATTAAAGCTAGCGACAACACTACGGTTTTTGGCACAAGGTTCTTATCAACTAAGTGTCGGTAATGACTTTAATCTGGGTTTATCACAGCCCACAGTATCTTTAATTCTGGAGGAGACACTCGATGTACTACAATCTAAGATCTGTTCGCTGTATATCAAATTTGAATTGACCGAAGAGGAAAAGGCCAAGTGTAAGTTGCATTTTTTTCAAAAAACTGGTTTTCCGGGTGTTGTTGGTTGTGTGGACGGCACACACATTAAGATTTTGGCCCCTAGTAAAGAAGATCAAAACCTTTATTACAACCGAAAAAGATTTTTTAGCCTTAATGCAATGGTTGTAAGTACACTTTAAAAAATATGATTGTTTTTTATTCATTCGCATGGGAGTAAAACTTACATTTCATAATTTAATTCCAGATTTGCGATAACAAAATGAAGATAAGATATTTGGATGCCCGGTACGCAGGTTCATGCCACGATTCTCTTGTATGGAACGTAAGTACAGCAAGGCAAGTGTTGCGAGAACGCTATAATGCTGGTGAAAGCAATTGTTGGCTTTTAGGTAATATAACAAAATACTGAAATTCTTGTGAAAAATTAAATTAAAAGTATATTCGTATAGGTGATGCTGGCTATCCCCTTGAGCCTTTTTTAATGACGCCTTACAGGTCCGCTGCAGAGGGAAGTCCTGAAGCAATATATAATAGCAGACACGCAAAAGCGAGAAATATCGTCGAGAGAACTATTGGCGTGCTTAAAAACCGTTTCCGTTGCCTCCTAGGCGCCCGTCAACTTCACTATAAGCCTGCGAAAGCAACTAAAATTGTAAATGTTTGTGCCGCTTTACACAACATTTGCATTGAATATCAGAGCTTCAATGTAGAGGATGACGTACCAATAAATAGTGAGGAAAATATCAATGAAAATATTGATAACACAAGTATCTCGCAAAGTAGTGAAGCTGTTCAAATAAGAGAACAAATAAAAACAAGTTTTTTGTAGTTGCAATTCATTATTTTTATTTATTCATATTCATTGAAATACAGACATGCATATACATAAATTAAATTAATTCGTTTACCTAAATTTACAGCAAAGGCTCAGGTACATAATTGGAAATGTTATTTAGTCAATATTTGTTTTCGAGAGCCTGCAATTCTTTTTTCTTTATTTCTAACTTTATATTTTTTATTTGCATTTCTCTTTCATGCAGTTCTTGATGTCTTTGTTCCTGTCTCTCCATAATTTTAATTTTTTTTTTCTTCCACTTCATATAGTTTTCTCTGGTACCGGCTTGTTTCCTTTAAAACTGTCTTTATTTCTTCTAAAGTTTTGGTTTTATCATCACATATTTTTTTCTGATGCTGACTTATTTCTTTTAAACAGTCTTTAACTTCGCTGATTGTCTTAGAAATTGCATTAAAAACCTCCTTTTGCATGGAGTTGTGCTTCTCAAACAATTCCTTTCTTTGATCATTCGATTTTCTTTTCCTTGAAGTAGGCTGTTCTAATATTTCAATGGCTTGAGCGGAAGTTGATGGCACTTCCACAAAATCCTCGAAGGTTATATGTTCTGTGATAGATATATTTTGATTTGAAGTTTCATCATTTAACTGTTGTATACCTTGGGCAACACCTTCAGGATTGAACTGCTTCTCAAATTGAAGCAAGTTAGAAGCAGCTTCTTCTAAAGGTGAGAGTGGTAATAATTTGCACAGACCTCCACCTGTTGCATGAAGCTCAGCTTTGTTGCTCGTTAACTTTTTCTTTAATTTACATTTAAAATCTCTCCAAACCTTAACATAAAACACATTTAAAATGTATATGTATGTATGTACTTCCAAAAACTTTTTATGCATACCTTTTGCCAACCATCGCTGTCTCTAATTGGTGGTCCAATGCTATTTAGCTTCATCTTTATTTCTTCCCAATCTTCTTTAAAATTATTACCACTTGGGCCCCTATGAAACCCCTTGGCTAATCTTGGCTTACTTTCAAGCTCTTGAATTAACAATTCAAACTGTTTATTTGTAGTAATTTTTATTTTTTTTTCCATTTCAAATATTTTTTTAAAGATTTAACCGTGACAGTTGTACAAAGTCGCTAACAGAATTTTTGTCGACAAAACCAAAGCCAATCTAAGACAATGTCGCCGTTTTGTTGCCTCTTATAATGCCAAAATGTTATCGGTTTTCATCGATAGATGACAATCTTGTCAACGGCAATGCCATGACTATGCTGTCGACGTGACTTAATGTCGTTGTCGACATTCATAATAAGGGTGAATATACAAATTAAAATTTCTCATATCCTATTTCTTTGATAAGTTTGTTTAAATAGAAAATTAATAACAATTGAAACTACCTAGTAGATGGATACGAAGAGTGCTGATGACGGACGTAGCTGTCTAGAAAATGCATTCCGCTCTGCTGGTGTCTAATTTTTTCTTAATCTCTTTATAATTAAGAACTTAAGCCTATATAATTAATTTCTACGTATTTTTATCTTCTTTCATTTTCAATATTCATGAAGAAACTGATTGATTTCCTTTTTGTTTTCTTCATTGTCCGTGAAAGAAATTGTGTTTTGTTTTTGTGTTTTCACCGCACACAAATGAGATCCACACACATTTTTCATCTTCATGAATAGTTGCTTTTCAAACTGATCACAACTCATTGTCCATGAAGTTTTTTTTTTGTTCAGCTCCTTTCTTTTGCACCGCACATGGAAGAAGTAAACAACTGTTTCAAAAATTGATCACCACCATTCTTCATGAAGTATGTAGATATCGTCGCGTTTATTCCTAAACCACGTAAGCGCCAAGAAATCGTTTTTCAGAAAACGATAAAAACTTATTAACTTCTTTAATATTGGTTTTAAAATATTTTTTTTGGTAAAACATGGCTGTGCGACTCTCTGAAGGGTATAGAAACTTTTTTTTTTTTAAATTTGTTACTTACAATTAATTGTAACCAAATCTGTCGCTTACGTGGTTTTGACGCAAATAGCAAATTTCTGTGTGTAAATAAACATTTATTTTTGTATTTATCAAAAAAAAACTTTTAACTTTACTAAAAATGCTCCAATTGGCCTGTAACTTTCATGATTTTTTTAATCTTAAATACAAAAAACTTAGTGGTTGAGACTTTAACATTTCCAACTTGAAATATAAAAAACATTATATTTTGCATGCAAATGTCATTTGTATGGCGCTTACGAGGTTTTGAAAATGGAATTATTTATTTTTCATACAAACTTGTTAAGATGAGAATGTAGTCTGGCAAATGTTATTTACTACCATAAAAACCAAAAAACCAATTTCGAAAAAATGTCGCTTACGTGGTTTAAGAAGAAACGCGACGATATGTATGTTTAGCTTCTTTTTTCTTTTCACCATCGAACATTTCTCTTTTTCAAACTCGTTTATAATTTCCATTTTTTTTTTTATTGATAAACAATTTTTTCTGCGGAATTTTGTGACACGAGTTTCTTCAAATAAAAAACAGTTTTTTTGGCCATCATTACCCCCTGTCTGCAGTAGACATTAACATGTCTTAACAAAAGTCAAACTTCATATAAAAAAAAAATTTTTTTTAATACTGTTTTTTTTTTTATATGAAATTTGATTTTTGTTAACGCATGTTGATAGCAAATGAAGACGGGGGTTTAACATAGTGTCCATACCTGAGACAAAATTTTGTCTTGATAAAAGTCAAACTATAAATAAAATAAAAAGTCAAACTATAATATAAAATAAAACATTATTTTTAATACTGGGTTTTTTTTAATGAAGTTTGACTTTTATCAAGACAAATTTTTGTCAGGTATAGCCACTAGGTAACACATGAGTTTGCACATTTTCGTTAACAGGCAGGAAGTTAAAATTAAACTTACAACTTCTATTTTTCCCATAGTGTCCAAGTAATAGTTTGCTATTATCCACCAGCACAGAATCAGTATAAAATGATATTTCTTCGTCTTTGACAGATTCATGATGATTATGAATTTTATAATTTTTTGATGAACTAAATTCACCTTCAGTTACAAAAAAACGTAAACCATCCTAAAAGCGCAATATAGAAATAAAAAAGTATAAATTAAATGTAAACAGTTAAGCCCGTTTTACACTATAATACTGAGCATTAAGATGCCAAACATTTAAATATTATGATAAAGTGTGATAGTGTAAAAGCAATATGTTATGAAAATGTCGAATTATAGGGAAAGGAATTTTATATTCCATAATACATCATTTTAAGAAATTCATCTAAACACTAACAGACAAACCTAAATACGAGCGCAACGCTATGTTATGAACAGTTAACTTATTTTGCTTAAATAAAACAAATAAATTGAAATGCAAATAGACCTAAAAACACTAGATAAAGTAGAAAGTAACTAAAATGTCATCATTTTTCCACCAAAAAAAACAATGACAATTTGTTTGCATCCATCGGATTTCTGAATTACATAGAGTTAACGCCGTGATTTAAATTAGAATTATATTTGCTTCAGTCACTTCTACATCGATTTACCTTCTCCACGTATGGGCTGGAAGTCCTCTTCTTCCTCCCTTGCGGGTTCCAGTCTATGGCATTTCTTGTAATGTCGTTCCACTTACGTCTTTTTGTTTTTGTGGCCATGATTTATTGGTTGGATTGTTGATTGATGCTGAGGCATTGATTCACAAACACCTGTATCTTCTGCATGTCTCGAGGGGCATCATTCCATGTCTCACAACTGTAGAGGAGAGTAGACTTGACGTTTGTGTTAATTTTGCCCTTATAAAAAGAAATAAAGTCTTTTTGAAGTGTACTTAAAGACAAAATTTTTATGTAAAACTTAAAATAAAGTAGACTTGAAGTATACTTTATTTTTTTGGATCAGTGCATTCAAGGCATATTAATCGGGTAGCCTCACTACGGAGGGAAAATATTAAGGCAAAAATTTTAATTTTTTTATACGGATTTTGACAGTTAAATTTAAGTTTAAATTTTTCCCTTAAATGGAAGTTTAACTGTCGAATTTCATAAAAAAAATAAAATTTTCGCTCTAATATTTCCCCTCCGTAATGAGGCTACCTAATTAATATGCCTTGAGTGCATTAATATTTAATTTTATCAGGTTTTTTTAATGCAATGGAAATAATAACAAACATAACTGTTGAAGAAAGAAGCTGACTTTGTCGCAGTCAATAGCGCGCCGCCACAGATATTATTTTTTCTTTGTGTTGGACCTGCTCAAAAGTCGCCTACGAATGTACTTTGTTTCCACCGAAACTAGGAATTGCTGCAATTTCTTATTAATTTACCAAGAGCTTGAATAGCCAAACATACGCATACAATAGTCGGCACGTCTGCCACCTAGATATGTATGTAGGTGAAATTGCTCAGCCGCCTCTGCCCAGTCACCACAAGAAGTTCGCAGGCGACGCTTACGTACGGCCGGTCTTTTAAGATTTCTACATGCACGCCATAATGAATAATCTGATTGAGGAGTTGCGTCGAGGTCTTCCAAGTAATTTTTCAGAGATGCTACTCTTTGAGATTCTAGTAGCTGTCTTAGCCGTTTCGTGCAATCTTTAAGTCTAGATTTAAGTTGAGGAGATCTACGTGATTGGCACTCTCTTCGAATTTTTCGTTTTTCAGCCAAGAGCCGCTCGATATCTATAAAATAAATTTGATTGTATCTAGCTGGTTGTCGGGTTACTGATTTAAGGTTTTGATCAAAATCAATTAGACTCTGGTCCACTTCTTCTGGTGTTCTTAGCGGTATGTTTTCCAAACAATGAGTACTGAGAAACTTTCTATATTTCAACCAATTAATGCTTGTGCTAGTTGGTGCCGACACGATATTTTGCTGGTTCCGTATATAGACAATAGTGGGTGAATGATCTGAGGATAATTCAAGTGACGCTTCACGTCACGCCGAAATAAATAACATCAGGTAACTTTTGTCGTCCAGTAGTCCAATAGGTGGGTTGTCCCCTCTATATCACATTCAGACGCATTTTTGAAATAGTGTGAAATAAAACACGACCTTTTGGAGTAATTAGTCTTGATCCCCAAAACGTATGTTTAGAGTTGTAGTTGCCTGATGCTATGAGACAGGGATCTAGTGATTTAAGGAAGCCGCTGTATTGACTCCCTGATAATTGAAATCTAGGAGGTGAATAAATCGAAGAAATAACAAAGTTTTGATGAATGAAACATGAGCATTTGCTCGATATTGCGAGTGCTTTGAAAGAGTATTTAATTTTTGAGAGGTTTGTATGACCATATTTTTGTCATTCTTTTAACACTGGACGGGTTCTTATGTGGTTCCTCTACACTTATCCTGCGGTATAACAGATATTTCAGATTAATAAATGATAAATGGGGTGCGTTTCGTACTTTTTCAATCTGATATCTCCAGGTTCTAGTTCTACACGAAATCAGGTTTGGGAACACATTCTCCATTTCTAAGATTATCTAAACTTTTTACCTTAAAGTTCAGCCGGATCAACGTATGAATCTACACCTTTGATAACTACCTGTAGGGCTTTGCTACTCTTCTGATATGGACTTTAGACATTGATGCAAGCTGCGAAGATTTAGGGCTTCGGCATCTTTTTAATACAGTTATGTATCTATCCATTCCCACTTGCGTCTTGGGCTTTTCTACACTATCCATATTAGTTTTGGTAATACTGTGTTCAAAAGGTGACTTGTGTGCAGTTATTTTATTGTCATTACTTAACAAAAGTGATGAACAGGATTGGGCACGTAAAACTGGCGTAGCATTTATACACAAATTATTTTCCGTTTTTTATTTTTATTTAATTCAAAATTGTCCACATTTTTGTTCCTTAAATTAAAGAACCTCTTTAGCCCCTATTATTTTTGTTTTATTTTTAAAACAAAAATAATGCCGTTGTAAAAAAAGAATAAAAAGGAGAAAAAAAATACAGACAACTTTTTTGTTGTATTAAAACAAGTTTGTTTTTTGCTTTTGTTTGAATTTATTCACACGATTTGTTTTTGTTTTTTTTATAAATAAAATAAATAAATAAATAAAATGAAATAAAATAACAAGTTGTTTTTAAAACTTTCATTGATACGTCGACATCATGCCACTTACGTACTCAAAATGTAACTTACCTTACTTGAGGTAATCGCAATCCAACTGACTTCAGTACTCAATTTAGGTTCTTCTAAATAGTCACAATAATCGACAGTACATTTACAAACAAATCCATACTTCGTTTGCTGAAGGTCACAAGGAATATTTAAATGGCCTGAAAACTAAAAAAAATAACTATAAAATAAAAACTGTAAAAGGACTTTACACCAGTGTTGGGATTTGTTGTACAGTTGTACCAAATTTGGTACAATCGACACATCAGTGGTACACTGGTACACTTCATGCTTTTATGGTACAATTTCATATAAAATTTATTCAAGAAATATTTTATTTAATAAAAAAAATTTTACATTTCTAACTTCACCCTGTCTAGAACTGACTAAATTTCAACATTCTTGACTTATGTTAAGGTTTTTTATTATTTACTCTGCTAACCCTGTTATGTATAAGTGATAGGTAATTCGCCTGATACATTTTTCCATTCTTTCTAGTGAGAAATCGTAAGGTATTTTTGGTAATTAGATGATTTTTTAATTGTTCTTCAAAATAGACTTTGGTGAAGTTTCAAGCACTTGATGGCAATTGCAGTGTAGCCAGCTCCTAGCATTGCAGGGTGCAAAGAGCCATATGTAAATGGATAGTCCGATTGATTAAACATTTAACATGGATATAGCAGAGGAGTATCTGAGCTTAAGTTTTAAGGCGCTATGTGGCTTCAAATTTGAGAACCTTACACTTTCAAATTTTTTTGGGCTTGACATTTCATTATTTTTATGTTCGATGTTTCAAAATCTATTTAGTATTAGTACATTTTTTTAAGTTTTTTTTCTTAGTTAGGCAGCAAAATTTAAGATATTGTGGTAAAATTTCAAATTTCTTTTCTGAGTTGTCAACTAGATGATTTTCAATTTAAAAGCTTCAAATTATTGCCTTTTTGTGTATTTTAGGCTAAAAAAGCGCCATTAATCTTTTTTTTTTAATAAAATAAATTCTTAAGGAACATATAAAAATTTTATATTTTAAACCAAATTTCGTATAAAGGTGATGATCCTTGTAGAATATGAAGATCCTTCAATTTGATCTATTTTACATCGAAATTTTTATATTAGCCTATATGTTCTGAAATACCAAAGGGATCTGAAACAGAAGATATTCCCAAATATTGCTGATAGTATTTCATGAACCCTAGTCGATTTTATGGGCAAAGCCTAAAAATTCCAAGTTTGAGATTTTTGGTAATTATTTTATTAATCGCGGGAATTCCTTTATCTTAATCTTAACAATTTGTATACGCTTTAATTTTCATTGACTAATTTCCGCAAAAAGGAAATTCAAGGAATCAAGGTCAATTATCGTCACTTTCGAATATGCTAGTATTAAAGTTTTCATTAGTTTCTTTTAATGCCGAGCTACTGTATATATGTTTTGCTTGTTTTTTACTTAATGTCAAATGTTGGTACAATTGATGCTGATTTGGTACAATTTTAGCACTGGGATGGTACAATTTAAACATTGTGAGATCCCAACACTGCTTTACACTAGCCAATTTGCTTTAACTTAGACGATATACCTTTTACCTCTAACTTTGGCGAAATTTGTAAAAATAATAAATAAGATATCAAACAAATTATTAGAACTACACTCATGCTCATAGAATTAAGTCACTCACATGGATGTACTAAAGTTTGTTTATAATAAAAATATTTTTCACGTTTTCCAAAAATTTTAACACAATATTGAATAAATTGTAATTCATTTTAAAACTAGCAACTTATTATACCCTTCACTACAGGTGGAAGGGGTATGTATAAGTTTGTCATTCCGTTTGTAATTTCTACAATATTCATGTCCGACCCCATAAAGTATATATATTCTGGATCCTTATACATAGAGAAGTTGATTAAGCGATGTGTTCGTGTTGGAATGTAATTTGCCAAGGGACCAGAAGAGATACAAAAAATTTAAGTACACGAATGTATCAGGAATAGTTTCGAAAATTTTGGTATTGCACTTCAGCAAAATCGGATCATTCCTATGGAAGCTGCGAGCCAAAAACCACGCCCACTTATAATTTGTTCACGTTTTTTTTTATTTTTTTTTTTCGGCTTTAATGATTCTGTTTTGCCTTTTTTGTCAAATAAATATTTGACTGCGACAGGTAGATCGCAAGGAGTGCATACAGATCTCGGGGGATCAATAACGCCCTGCGAGGGGCGATTTTTGTTTGTTTTTAGATTGGTAGAATAGAAAGCAATACACATAGAGGTAGCCAATGGACCCACAGGGTACCCACTGGTAAATAGGAGCATTTTTCTCTGGGCTTTTTCATTTCCATTATGAGCTTGGGGGCTTCATTGAACTCCATTTTCATAAAATATTTTTTATTGAAAAATATTTCTTTGTTGATAATCAATACAAACAAATCAAATTAGGAAAAAGGTGATGATCTGGCCTGAGCAACCAGTAAAATACGTATAGGAACTAGCTCTTTTCCCCCAACAAATAAATGGCATTTTTATTATAAAATGTTATGGGTACTTAGCAAAATATTAAATAATTAATGTTTAAATTCCCAAAAATTTATATATGTACATATAACTAAATGTGCAACTGCTTGTGCAAACCTTTGGCAACACTTGTTATTTTTCGATTCTCTTGCGAGAACAAAATTTACTTGTGTAAAGCGTTGCCACAAAGAAAAATATTTTTCTACCAAAGTTATCCCTAAAATCTACCAAAACCTTCCAAATTCTAAAAAAAATACCAAATTTTTTTTTATAATAAGTTGATTGTATCTTTTTTTTTTGTCAACTTACAAATTCGTTTGCTTTGATTTTATAATGTTACTACGATTTCTTTCATTTGTAAGTAAATACTGGTTTGTTAAGCTTACGTTTGCACATTTACAAATTGTAATTTCAATTGTTATAGTAAATCGTATAGAAATTTTCAAGCATTTTTTTTAAGTAATTTTAACATTAACAAGTAAAAGTGCTATATTCGGCCGTGCCGAATCTTCTATACCCTTCACCACGGTGATTTTATTTATACAGACATGTACAGCATTATCCATATTGTTGACTCTTTACTTAAATTAAGTCGTATGAGAAAAATTCATTATTCATGCTTTAAAGAAATAGAAGAAAAATGAAAACAAATTCCGTTGGCTACAATTGTCGCCGTGTTGTCATCTACTTAATGATATTTAAGACGACAGATACATCGAAAACTGTGACATTGTTGTAGAAATACTTATTTTGCTTTTATAAAATTAAATAACTTTTTCAAAAAATTATAAATATTTCCTCCAAAACTTTTTGTTTGTACATGAATTTATAATTTACAATATTGTGACATTTTCTTTTGTTGAATAAAATAGAAATTAGCCTAAGTTGGCGACAGCCACAACGGTGGTCGTGTAGCCATTTGTAAAAATATTTTTTTAAATATTTTATTCGAAAATTTTTTGGAAAATTTTTAAATTTTTTTTCGAATATATTTCTATAAAATATCTTTTTGAAAAATTTTAATCGAAAATTTTTTGGAAACATTTTTAAGAATTTTTTTTTCGAATATTTTTCTTTAAAATATCTTTTTGAAAATGTTTTGTAAATATTTTTGAAAAAAAAATTTAAAACAGAATCATTAAAGCCGAAAAAAATAAAAAAACGTGAAAACAATATAGGTGGGCGTGGTTTTTAGCCCGCAGCCTCCAAAGGAATGATCCGATGTTGCTGAATTGCAATTCCAAAATTTTCGAAATTATGCCTGTATCTCTTCTGGTGCATTGGCAAATGACATTACAACA
The DNA here is from genome assembly GCA_949628195.1 of Phasia obesa. Classification (NCBI taxonomy): domain Eukaryota; kingdom Metazoa; phylum Arthropoda; class Insecta; order Diptera; family Tachinidae; genus Phasia; species Phasia obesa. The sequence goes on from OX451215.1 coordinate 80,354,593, forward strand.
CGAACACGGACAGACGGACATCGCGTAATCAACTTCTCAATGTATAAGGATCCAGAATATATATACTTTATGGGGTCGGAAATGAATATTGTAGAAATAACACACGGAATGACAAACATACCCTTTTTTACCTGTGGTAAAGGGTATAAAAATAACAAATAATGTTTTCTACCAAAAACGCAGAAGAACTGGAATAAACCAACCAAAGTATATAAATAAGAAAAAACTACCAATTTTGGTCTGATCAGACCAAAGTGGCATCCCTGCTTGTGTATGCATTTCATTCCACCTTACGTCTATTTTAGAATTTTATTACTTATAGAGTATTTTTGGCTTCTCTAAAATTAGGAAAAAAGTTTCCTGATGATCTGGCCTGAGCAACCAGTGAAATACGTATAGGAACTGGCCCTTTTCCCCAACAAATAAGTTGCATTTTTATTATAAAACGTTATGGGTAATTAGCAAAATATTAAATAATAAATGCAACAATTTCATACTATGCACACACTATCTATATAATGGCAACTCAATTCAGCTTTTTCTAAAAAAAAAATTTTTTAGTGGCAACTCATTTCAATTTTGTCCGGATAAAAACTAAAATTAAACCAAATCAAGCTGAGAGTTGTCTGGAAAAAATCACTTCTCTCACACTTCTCTCACTCAGAGAAATGTGAAACTAGGTATAAAAAAATGTTGTCCGAACAAAAATTTTGTCCAGACAAAATGGGTGAATCCAGCTTTAGTCTATAGATAACTGCCATTATTTATTTTTTTTCTCATTAGAATGGTTTAAGAAACGTATTTTATGGTGTTTATGTTGTAACTACTTATGTGTATGTAAAGTGTATTCCATTCCGAAGAAGTTACTGTTTGGTATGGTTTTAGAGCTGGCGACGTCATCTCATATTTCTATGAGAATGACGTTGGCTAGGTCAATAGCGTCAACGTAGACGATACTTGCCACATTGCTGATTCTACCTGAGCATGGTCACATCTAACATGGAGGCGATGTGAACTCACCACCAAGATCGTGGGATTTGACTCTATTAAGACTTTTTCCTGTAAGAGTTTTCTTTAGTCACAGGTTTATGCGAATAAGCAAAAAACCGTAGCGGCTATCAAAGCCAGCTTAACATATCGTCGTTCCGAAGTTATCTTCACGTATATCACAAAATCACAAAATGAGTTACGACTATTATTGAACATTAAATTATTAGATCTATCGATGTGTTTAATCCCCAAATCTTTATCTTCTGTATTTTCTAAGATATTTAAAAGCTATTTGGCCGTATATCGAAGTTTGCCAAAAAAATATTATGTTATAAGGACGTATGCGATACTTTTGTGGATATACGTCAAAAAATGTATGCAATTTTTGAAATACAAAAATGTTGCGTTATCTTGACGTATATGTATAAAAAAATATATTTTAAGAATTTTTTAGAAGAAAAAAAACAGGTAATATAAAAATGATAAAATTTTTATTATTAAAAGTTTACAAAACGGATATTCATACAAACTTTGTTTCATAAACTTTTTATAAAGCTTTTTATCATGTACTGAGTTCTCTTTCAAACATTTTTTCTGATGTTGATAGAACTCCCTTTTTGCTTTCTTTTTTTAAGCTTGATGATTGGAATTCATCTTCTTTTATAGATGTTTTATAAAGTAAAGTAAATAAATTGAATTTATTATATTTAATTGCTTTAATTTTAGTAAAAGGAACATTCTGAAAATTTAACTGTTGTGCAAGATTCGAATAAATTTTGAAATCTGTAGGTAACATTTCTATTATATTTAATTTAATCTTTAATTTAGTTATTAAATCTACAGGACTATGAATTTCTTTAAATTTAAGAAATCGATCTATTGCACTATGGACAGCGTCAATTTTTTGAATTTGGGAATGTCCCGGCTCTGAAAATTTTTGAGTAATTGTTTTAATATTATTGTTTTTATATAAAAAGTCAAGGAGTGCAGACGTCAATATTTTATTTTTGTTTTGTGGCACACAGGAGTCGCTCCAAAGAATGAAATGTTCAATGTTCTTAGAATCCTTGACTATGTTTTTCAAGATTTTAATAACAGAACTGGCATTATCATTGCCAGAGCGACCACTATGTGCAAATGGCATTTTGGAACGTTTTTTCATTTGAATTCTGAGCACATACTGTTGCTGTCATATTAAATATTGAAAGTTTTCTTTTATAACAAAATATGGATGAAAATCCCTTAGGCAGATTAAAGGTGCTTTGCTGTATTTTTTTATGTTATCTGTCTGTGTCTATCACAATCAATTTTACAGTTTCGACTCTCATCTATATGTTTTTTATATAACGCTTTTCATCTTCGCTAAGTTTATTGCTATTATGTAGATTCATATACATCTATCTAACGGCGTTATTTTGACGTATGCGCCATTATTTCCCAAAAGGTGGCTTTTACGGCAACATGTTATTATTTTTTTAGAACTAAAAATGTCTAAAACTTAAAAAATTTTTTCTATGACTTATAAAATTTTTCCACTCTTCGATAAAGGATAATTAAAATAATATCTGACAAAAATATTGATCCCCTTTTTTCGACTCATTTTTTTCCTATAATCTGTGAAAACTTTAAATTCAATTTCCCAAAAAAATATTTTTTGGAGTTACGTCAAGATAACTTCGGAACGACGATATGACATCGGTCTGCAAAGTGTATTCAAAAGAATAAACTTTGTTGTTTTAATGTAGTGTAAAACAAAGTGTATTCTTTTGAAAACACTACGCCATCAATTTGACATAAGTCAAACTTGATATAAAACAAGTAAGAGTGCTATATTCGGCCAAGCCGACTCTTATATACCCTTCACCATAGTAATGTTAAATAGTTCCTTTCTATGTTATGTTTCCCAATTTCACAATAATATATATTCAGTTTCAGTTCAATTCAAATATATACTATATTTGAATTGAACTGAAAGATATAGTATAAAGATATAGAATTTTTTTTTTTGTAAAAATTTTATCGAAAATGTTTTGTTAAAATTTTTTTTTTTGAAAATGTTTTGTAAAAATTTTATCGAAAATTTTTTGTAAAAATTATATCGAAATTTTTTTGTTAAAATTTTATCGTAATTTTTTTGTACAAATTTTATAGAAGATTTTTGTAGAAATTTGACTGAAAATTTTTTGTAAAAACTGTTAGTTAAAATTTATCAAAAATTGTTTGTAAAAATTTTATTGAAAATTTTTTTGTAAAAACTATATCGAAAATTTTTTGTTAAAATTTTATCTAAACTTTTTTGTAAAAATTTTATAGAAAATGTTTTGTAAAAACTTTTGTTAAATTTTTTCGAAAGTTTTTTTGTAAAAATTTTAACGAAGTTTTTTTTGTAAAAATTTTATAGAACATTTCTTATAAATTTTTATAGAACATTTCTTGTAAATTTTTATAGAACATTTCTTGTAAATTTTTATAGAACATTTCTTGTAAATTTTTATAGAACATTTCTTGTAAATTTTTATAGAACATTTCTTGTAAATTTTTATAGAACATTTCTTGTAAATTTTTATAGAACATTTCTTGTAAATTTTTATAGAAAATTTCTTGTAAATTTTTATAGAAAATTTCTTGTAAATTTTTATAGAAAATTTCTTGTAAATTTTTATAGAAAATTTCTTGTAAATTTTTATAGAAAATGTCTTGTAAATTTTTATAGAAAATATCTTGTAAATTTTTATAGAAAATATCTTGTAAATTTTTATAGAAAATTTCTTGTAAATTTTTATAGAAAATTTCTTGTAAATTTTTATAGAAAATTTCTTGTAAATTTTTATAGAAAATTTCTTGTAAATTTTTATAGAAAATTTCTTGTAAATTTTTATAGAAAAATTCTTGTAGATTTTTATAGAAAATTTCTTGTAAATTTTTATAGAAAAATTCTTGTAAATTTTTATAGAAAATTTCTTGTAAATTTTTATAGAAAATTTCTTGTATATTTTTATAGAAAATTTCTTGTAAATTTCTTGTAAATTTTTATAGAAAATTTCTTGTAAATTTTTATAGAAAATTTCTTGTAAATTTTTATAGAAAAATTCTTGTAAATTTTTATAGAAAATTTCTTGTAAATTTTTATAGAACATTTCTTGTAAATTTTTATAGAACATTTCTTGTAAATTTTTATAGAAAATTTCTTGTAAATTTTTATAGAACATTTCTTGTAAATTTTTATAGAAAATTTCTTGTAAATTTTTATAGAAAATTTCTTATTGAAAATTTTTTTGTAAAAACTATATCGAAAATTTTTTTTAAAATTTTATCTAAACTTTTTTGTAAAAATTTTATAGAAAATTTTTTGTAAAAACTTTTGTTAAATTTTTTCGAAAGTTTTTTTGTAAAAATTTTAACGAAGTTTTTTTGTAAAAATTTTATAGAAAATTTCTTGTAAATTTTTATAGAACATTTCTTGTAAATTTTTATAGAACATTTCTTGTAAATTTTTATAGAACATTTCTTGTAAATTTTTATAGAACATTTCTTGTAAATTTTTATAGAATATTTCTTGTAAATTTTTATAGAAAATTTCTTGTAAATTTTTATAGAAAATTTCTTGTAAATTTTTATAGAAAATTTCTTGTAAATTTTTATAGAAAATTTCTTGTAAATTTTTAAAGAAAATTTCTTGTAAATTTTTATAGAAAATTTCTTGTAAATTTTTATAGAAAATTTCTTGTAAATTTTTATAGAAAATTTCTTGTAAATTTTTATAGAAAATTTCTTGTAAATTTTTATAGAAAATTTCTTGTAAATTTTTATAGAAAACTTCTTGTAAATTTTTATAGAAAATTTCTTGTATATTTTTATAGAAAATTTCTTGTATAATTTTATAGAAAATTTCTTGTAAATTTCTTGTAAATTTTTATAGAACATTTCTTGTAAATTTTTATAGAAAATTTCTTGTAAATTTTTATAGAAAATTTCTTGTAAATTTTTATAGAAAATTTCTTGTAAATTTTTATAGAAAATTTCTTGTAAATTTTTATAGAAAATTTCTTGTAAATTTTTATAGAAAATTTCTTGTAAATTTTTATAGAAAATTTCTTGTAAATTTTTATAGAAAATTTCTTGTAAATTTTTATAGAAAATTTCTTGTAAATTTTTATAGAAAATTTCTTGTAAATTTTTATAGAAAATTTCTTGTAAATTTTTATAGAAAATTTCTTGTAAATTTTTATAGAAAATTTCTTGTAAATTTTTATAGAAAATTTCTTGTAAATTTTTATAGAAAATTTCTTGTAAATTTTTATAGAAAATATCTTGTAAATTTTTATAGAAAATTTCTTGTAAATTTTTATAGAACATTTCTTGTAAATTTTTATAGAACATTTCTTGTAAATTTTTATAGAAAATTTCTTTTAAATTTTTATAGAAAATTTCTTTTAAATTTTTATAGAAAATTTCTTGTAAATTTTTATAGAAAATTTCTTGTAAATTTTTATAGAAAATTTCTTGTAAATTTTTATAGAAAATTTCTTGTAAATTTTTATAGAAAATTTCTTGTAAATTTTTATAGAACATTTCTTGTAAATTTTCATAGAAAATTTCTTGTAAATTTTTATAGAAAATTTCTTGTAAATTTTTATAGAACATTTCTTGTAAATTTTTATAGAAAATTTCTTGTAAATTTTTATAGAAAATTTCTTGTAAATTTTTATAGAAAATTTCTTGTAAATTTTTATAGAAAATTTCTTGTAAGTTTTTATAAAAAATTTCTTGTATATTTTTATAGAAAATTTTTTTTGTAAATTTTAATAGAAAATTTTGTTTGTAAATTTTTATAGAAAATATTTTGTAAATTTTTAGAGTAATTTTTTTTTTGTAAATTTTTATAGAAAATTTTTTTGTAAATTTTTATAGAAAATATTTTTGTAAATTTTTATAGAAAATTTTTTTGTAAATTTTTATAGAAAATATTTTTGTAAATTTTTATAGAAAATTTGTTTGTAAATTTTTATAGAAAATTTTTTTTTTGTAAATTTTTATAGAAAATTTTTTTGTAAAATTTTATAGAAAATTTTTTTGTAAAATTTTATAGAAAATTTTTTTTGTAAATTTTATAGAAAATTCTTTTGTAAATTTTTATAGAAAATATTTTTGTAAATTTTTATAGAAAATTTTTTTGTAAATTTTTATAGAAAATATTTTTGTAAATTTTTATAGAAAATTTGTTTGTAAATTTTTATAGAAAATTTTTTTTTTTTGTAAATTTTTATAGAAAATTTTTTTGTAAAATTTTATAGAAAATTTTTTTGTAAAATTTTATAGAAAATTTTTTTTGTAAATTTTATAGAAAATTCTTTTGTAAATTTTTATAGAAATTTTTTTTCTAAATCCCGCCTAACTTTCAAAATATCGCTAAGCAAAATCGAATTAAGCCCTAGCTTACATACATACTATGTGGTTTCAATAATGATTTTTTTTTAATTTTGTATTCTTTATATTTACCGCTTGTTGTAAAAAATGACTGAACAATAACAATTTTACTAAAAACATTATTTGTTTTATTTATCAAGGCGCACTAATTAATTTTTAAATAGTATTAACAAATTTCACTTTTTAAGAGTTTTAAATATAACTTTCACACAAAATGAGCAGCATTCGTTAAAAAAGATCTTGAAATGTAAACAGTTCTCTTCACACTGTTTTCACTGTCTTTATAATGAAGATGTGGTTTGTACGAGTATTACTGTTTTGCATTAATAAAAATTATTATACTCACTTTTTTTTTTTTGTTTGTTAACTAAAATAAATGTTTTTGTGTTTCGTTTTAGTTAGTCCAAGCAGTGTTGCCATCACCAAAAAAAAATTTACAACCAAATATTCTTAAAAATGTAACCAAATGACAAAAAAATAACCAAAATTAAAAATTATTTTGATTAATTTAAATTAAATTTCGGTTTTTTTTTTGCACATTTTAATACAAAAAATGTACTACGCTGCTGAATACTTATAATAAATGTTATCACTTCAAATAACAACACTAATATTGCAAAATAAATAAATGTTTATTTGAAAGAAATAATTAAACAAAAATTATAATATTTTTCATTTATGTATGACTGTTAACAAGTCGCCTGCTAGAATTGACTAACTAAAAGCGTTGCCTACCAAAATGAAGGCAAATGCAAAGGTAGTCATATAACTACGGATTAACTGACGTATAGTTCACTACACTACAATAAATTTGCACACATGCATATACATATATGTATTATAAGCAAGAGCCCCACGCAAACCCCTAAGGGTCTGTAAGCACATACGCAATCTCAACGAGAATCTTAGAGAGAACAAAACATGTAAAAATTTTAAATCAGTAGCATACCAGCTTTCAACAAACTAGGTTTGTGTCACTTTGCTAAATATTTAGCAAACCAATGCATTTTCATTTTAACCACTTTTTTTAGTTGGGGGCCTTTGATTATAAGTAATTAAAAAAATTAATATTAAGTAAAACAATAATAAATAATAAGTAACAAAACTATAACAAAATAAATATAAACAGAAATACAATTTTACTTTATTTGCGACTTTGTACTATTGTTTGTTTTGCACTGAAATCAAAAATTTCTTAATCAATTTTTACTCGTTTTTAAGTTAAAAAGCCGCCATTAAAAGAAAATATGTAGTTTTTAGTATCCCATGGTAGATTATTAGCTAAAGGCCATGATTCTTTATCATACTCAGTCGTACGATCTGTCAAAAATAGCATGTGTGCTAAAAAAAAAGTGTTATTAGAATTGTATGTGTCACAGACTTTTTGACAGGTCTATAAGATTTGATAACATAGTGTCTAGTAGACATCTACATGAATGCATTTAAAACGCCTTTTAAATCATTCGTATTATTTTCAACTCAAAACATGTTTCGTGCCGAAGTTTACGAAACGAATGAAACAACACATGCATTACAAAAATGAGTTGCGGATTATATTCAGATGAGATGAGAGACAATTGTGTGGAGTACAGTTTTCTGAAAAAGACAACAATTCCTTTTATATCGTATGAGTTGATTTTTATCAGCTAAAAAAGAACAATGCAATAGTGTTATTTTCAAAAATTGTTGTTTTAATATAAATTGTCAATCTTAAAACATAAAAAATATACATATATGTATATTTATTTAAGAACTGTAATATTTTTTTAAAAAATATGTTATTTAAGGCCTTTTCAACTATTTTATTTAACCGGTTGTAGGGTTCCGTACCCAAAGGGTAAAAACGTATTGTTGTCGCTAAAATGTCTGTCCGACTGTCAGCGCTTTCTATCTCCGGAACCCTTAAAGCTAGAGTCTTGAAATTTTTACATAAAATGTTTTACTGTGGCCGCTATAACAACAAAAACTAAAACTTATAGGGTTTTCCAAAAGTGACGTGGTTTTTCATGAACTTTTGAACCATTATAGGTAGACTTTAAATTTTCAAAGAAGGTGTTTTACTATGGTCTCTTCAACAATTAGTAAAAATTAAAGGGTTTTCCAACAGTGACGTGTTTTGCAAGTATATGGCCTAACTTTTGAACCATTATAGACTATACGTTTCAAGATATTTCTAAAATAAAAATTGATAAAATCAAGTGCTAAATAAACAAGTAAAAGTGCTATATTCGGCCGTGCCGAATCTTCTATACCCTTCACACGGTGATTTTATTTATACAGACATGTACAGCATTATCCATATTGTTGACTCTTTACTTAAATAAATTCGTATGAAAAAAAATCATTATTCATAAGTTAAAAAAATAGAAGGCAAATGAAAACAAATTCCGTTTGCTACAATTGTCGCCGTGCTGTCAGCTACTTAAAGATATTGAAGACGACAGCTACATCGTAAACTCTGACATTGTTGTAGAAATACTTATTTTGATTTTATAAAATTAAATAACTTTTTCAAAAAATTATAAATATTTCCTCCAAAACTTTTTCTTTATATATAAATTTGCAATTTACAATTTTGTGACATTTTCTTTTGTTGAATAAAATAGAAATTAGCCTAAGTTGACGACAGCCACAACGTTTCATTTTTGACAGTTTGTAGTCGGTATTCTGATAATGTCTATGTGTTTAATGCACCTAGGTTTTAAAACAGAGATATCATATATTAAAAAATCAAACGCATTTAAAAAAATATGTTACTCTATATACACACATACATACATATGTATATTCTTAATATTAAATATATGTTATGTTACAGTCATGATTTTCATTTTCAAAGAAATATTGAAATTTTTGTTTTAATTTTTCGAAAATTGTGTGTAAAAATTTTTTGTAAAAATATTTTTTTAAAAATTTTTTGTAAAATTTTATTCGAAAATTTTTTGGAAAATTTTTTAAAAAAATTTTTTTTCGAATATTTTTCTGTAAAATATCTTTTTGAAAATGCTTTGTAAATTTTTTTGTAAATATTTTTGAAAAAAAATTTTAAAATTTTTTTTAAAAAATTTTTAAAATTTTTTTTTTTTAAAATTCGATTGAAATTTTTTTGTTAAATTTTGGACCTTTCTCCAATCTATATTGAGTTAGAATGGTCAGACTAAAGCAAAAAAAAAATCCTTGAAAAAAAAAATTTCCTCATATTGACACATGGGGGTCCTTTTAACTGCTCCTATTTATCAGTGGGTACCCTGTGGGTCCATTGGCTAACTTCT